>CM054059.1:432186331-432496066 GCA_028641055.1 Alopecurus myosuroides | reverse complement strand
TCTCTTCTCGGTCGAATTTCTTCTCGGTTCTTCCTTTACTCGGTCAAATTTCTTCTCGGTTCTTCCTCTACCCGGTTCTTTTCTCCTCTGATTCTGAATTTCCTACTTGCTTTCCCAGAAATCTTTCCTGCCATTATTTCTTCCTGCGTGCCCGCTCTGGCCAAGGCCCAAGCAGCACGTGCTGCGAATGGCGAGCCAGAGGACACCAGGGCCGAAATTGAAGACAGTATGCTGGTGATGCGAGGCCAGTTCGAACGCCTAGCCGGCGTTGGTAGAGATCTCGTGCGCGTGGGCTTTGAGCTTCACAAGCTCTTCTGGCCTGAGGATCCTGAGCCAACAACCATCCGGGGCCTCGCGCTCAAGCTACAGAATGTGAAGGCCGAGTTGAAGAAATGGCGTGCTTCTGGAGCTAGGGCAGGCGCGGACTTGATGCTTCTTTGCATCGCCTCCTGGTATGAAAATCTTGACATGCAACGCATCCGCGGGAAGCGCGACAACTCCAAGTGGGAGACGGACTCCGACTGCGTGGCCATGCGCAAATCGATCGCGTATGGAGTGGCGGAGTGCGCTGAGACGGAGATCTACATCGACGGCCCCCCCGAGCCCGACACCGAAGTGGAGGAGGACGAGGAGGAAGACGACGACACGGAGTCCGACTTGGAGGGCCTCTTCGATTCCCCCAGGAGCAAGGCCGGGAAAGGGAAAGGCACGGCCATCTCGAGTAGCGATGAGGAGGCCGAGCACATCGACACCGCCCCACTCGACTTCGGCACTTCTTCAGGAGCCGCTCTTGACGACACGATGCCCGCCCCCAGCCGAGCCTCCGGTTCCTCTACAGCTCCAGGGCCCATCTCGGTGGCCACGGCCACTTCTGACCTGGCAGCCACCGAGCAGGACGTCGTGATGGAGGAGTTCGCCACCGTCCAGTCGGAGGTGGATGTCACCCATGCCAGCGCCGAGGAAGATGCGGCAGCCAGGGCCACCACAGAAGATGCAGCAGCCAATGCCAGCACTGAGAACACTGCCACCTCCACATAACTTTACCTGCAAACTTTTTTACTCGAAAACTTATCAGATCCCCGGGATGCCGGGAGCAGATGTAATAGACTATCTTTGTTTTGCTTGCTACACAGTTTTTATCCCCTCTCTGTTTATTTCGAAATTAATCAATTTGAACGACGCTGGCTCAATGCCGAGTTGCGTTTCCATGCGAGTCCCCGAGTTGCATTTCTTATTCACCCTATCTTTTCATCTCTGCTCTACCCGCGACTTGTCGCTTTTTTGGTATTCGAGTCACAAGAATCAAGTAGTAGGGCTGCAAATACTTAGCCGCTAGAAACAATCATGGTAACGCAGCCCACCACTTAGCCGAGAAGACGAAAACAGGGAACAAAAGTAACAAACAATCTACTCGGTTCCTGCACTCTTTCTTCCTTAGCGATTTTCGTGTGCTCATTGACCTTTTGCTTGTTCTCTTGCTCGCCATGAAGCCGGGTTTCGGACAGCAGCAGAGTCGAAGAGTTGGCATACAGGTTTAAACACAGTACTCAATGCACTTATGAGTTCTGAAGTGGAGCAACCGAATAGACAAAGGGTCAAGCCGAGTAAAAACACTTAGAGCAATTTTGGACGAGGGCAGTCCCCGAGAACAATTTCAGATTGCAGAGTAGAATTTCAACTCGGATAAGAGGGTACATACACATCTTTGCTTACGAATGAAAACGACGAAGTAGCGCTACATTCCAGGGGCGCTTGGTTTCCTCTCCAGCTTTATCTGCCCTGTTCGCCTGCGATGGGTGCACATCTACGAGGTAGTACGCATCATTGTGCAGCGCTTTGCTCACAATGAAAGGCCCTTCCCATGGAGGAGACAATTTGTGCATCCCGGCTGTGCGCTGCACAAGCCTAAGGACCATGTCTCCTTCTCGGAAAACCCTTGGGTTCACCTTTCGGCTATGATAACGCCGCAGGTTTTGCTGGTAAATAGCCGAACGTGACAGAGTCAGCTCTCTTGCTTCTTCAAGCAGGTCAACGTCGTCTTCTCGAGCTTCTCTCGCCTCCACCTCAGTGTAGAGGGCTACTCGGGGGGAGTCATGCTCTAAGTCTATTGGCAACACGGCCTCAGCCCCGTATACCAAGAAGAATGGCGTGTAGCCGGTTGACCGGTTAGGGGTAGTCCTTAGACTCCACAACACCGCTGGCAACTCTTCTAGCCAACACCCAGGTGTTTTCAGCAATGGCTCAATCAGCCTTGGCTTTATACCTGCCAGTACCATTCCATTTGCTCTCTCAACTTGCCCATTGGAGGCAGGGTGCGCGACTGACGCAACGTCTAGTCGGATATGCTTATCTCTGCAGAATCGCACCATTGCCCCCTCTGCAAAGTTGGTGCCGTTGTCGGTGATGATACTGTGCGGGTAGCCGTATCTCATGATCACATCCTTCACGAACTTCACAGTTGTGACCCCATCGCACTTCCGAATAGGCTTCACCTCAATCCACTTAGTGAACTTGTCCACCATGACCAAGATATGTGTCATATTGCCTTTAGCCGGCTTGAAAGGGCCGACCATATCCAAGCACCAAACAGCAAATGGCCATGTGATAGGAATTGTTTTCAATTCGGAAGCAGGCATGTGAATCTTACTTGCGAACATCTGGCATCCGTTGCACTTCCTCACAATATCTTCAGCTTGCTGTAGTGCAGTGAGCCAGTAGAAGCCATGCCGAAAAGCTTTTTTGACCAAAGCCCGAGATGAGGCATGGTGCCCACACTCCCCTTGATGTATCTCTACCAGAATTTCTTCTCCCTCTTCCGGGCTCACACAACGTTGCAGCACGCCAGTGGCACTTCTCTTGTGCAGCACATCTCGGACGATAGTGTATCCCTTGGATCTTCTCTGAATCTGTCTCGCAGTTACTTCATCTTCAGGTAAAATGCCGTCCCTTAGAAAGGATAATATGGGCATGGCCCAACTCGGTGTCTCCCATATGGGAAACACTGGTTCGTCCAGTTCCATTGGGACAGGCTCTTGCGGTTGCACAGGAGGAGCAGGAGCGCTTCTTTGCAGCCCAGACCGATTGGCGAGAACTTCTTCAATGAACGCGACAGCCTCTGGGTTGAGGGCGGCAGTCCCCGAGTAAGGAATGGCAGTCCCCGAGTAAGGAGTGGCAGTCTCCGAGTAAGGAGCGGCAGTCCCCGAGTAAGGAGTGGCAGTCCCCGAGTAAGGAGTGGCAGTCCCCGAGTAAGGAGTGGCAGTCCCCGAGTAGAGGACGGCAGTCCCCGGGTTCCCTGCAGCACTCTCCCAGTCAATCTCCATTGGATCAGATTCCTCACTTGGCAGAGAAGGAACAAAGATGGATTCCGAGTTGGGGGAAGGCTTGATGGATGGCTTCCTCAAATGCTCCAAGGCGATTCCCGCCGGGATGGATTGCCGAGAAGATCCCAACTTGGACAACTCATCTGCTGCTTCGTTCTCTGCTCGGTGAATGTGCTGAAACTCACAGCCTTCGAAGAACCCAGTCATTGACTGCACCAGGAAGCGATACGATGACATGTTGGCATCCAAAGCATCCCAGGTATCTGAGACTTGCTGCACCACCAGATCTGAATCGCCATAGCATATAATGCGCTGCACACCAACCTCCTTTGCTACTCGCAAACCATGCACCACTGCCTCGTACTCGGCTACATTGTTGGATGCCTTGAAATGAATCTGCAACACATACTTGAGCTGATCTCGCTTGGGTGACGTGAGAACGACACCAGCACCAAGGCCTTCCTTTACTTTCGAGCCATCAAAGTGCATTTTCCAGTAATTTGAAACTGGAGCAGGAGGTTCATACTGCATCTCGGCCCAGTCCACAAGGAACTCCGCCAGGACCTGAGACTTGATGGCTTCTCTTCTCGTATATGCGGGAGCATATGCTGCTAGCTCGATCGCCCACTTGGCTACTCTGCCACTCGCCTCCTTGTTGCCCATGATGTCCGAGATGGGGGCAGAGCTCACGACCGTGATGGGGTGCTCCTGGAAATAATGTTTCAGCTTCCTGGCGCCCAGGTACACACCATATGTCATCTTCTGGTAGTGCGGATAGTTTTGCTTGGAACTGGACAGCACTTCACTGAGATAATAGACTGGGCGCTGCACACTCTTGCCTTTTTCTTCTCGCTCCACCACTATCACCACGCTGACTACTCGGTTAGTCGCAGCAATGTACAGCAGCATAGGCTCCTTGGGTAGCGGGCTAGCCAAGACAGGAGCACTAGCCAGCATTGCTTTCAGCTCATTGAATGCCACATCCGCTTGCGGAGTCCAGACAAACTTGTCACTTTTCTTCATCAGCTGGTATAGAGGCAGAGCCTTCTCGCCCATTCGGCCCAGAAAACGGCTCAGAGATGCCAGACAACCCGTGAACTTCTGCACATCTTTCAGTGATCTCGGTAAAGACATGCTCTCAATAGCTTTTATCATAGAAGGATTGGCTTCAATGCCCCGACTAGAAACCAGAAAACCGAGTAGCTTTCCAGCCGGTACACCAAAGGTGCACTTACTCGGGTTCAGTTTCATTTTGTACTTGCGTAGGTTAGCAAAGGTTTCCTCCAGGTCGGCAAGCAGAGTATGTGTTTTATTCGTTTTGATGACAATGTCATCTACGTACACCTGCACATTCTTGCCGAGCTGGTCGTGCAAGCATTTCTGCATGCACCTCTGATAGGTTGCACCCGCATTCCTCAAGCCAAAACACATGACACGATAGCAATAAGCCCCGTACGGGGTAATGAAAGCAGTCTTTATTTGATCAGCAGGGTTGAGTGCAATCTGGTGAAAACCAGAGTAGGCATCTATGAAAGACAACAATTCACAACCAGCAGTGGAATCGATCACCTGATCGATGCGAGGTAGCGGGAAAGGATCCTTGGGGCATGCCTTGTTCAAGTCGGTGTAGTCGACGCACATTCGCCATGCGGTAGCAGCCTTGGGATCTTCCTTTTTCTTCTCGACCATGACCGGGTTGGCTAACCAATCCGGATGCAGCACTTCCATGATGAAGTTACTTATCACCAGCTTGGTGATCTGATCACCGATGGCCTTCCTTCTCTCATCTCCGAAACGGCGCATAGCCTGCTTCACTGGCTTGGCATCAGGACGCACATGCAAAGAGTGCTCAACCAACTCCCTCGGGACTCCTGGTAGATCTTCATTAGTCCAGGCGAATACATCCCGATTCTCACGGAGGAAGTGGATGAGCGCGCTTTCCTATTTCTCCTCCAACCCTGAACCAATGATGGCCACGCGGTCTGGGAACTCGGGGTCGACCTGGACTGTCTTGGTCTCCTTGGCAGCCTGGAAGGCAGTACCATGCTGGGTACTCGGCACACCTTGCGCGCCAGCTTGTGCGGACTGAGCCATGGCCACCACCTCGTACATCTTCTTCTTCTCGGCCTCGATCACCATCGACTCTGCCAGCTTGGAGCTAGCTGAGGCACACTCCATGGACTTCTTGTAGTCGCCAGCGATGGTGATGATGCCATTGCGACCAGGGATCTTCATCTTCAGATAAGCCACATGAGTAGAGGCCATGAACTTGCTCAGAGCAGGCCTGCCGAGTAGAGCATGATAGGGGCTCTGATGATCCACCACTTCGAACTGCAGACGCTCTGTGCGGCAGTTCTCCCGGGTACCGAATAGCACATCAATCCACACTCGGCCAATCGGGTTGCATGAGATCCCGGGCACGATGCCATGGAAGGTGGTCTTGCTAGGCAGCATCATGTTCTCGGCCAGGCCAAGCTTCTCGAGTGTGTCCTTGTACACAATGTTGATGCTGCTGCCGTTGTCGATTAGCACCTTGCTGAACCTCACATTCTTCTCGGGACCCAGGAAGGTAGGATCCAGCACCAAAGCATATGTACCCGGGTTGGGCATCACCTTGGGATGATCTACTCGGGACCACCTGATCTCCTGGTCGCACCAGTACATGTAATGAGGAACAGCAGGAATCACTGCATTGACCTCCATGGCCCGCCTGTGCTGTGATTGCTTGTCGACGGCCTCAGAAGTGAAGATCATATAGCTCTCATGGTGCTCTTGGTACTGGTTGGAGCCATTGCCCCCATTGTTGCCATTGTTGTTGTTGCCCTGATAGTTGTTGTTGTTGCCTCTGTTGTTGTTGTTGCGGTTGTGGTTGTTGTTGTTGTTGCGGTATCTCTCGTTGTTGAAGTTCTGGTTGGCTCCTAAAGCCACTTGGTTCACATTCTCTCTTCTCAGGTACACTGGCGGCCGAGTTGCGGGTGCGCGAGTAGGCTTAACAGTAGCATTGGCGGCTGGCAAGGGAGGAGGAGGAGGCAAGCCATCACTCTTGATCACATCCCACCACTCGCACTGCCGAGTAGTGTGGTTAGCAGGCCTCGAAGGATGGTGAGTGTGAAAGCTGCATGGGCCATCCTTCATGTCATCGAAGACAAACTTCTTCGGCTGCTCGGAGTTCCCGCTACCCGACTGAGCAGTACGGAATGGTTTCTTGTTGCCCTGGCCCTGGTTCTGGTTCTGCCCGTAGGCTCCAGCAGGTTTCTGCCTTTGGCCACCACCGCCTCTGACATTCACTGCATTCACCTCTTCAGGATCATACCGAGTATCTACTCGGCGCTTGTTGCGGAACTCGTTGCGCTTGCTACTGTTGAAGTTTCTTCTCGGCTCAGAGGAGTCCATCAATGGCTGAGTGGGATCACCGAGTGCGTACTGATCCGCAATCTTGATGGTCTCCGCCAGAGTGTTCGGCATCTCCCTCTGCAATCTCTGCCAAAGCATGCTGCCATGTCGGCAACCCTGCGCAAACCAGGTAATGGCCTGTGCTTCATTCACGCCCTCACATGTGTTCCTCAAAGTGCTCCACCGAGTAAGATACTCGCGGTCCGTCTCGTCTTCTCGCTGCCTGCAAGCTGACAGCTGCTGTGGCCTATTCGGCCTCTTGTATGTACTCGTGAAGTTGCTGATGAAGGCATCCGAGAAGTCCAGCCAGCAGTTAATGCTGTTCTTGGGCAAGTTGTTGAGCCAAGTGCGAGCTGGACCCTCTAGCATCTGCGGCACATAACGCACCGCCCACCTCCTGTTGCCATTCGTGATATGGACCGCGGTGACGTAGTCATTGAGCCAATCTTCAGGCTTGGTGCTGCCATTGTAACTCTTGGTGCCTCTTGCAAGCTGGAAGCCCTTCACGGAAGGCTCGTTCATGATGCGCGGGCCAAAGCACTCGGGGCCAGGAGGACCCGTGCTCTCAAGCCGCGCCGACAAGCTGATACGATCCAGCTGGTGCCTTGCATCTCCAGGCGCCAACACGCGCTCACCAACACGGTCATGAATATCATAACCAGCCATCTCCATAGCCGAGTAGCCATCATCATACCTATCCACCTGCATAGCTGCGGGCTGCTCCACCGGGTTGGCGACTGGTGCCACCGGGCGCGGCTGCTGCCTCTGCCGAGTAGGCTGAGCTGCGGGTTGCCGAGAAGAACCTGGACGCGCGGCATCTCGGGCACGGCTTTGAGCTTGATGGGCTTAAGAGCCTGCTCTTGCAGCGTTGTGTTCCCGCCCGGGCTGCTGCGGCACAGCAACCTGTTTCGCGGCAGCAGCCGGGTCATACACCTGCATTTGCCTGTCTCTACCCGAGCGCCCGATGTGGCTCTTCTCGCGGCTAGGATGCGGAGATGAGGCCTGATCGTTAGATCTAGCCGCGTGCGAGTGAACCACCTGCGAAGCTCCAGCACCCGGGTTGGCCTTCCGGAACTCCTCGTTCTGCCTAGCGGCCTCCAACACCAACTCGTTGAGCCTCTCCTGCTGCCTGAGACGCGCCTCTCCATCCAGGCGCGGCAACTCGGCAGCCACGGCCTCTGCAGCTCTGAGCGTCTTGGCGGGTGTGCTATACCTTGGCCTTGTGAAGGTGTTCGCGGTGGCGGACTGAGCGGGCACCTCCGCAACCGTTTCCATCTCGACACCCAAGTTGCGCCGCGTAGCGCCTACTCTGCTAGGCCTCCTGGCGACCGGCGTGAAGCCGTGAGCCTTGTTGTACTCGAGCTGGTCTAAACTCAGCTCAAGCCTGATCTTCTCCAACTCCGCCTGCTCGGCAAGCAGCTCTTGGCGTTGCCGCTCGAGCTGCTCCCTCGCGGCTAGGAGCTCGATGTCGGTGGGAGTGGGCATTCCGACTCGCGCAGCAGACGCGGGGATGACCGTGGAGGTGGAAGGCGGCAAGTTGTTCTCCCTCTCGTAGGGCCGGTGAGTCCTGCCACCAGCAGGCGGTTCGTCAACCTCCTCGACGACGGCCGCAGCGCCAGTAGCAGCTGCGCCAGTGTTTGCCGCCAAACCCGTCACCATCACCTCAGCGCAGCTCGCAGAGCTGCATGCGGGCCTTCCGCGAGCAGCAATCACCGCGGGAGGATCCTCCGCGTCATGCACCAGCTCGGGGTACGCGCGGTTGGCGATGGTGGCGACGTAGACGAGGTGAGAGCCGAAGGAGATCACCGAGCCGCCCTCAGGCATGGCCATGCCGCCGAAACAGCCGGCGTTGTCGGTGACGAAGTCGAAGGAGCCGAATCTGTGGACAAGGCCACAGACCACGCGCTCCGCTGAAGAAGATCCCGTCCGAACAGAAACTCCAGCCAGCGCCGCTGGTTGCCCCACGGTGGGCGCCAACTGTCGTGGTGGTGTCACGGCAGATGCCATGGGATGGCTAAAGATGTGGGGACGAAGGACGCTGGAGGTGTCCGGGGAGGGATCACGCGACGAGTAGTCGCGCGAGGTAAGAACAACACACTACAAACAACACGATCTACCCAGGTTCAGGGCCCTCGTGAGGAGGTAAAACCCCTACTCCTGCCTCTCTCTATGTATTATGATGTTTCTCCGAGTAGCCACAGTACAAATGATATCGCTACCGAGTAACCACTCTCCTCTCTCCGAGTAGAGCTAGGTCAAGAACTTAGGGTTTCTAGGGTTCAATATGAGCATGCCTCGCGCAGGAGGCGGCGGGGCACCTTATATACCTGGTGCCCAGCCGGATACGTCCAAACATGAACAAGTGTCGACATAGTGTGCACACCGTCCTTCTTCCGGGTTCCCGCTGACAGCTTTGGTTCCTAACCTTGGCTTCATCTGGAAAGTCGTTGGGCAAAACTAGGGGACAGACTGGTATCACTGTACCTAGGCACAGAGTAGGCCCCCCTTATCCTGCCACGGCCTGCTTCCATGCTGTCACTGTCAGGCAGGCCGGTCCCAGATGAACAGTAGTTCGAATGCTGCCAAGTACGGACCCAGGATACGCGGGATCCTGTGTCAGAACGGCTCCTTTGACTTTCTGGCCCGAGTAGGTTCCCGCCAATTGTTCCCGCCAATTGTACTCGGACCAACTCCTCTACTCGAAAGGGTAGAACTTGATCGATATCTCCTTCTGGTCATCTTGAGGTGAGACCGAGTAGCAGTCGACCGGGTAGCGAGTACCGGGTAGTCGGCTACTCGACCAAACCTCTCTTCTGTAAGGTGCTTTACCCTTTGTCTTTACCCTACTCGGGGGTAACCCCCCGACAAAGGTATTTTCTTCTCATTATCTTTATAAGGTTCATGATAATTGTCCCACTTGGTCTTAGGAATATTAATAGGAGCAGAAAAATGATTTACAAAAACCAACAATAATATGAGAATCAAGACCAATTTCGGCACTAAGCATATTGCAATTTTCAGTCTCAACAAAGGTTTTAATGCAACCATACTCATAATTCATACCTGGATCTTTACCTTTGTCAATTTTCCAATCCTCATTATTGCGTTGAATTTTTTGAATAAGATACAATTTATCTTCTATCTTCTTACTTGGAAAAGAACCCACAGAAGAAGCATCAAACAAATCCTTGTCATGACGAGAAAGCCTTGCATAAAATTTACTGATAATAAGTGTGCCTTGGGGATCTCATGATTGGGACATTTGAGCATTAATGATTTCAGTCTCCCCTGAGTTTGGGCAATACTTTCTCCTTCACGAGTTAAAAAAGTTATTGATAAAATAAAATTTCTATCTTGATGTATTTCATCAAGAGGATAAATTTAGCACAAAAAAGAGACATAATCTCTTTCCAATCCATCGAATGAGAATCATTCAGAAGCCCATACCATTCACTTGCTTTATCTTTCAGTCATATAGAAAAAATTCACCATGATAATTTCCGTTGATATACCTGCAATATTAAATAAGCTACATAATTCTTTGAGGTATAACAAGTGAGTTCTAGGATGGACAGATCCATCTCCTGCATAACGGTTATTCATATCACGAGCAACTATTCCAGTAGGAATCTTAAAAGGTGCAATTTCAGTAGGTGAAGCGCTTTCCTCCACTACATGAGCAGTTGAAGACCTACTCCCAAACAGCCAATCAATAGTACTAGCCTCCATCTCAAAGCAAAAGTAACAAACAGAAATAAAAACAACACTTACGGTAAAATATCTCCTTACCAATTCCACTAACCAATAGTGTTACACTCCCCTGCAACGGCGCCAGAAAATAGTCTTGATGACCCACAAGTGTAGGAGATCTATCGTATCTTTTTTTTATAGATAAGAGTGTTGAACCCAACGAGGATCAGAAGGTGTTCACAAGTGGTTTCATCTTGGTTTCACTGTAAATACTGCAAGGTAAATTTGTAGGGAGTTTTCTGATGACAAATAAAGTAACAACAAGTAATAAAATGCATAAGTAAATCTTTGCAACAGGTGGTCCAATCCTTCGTAGCACACATGACAAGTCGTGTGGTGTTTCTTATAATGGCTAAAACATTCTTGAAGACACACCGGAGGTTTCATCAAGTTGCTTTCACAATATCGCGCTAAATAATCCTCAACATTTTGATAAGTGTCATGTGGGTAAACCTAAGCTAGTGCACCATCCCATCCAATACAAATTCACACTTACGATTACACTACCTGCAAGTATCCACAACTACAAAATATTAATTAAGATAAAAAATCTAACAAAAATTCTAGGTGTCCTACGCTCCCTTATGCAATGGTTCACAAGCTGCTGTCCACAAGCAAAACACTACACAATGCATTCATCTATACCCATGAAAGATGAAAGGAAAGTGAAGGGAAGGTTCAACCTCCATCACCGAAAACGCTAGCAAAACACTACACAATGCATTCCTCTTCGCAGAAAGAGTTTATTAACTTTTGTGAAGCGAAGGGACTCGGGTGTAAGGCCTGCATTGTACCCTAGCAAGGTCGGCGTTTCTGGCCCGCCGCGTATTGGATGAATCGCTTCAGAACACCTAGGAAATCGATCGGGCGCATTAGCTCTGAGTTGATCGAGCTGACGTGCAAGGCATGTCGACTGTTTGTTAATCAAGACTGTACACTACTACTCGATTATGAAGCGGAAATGCGACATCTTCATGCCGTGTAACAGCCCAAATTTGGCACTCTAAAATAAGAGCCAAATTTTTTACTTTTGCATCTCATCATGCATCATGGCATCCATATTAAATTGCTAAAATTTAAATAGAGCAAATGTTGGAAACAAATTAGAAGGAGGCACACCCCTTCCCAAATTCCAAATTCAATGCAATTGTTCACAATGACAAAACAAAACTATTTTGTGAGCTTCCATAATTGTCATGGAAGTTCCAAGAGTTAAAAATGGTAATTTTGGAAACATCCGAAAATCCAAATGACTTTACAAAATGATAGGCATTTTTTTTGAAAGGAAGGCAGCAGGGGAGGCCTGATGAGGGGATAGTAACCCGGTATGCCGACTCCCAGGTGAGATCCGGCCCAAACGACGGATGGATCAAATCCGGCTAAGGACAAAGAAACTCCTGGAAGGCCCAGGGCTTGTAAGGATCGTAACCCGGGTTGTGGGTTACGGTAAGAAAAGTTAGGGTTCGTATGTAGAGTTCGAGTAGGACTCGAGGAGCGTTTGGTAGGGCAAGCCCGGAGGGGTATGAGTACTATATAAACCAACCCCTGGGCTTCGCCTAAGAGAGATCCAAGTCATAGTTGTAACACCTGTTATCGAGTATCCAGTATAATCATATCAAGAGCCGGCGAGTTGTTTTCCGGTTCTTAGATTGCTTTCGCCATGTTCTCTTTCGAGCTAAACCCTCTCCCAAATACCTGTGTCGACTTGCCCCAAGATCAGTTACCCCAGGTAACATCTGCCGTGATTATCCCACGACAGTTGGCGCCCACCGTGGGGCCTGCGTCCAAAGGTGTTTACATCACGGGAGAAGCTCGGAAGAGCATGAAGAACCTCATCGTCGGAGAAATCTACGTCAACGGCAAAGGAGAGAAGATGGTAGACGATTCTGGCTGGGGGCCAGAGTCGGACCACCTCGAAACCGGATCCATCGTGACAGTCGGCAGCATCAACGTCTTCATCGGTATGGTATGTACTTCCAGTTCGAATTGTGATAATATTGGATCTGATTCTGTGTCAGGGGAAGACGCGTATGTCCGATCGGAAAAAGAAGAATCGATTGGAACAACGGGTCAGATAGAGAGGGAGGATGATACCGAGTCTATACGGGATTTGTCGGAGGATCGATATGAAAGGGAAACCAGCGAGGAAGAACAGTACGAATCTACACCGGGCATCATGCGCCGGGTTGCAGTTTATGCGGCTCCCGCGACCAATCTCAATCAAGAAAACGCGGCAGCGGCACCAGCTGGGGCGGTTCAGGCAGCGGCTCAGCAGCAAGGACCAGTTGACCCGATCTTGGCCCAAGTCGATGGAGAGTCGGCGTCTGTCACCAGTCGCCCAGCGGACGAGGAGCGACACGCAAATATGTTCGGGTTCCAAGCAAACCGGACACCGGGGGCGGGCCCCTCAAACCCGCGTCACCCGGCTCTGTTTGATAATAACTTGATTTTGGACCCCACAGTCTTGGCCACAGTTATTACCCCGGAAAACGCGGCAGAACGTGTAAGAGACCTGGACGTAGCTCGTCGTGCATTGGAGCAGCAAAGAAGGCAAGTGGAAGCAGAAAGGCAGGGGATGGCCGCGCGGCAGCGCGAATTGGATGACCGAGAGACCCGGCTCCGGGAGGAAACGACAAGGATGCACCAAAGGCACCGAACTATGCTGCCGGCAACAGGAGGGGTTATTAACCCGACCGCCCTGGTGTTCACGCCTCAAGATCAGCCGATTCCGCCGACGAACCAAGGGACCATACCACGACCTTCAACGGGAGCACATCCGGTAAACGCGCCAGCCGGGTTGCCTTTGCCACAGACAGGGGCGACAGCCGGCAATACCATGCCGCCACCACCATCGCGATTCCGCACACCAGCAGGTCATTACAACAATCCCATGGACAACGTGTACGCAGCAACGCTCGCATTAAACCAGATCCCTGTGGGAGACTCGCCTCATGCGGAAGGAACCCGACGAGCAATCGATCTACTACACACCGCGGTAGCACAGCAAGCCAATTATCCGGACCATAGGAGCGGGATGCATGGGACGCCGTACGCCAGCCAGCAACAGGGCCATGTTCAAACGAATGCGGCACAACGAAGGGAAGAGCAGCAGCAAATGCCGCCTCCACCGCGTATCCAGACAGCACCAGTAGTATCAGCAGCGCAGGCGGTGGTGAACAGTTCCAGAGCCAGAAGAGCCGGGGCCGGGTCTGCAGCGCACGAGTTACCAGTGGTGCCGCACCCCGCGGTACCCCCAGCCGGGTCACGCGTTTCCCGGGCAAGACCGGCCCCAACCACCCTTGCGGGACCAAAGTGCCTTTCGGACGATATCAGAGCAGAACCTTACCCGGAGAAGTTCAAAGAACCGGGGAAAGTAGTAAATTATGAGCCAACAATGGATCCAGAAACGTGGCTGAGCAGCTATGAGATGGCAATGTCAATTCGCAACGCATCCGAGAATCTCCAAGCCAAATTCATGTACTTAATGATGTCAGAGGGAGCAGCAAAGTTATGGTTCACCAACCTACCGGAAAAATCGATCAAATCGTGGGAGGAGCTAAAGACCGCATTCATCAAGCACTTTCATGGGACATGCAGAAAGTTATTTACTATTGATGATTTAGAAAGATGCGTTCAGAAGAAAGGAGAATCGGCACGCAGCTGGGTACGCCGGGTCATGGAGATACTCCACTCGTCTACGGATATCCAGCCTAAGGACGCGCTACAAGCTATGGCAAAAACATGTAAGTACGTTCCTTTAGTACAAAAGCTAACTCGCATGAAATCTAGTAGGAATGCAGCGGAGGTTACAATGGGAGAGTTAATGGATGCGTGCAACAAACACGCTGCAACGGATACCACAGAGGAGGAAGTTGACGACAAGAAAGCAAAAGCAAACGCAAGTAGCAGCGGGAAAACCGGCAATGGGTCGGCGCCAAACAATAATGGAAGTAGCCAAAACAAGCGCCCGTTCGACGGGAATTCCGAGTTTGTAGCCAACACGGAGGCCGGGTCTTCAAGACCTAGATCCGAAGGGAATTTTAATACTGGGAATCACAATGGGGGACACTACCAAGGACCTCCAAGACCAAGCAACAGTTGGGACATATTTAGGATGGCGTGCCCGAAGCATAGCAGGAATGGCAAGCCGGCCAATCATTCACTAGAGCAATGTGCCGACTTACAAAGGTGGAAGAACGAAGAAGTGAACAGAGCTATGCGAGGTGCGGGCCGGGGAGGAGGTCCGGGTCTAGGTGGAAACTTGGGTAACGGGCCGCCCCCAGCCGGCAATCCGCCAGCTGGAAATCAAGGTAACAATCAAAATGGAGCAGGAGGTTTTCAAGCTAACCCCAAACAGCTGGGTCAATATCATGTGCACACTACAGGAGGCTCTAACAAGGATAAGAAGATACTGAAACAAGCAGTTAATTCGGTCTCTTCCGCTGTTCCAAGGTATTTGAGGTGGTCAGAACAAGAGGTAACATGGAGCAGGAAGGATCACCCGGATAGAGTTGATCACCCGGGAGTCTTAGCTTTGGTAGTGGCACCACAGGTCAACGGCTACGAGCTGAAAAAAGTCTTGATGGATGGAGGAAGTAGTATCAATATCCTGTACTGGGAAACTTTTCTGCGAATGGGCCTAAAGGAATCGCAGCTGCAAAAGAGTACAACAGTTTTTCACGGGATAGTGCCGGGTCACTCAGCATGCCCCGAAGGAAAGGTGGCACTGGAAGTAGCTTTTGGAGAGTCAAAGGATAATTATCGAGTCGAGTGGCTTACCTTTGAGGTAGTAAAGTTGCGCAGTCCTTATCATGCATTGTTTGGAAGGCCGGCTTATGCCAAGTTCATGGCAAGACCGTGCTATGTGTACCTACAACTGAAAATCCCGGGTCCCAAGAAGACCATTACAATACACGGAAACCGGGATATAGCAGCTGAGTGCGATGAGGGAGACGCGGCAATGGCCGAGCAAGCCTGCAGGAAGGAAGAGCTCAAACATTACCGTTCTCAGGTAGACCTAGAAGAGAGGACAACGTCAAAAAAGCCAACTCCTGAGGGGGACAAAGCAAAAGTTAGGGCAGAACAAAACCCTAAGATGGTAGGCTTCATCAGGAGCAATACTTTCAAAACTCTCAGCAGGGAAGAAGAAGACGTACCACCATCCGCAGCTGATCACGTTTCAAGGACGATATACCCGGACTGGCTAGCAAATCCGGTGCTCATTACGAAAGGGCATGGCAAGTGGAGAATGTGCATCGGCCGTATCAACGCGAGGCCGACTCTCGAGAATAACTAAAGCAGTGTAATGGGCGGCAGGTTTCATACGCACTCTTTTCCTATCCAGGGTACCTAAGGGGACTGGAAGGTTTTTAATGAGGCGGCCTGCTGATTCAAAAAAGAAATTTTTATCAATAAAAGAAGATGGTTTCGAGTCTTATCATGGTCTTTGCTTCAGTTACAAGTAAGTAACATTGTTACTATCAATACATCAGTATCATCGAAATATATTGCGTGAATATAGGTCTCTGGGGGGTGATCTGCTTCAATAAGTGATCACAAGACCCGGAGACCCGGCCATGATGCCTATGAGTTATGGGGGCTGATTACTCGAAAAAACGGGTACAGCTGCAATCCTATAACTGGACAAAGGAGCCAAATTTCTTGGTTATTCTTACTTAAGCTCGATGTGACTCGCACTAAAGTGGCATGATCTGTTCGCGTACGATTACAATCAAATTATGCAGCCCAGTGTGGCTTGCTTGATCTTGTTTTTCGTATAGACGCAACGACATGGTATCCACGCGAAAGCCGGCTTACAGTACAAGATAATCAAAAGGGTCATCTAAACCACAAGTCCATGCAGAGTATAAGGCTAAAAAAGCCGGAAACTCAACAAATATTAAGCATGACTTCAGTATTTATGTAAACAGATATTGGTATTCAGCTTGGTAAACAGCAGTATGTCATCTGAGAAAGGCCACGCCCCTATAGCTCGTACTTTGGGTCATGGGGACTGGGGACTTCGAAACAGAAACAAACTGTTTTAACTACCCAAGCCTGAAAACCTTAATTTCCGAGTATTGGGGACTTAAAGAAAAGTTCCTCTATCAAAACCTACGATACTCGGTTAGCCGAGTCTCAAAAGGAAACGGAAAACAAGAGTTCAAAGTATCGAGAATAAGCTTATAAGTAACACAAGGATCGAGATTATCAAAAGCCAGGGGAGGCAAAGAGTTATCATAAGATTAATAAGCATACAGTCATAGTATCAGCGTCAATGGTGCACAAGCGCACCGCCAAAAATCATATCAGTCTCGAGAAACACAAAGCGTTAGGTAGCGTCCTACTCGGCGTCCTGAGAGTGGTCCTCCGGGTCTGAATCTTGGACTTGCTCCTTGGCCTTACCAGCAGCTTTACCCGGGCTCTTCACTTCTGGACGAACAGGCGGAGGCACGGCTGGGGTAGAAGTAGACGGCTTTACGCCCAGTTCTGCTTCCCTCTTTGCAGCCTCTTCCTTCCTCCTAGCCAGATCAGTCGACCATTTGTCCAACATATCAATAGGGGGGGCGCCTCCACCAGGATAACCTTGCCCTCAGAATCATACGAGCTCATAATTGTGTTTAGATCCATCTTGTCGGCCAAAGCTGTGGCTGAAGGACGTACCGCAGATTGTATAGCTTTGAAATCCTGGGGCTTGAATTTGGACCCGTCAGCTTTAAATTCTGGGAACCCGGATACTATCTTTGCCGGGTCAAGCTTTGGAAAATAAGCTTTCGCCAGCGTTAAAGCCCGGGTCACCCCAATTCGGCAGGACGAACGCTTCAGTATTTCAATCCATCCAGGTGCTGTGGAAAAGGCCTGTATAAGGGTCTCCTCGCCCGGGTATACCTCAGAAGGCCACTTGATAGCATCCAGCAAAAGTTTCGTGCCGGCAAAAAACGTCCGGAGCACAGTCTTCAGAGTTTTTACTTGAGTAATGGCATTCTCCTCCGGAGCAGCAAGGTTAGCACCTGCAATCCAAGCATGCGAAAGCATATCAATCATGTTGGTTATTACAGCGGCAAGATAGAGGTACGCAAATTAATCGCAAATAGCAAACTTACTTAGCAAGATACGGTAAGTGTCCGTAAGCTGAGCCGACAGGTTATTCAGCGAGGACTGGGCAGCATGGTACTTCTTCTTGTATGAGGAGACATCTTTTTTCAAAGTCTTTATCTCCGCTTCAAGGGCCTCCCTACGCTTAACTTCAGCCAGCAAGAGCTGCTCAGCCTTAAGTAACGCTTCATCTGACTGAGTAATCTCTGCCTGCAAAGGCCGGGTGAAGCTGTAAGCCGGATATCGCGAGAGTATTTTATCTGAGGAAATGATTGCCGGCAAGTACTATGCGAAGTACCGAGGATAATTAAAAAAAAAAAATTATACTCGGGACTTGGGGACTGGATGTATAATAAGGAGTATCAAGTAAAAGTTACCTGATGTGCTGCAGCCATACGTTCTAAGACAGTCCCTTCTGAAGCTTTCATGGCAAGAAGAGCGCTCATCAGCTGGTTAAAGTCAGCGTTATCCGAGTTAGATGGCTCGGGTACCTGGAAAGTGGGAAAAGGAGCATTTCTTGTAACAGGAGGTGGCACCCGGGTCATCCGAATGTCGGAGTCTGGTCCCCCTCCCGCGCTTGAAGCTGCCCCCTTCTCCTTCTCGCTTGTGTGCGAAGCGATTGGATACTCGGCGTCATGCCTAGCTGGCTCCGGTGGCGACATTTGCTCGTCGCCAGCCGTGGTGAAGGCATCATCAGCCGACTCGCCCTCGACCCGGACCTTAGCTTCGGTGTCCTCCTGGTCGCTACTAATAACCGTGGCTCTGAAGAAGGTGCAAAGGCGTAATTAATCTTTGGTTATGGAAAGAAAGGGGATGAAAGTTCGGTATAACATCCGGAAAAGGCGTTTACCCGGCGTTTACTGGGAAGTCCGAGGGGAAGCCGTCACTAGACCCGGAAGAGACTGAAAAATGGCAAGAGAGGTCTGGGATTACGTTACAAAGGAATGACTGGAAAGAAGTTTTATTTACAACAAATACCAGGGTGTTGAACCGGGGGCGGTGAAGCAACCGGGGTAGGGGTCTCGTTGCCCGGATGATTCCGGGTTACTCGGCGCCTAGTCATGGGTGGCTCCTTCAGTTATGATCAAAAGGGGTGAAGATGGGGTTAGCCCCGGAGTGACGTTATGGGAGCAAAAAACCAAAGTGTAAGGAGATGAAGTAAAAACCTGGAGGGCTATCCTCTGGGATTTCCTCTTTGTTCCGGTTCTGGTGGCTGGCTCCGGCTCTTCCTCCTCGCTGGTGGACCCGCCCCTGCTGTCCGTTTCTTCTTCTTCGCTTTGGTCCTCTCGCTCTGAGAAATGTCCGAGTTACAGCATAAAGAAGAAGAAAAGGCAGGATATAACGTGTGCAAAGGAATCAAGTAGGTACCTTCATTCGAGTCAACGACATCGTCTTCCTCCTCCCCGTCTTCGGAATTAGGAGTGGAGTCGACCGTCCAAAAGTCATCATCGGCCTGAGGAGAAGATGCCAGGATAGTGATTAATATCGAGTCAAGAGAAGCGAATAAAAGTAAGTGTTAGAAGTCAAAATCAAAAGGCAGAAAACTTACTCCAGGGGTTGGATTCTCGAGGGTAAAAGGTTCTAATCCGGCTATGCTCCGGATTACTTCGAGCTTCTCTGTCAGGAAACCCTTAATTGTTTTGTTAATGTCACCCGGAGCAAGGGTGCGGGTAGAAAATCGGATTGGGTCCGTGGTTTGACCCGAGTATTCGCACATCAGCTTCTCACGAATGGAGTTTGGCTGAATGCGGAAGCTAACCCAGGTCTTCACCAGGTTTAGCCCGATGAGGCCTCGGGCGGACAAGATGGAGATCCTAGCTAATAAAGGCAAGATCGCCTCCCTGTCCGGTTCAGACGCGAAGGCGTTGAATTTCTCGGAGATGTCAAGTTGACCCTCCGAGTAACCCGGCAACTTCTTTTCACCGGGTGGAGAGGTATCCTGGCAGTAGAAGTACGAAAGCTGCCAGTGCTTTACGTGGGAATTGAGAGAAATAGGAGGCATCAGGGAGTTCTTGCGGCGCTGGATAGAGACCCCGCCGCAAGTGAGAAGTGCGCCGTCGCCGCTTTCGCGACACGGCTTGCACTGAAAAAGTTCGACGAAGAGGGCTAGGCTTGGCGGTGTGCACAAGTAAGATTCGGAAAGAACAATAAAATGGGAGATGTTCAAAATGGAGTTTGGACCTATATCGAAGATACGGAGGTTGTAATGGTCTAGGACGTCACGGAAGAAGGGGTGACCCGGGGGCCTAAAGCCCCGGGTCACATGTTCAACGAAGCATATTACCTCATTCGTCGCTGGAGAAGGCCGGGTTTCATTGCCTGGCACTCGCCAGTGGATAGACTCCTGTGGAGGTAGGGTTCCAAGCTCGACCAACTCCTCCAGCTTGGCCTTGGTGACGGAGGACTTCCCCCAATTGGCCGATATGGAGCTTGTGGATTTAGCCTTATTCGGCTGTTTCCCCTGCCTCTTGGGTGCCATGGGATTGACCTGGTAAAACATCGAAGGAAAAGACGTAAGGAACAAAAACTTGGAAGTTAGCAGGCAAGCAATTACCCGCAATTTGAACATAACCCGGCTATTGCCTCGCTGGGTCAAGAATGATTTATCCGGGTATCAAGTGACCTTACAAAATACATGGAGCTTTCCGTAAAAGCAAATGTTTGGAGGAGTTAGGGGGATGCTTATATGCTTACCATCTGCGAATGAGTCGGAGAAGTAAGATTTTCTGAGGAAGGAGAACAAGGGCGGAAATTTCAGATGGCCCGAGCTTAGATTGGGAATCCTATTTCTAAAATTGTGACCAGATTAACGATTACTGGAGTTAGGGGAGTAATATAAGCTATGAATCCTATCCATAGGAATGTTTATGGTAAGTATCAGTGAGTTAATCCGGCGCGGCCCGAGAAATTGCGGACCGCTCGATTCAGATCTAATTAGAGGAAGAACTAAGAAATTGCGGGGGTAAGTTGGAGGATGTAAGGGACTTACTGAAGGAGATTGGAGTAAGGCCTTGCGGAGGCAGATGGCGCAAGATTCGTGTCCTTTCGTGGTCGTAGGCCGGCGAATCGGAGGCTTGACGGTGGATTCGGGAGCTGGTGCGGCTCGCGCGGCGGCGGAGCGCAAACGAAGGCGGATGGGCTCCGGCGAGATGCGTGGGGTTCCCGTGGTGGCGCTCTGCGAGCTTGAACTTGGGGAGAAGAGAAATGGGGAAAGTGAGCCGTTAAGGGTTGAGTTTGCCTCCTGGGGCTTATTTATAATAAACCGGGTGGAAAAGCTTATCCTAACGGGCGAAACCCGGGGGTTGCGGAGTAATAGTTGGACATTTTGAAATTTGAAGACGTGCTTTATGTGCACTTAGATATGATCCCGAGAAAAGAGAAGGGGGGAATCTCTTTCCTGGTATTAGCAATAATTATCGAAGAAGGTGCGAAGTCATGGAGTTCCTTACTAAAGCTCGAGTCTGGAAGATTAAAGGAGAACCCTTGAGGGAGAGCCGGGCTTTTGCTTGGTTTCCTTGGTACCAGTCACGGCTATTCATTAGCGCGCTGCGTCCTGATTTTCATATGTTTGTGTCTTATATTTCTGTAGGGAATAGCCGGCGCTTCGAAGAGTAAATCTTGGAAGCCCAGGCTATTCTGGGGACTACTGATGAGGGGATAGTAACCCGGTATGCCGACTCCCAGGTGAGATCCGGCCCAAACGACGGATGGATCAAATCCGGCTAAGGACAAAGAAACTCCTGGAAGGCCCAGGGCTTGTAAGGATCGTAACCCGGGTTGTGGGTTACGGTAAGAAAAGTTAGGGTTCGTATGTAGAGTTCGAGTAGGACTCGAGGAGCGTTTGGTAGGGCAAGCCCGGAGGGGTATGAGTACTATATAAACCAACCCCTGGGCTTCGCCTAAGAGAGATCCAAGTCATAGTTGTAACACCTGTTATCGAGTATCCAGTATAATCATATCAAGAGCCGGCGAGTTGTTTTCCGGTTCTTAGATTGCTTTCGCCATGTTCTCTTTCGAGCTAAACCCTCTCCCAAATACCTGTGTCGACTTGCCCCAAGATCAGTTACCCCAGGTAACATCTGCCGTGATTATCCCACGACAAGGCCCCCACGGCGGGTTTTTATTTTTGAAATAATAGGAACCCAAGTCTGCATCCGTGAAGACTTGAACCTGGGTGGTTGGGTTGTACATCCACTTCCCTAACCAAGTGAGCTGGGCTCGCTTCCTAAATGATAGGCATTCATAATGGGCTTCATTCAATTTGATTATTTACTACTTTCAAACTTTTCAAAATTCAAAAAAAAGGTTATGGAGTGCTTCATCATGATGTTGGGAGCCTCCATATATATTTTGGTAAAGTTTGGAAGGAGAAAACAAATGCCACAAATTTAATAAAGAGAAAAGCCAAAAATGACTATATCTCAATTCAAATGTTTCGTAAAAGTTTTGACAACTAAAAAATATTTTGAGCTTACATATCTGTCAATATTTTTTAATACTTCAAAATTTAAAATTTGCAAAGGCAATTGAATTACCAAATTAAATTAACTATGGAAATAGTAAAAATGTCTTAAAGCAAATTTAAACAACTCTGTTCTGGAAACTTTTTCTAAATGACTTCAGAATTTTACCAAGGCCTTTTCTTGCCAAATAAAAATTTCGTGCAAATTTTCATAAGGTTTTGATTTGTTTAAGGGCCTCAATTAACTGTTTAAAGAAAAGACCACGGAAGAAAACGTAAACAAGAAAAGGGCCCGGGGTGGGTGTTCGCAAAACCTTAGAGCATGTCTAACAGGCCCCTTATATCGCGAGCGCCCCGTAAAATTCCGGCGGCATACGGGGTGCGGGCCAAAACGGCCGTCTAGCAGCCCCCGTATGCGGCCTGGCCCGTACTAAAATTTTACGGGGCCTGCGAAACCGCCCCCTCCGCCCCGTACTTATAGTGGGTGAGGGTTGGGGTGGGGGTCCAACCCCCCACCCGCAACCCTAGCTCCGCCGCGCGCCGCCGCAGCTCCGGTGAGAAATTCCCCGCGCGCCCCCGCCCCATTCCAAGCGCCTCCACCGCGATGAGCTCCCCCGACGGTTCCGGCTACTCCACCGCCCGCTCCAAGCGCCGCCGCGAGCCGGAGACGCTCGAGGAGGCGTGTCGGCTCCACTGCAAACATTCCGTTGCAGGGAGCCGCCGCGCCGCCTGCAAGTACGCGGCGTGGCCGCAAAGCATGCCGGCGTCTCTGGCGGACTACGCCGCGGGCGGGAGGTACCACACCGTCGACCCGCCGCCGCGGCCGATGAGCGGCCCCCAATTCGCGAAATGGCGCGCGGATTGGGAGCTGCACCAGCAGTGCAAGCGCGGCGGCGACGGCGCAAGCGGCAGCGGAGGAGGAGGCGCGGCGACAGCGCAGGAGGAGGAGGTACCGGCGACCGCGGAGGAGGAGGAGTCCGCCTTCGCGGCGGCGGTTGAGCTTTCGAAGAAGGAAGCAGAGGCCGCGGCGCGGGCGGAAGCGGAGGAGGAGGCGAAGGCCGTCGCCGACGTCGAGCACTACAAGGCGATGGAGGCTTCCGGCCCCGTCGTCTTCCTAGACTAGAATAGGGTAGACGAGCTCGAGCTCGATTTCATGTAGCAATGGTGATCATCTGAATAAAATCGAGTTCATCTTTTCTCCCGCGAAGTTCAAATTCAAACATACGGGGCGGAGATAGGGGGTCTGCTAGATGAACTTGTAAATTTGAGCACAAATTTTCCTGGATTTCGTGTGCAGGGCCCTCTACACGCGATTTAGGGGGCGAAATTTTAAAGGTCCTGTTAGACATGCTCCTAGTCTTCAACTTGTAGCATACAGTGGCCAAGGCATGGCGCTAGTGCCGCCATGCGCGCGCCACTGTGGCCACGCTGCTACCTCCTCGTGGTGGATAAGGCCACCACCGACGCCTGCCCCTTGCCTACTCCCTGCTCTCGTGTGCCCTGCAGCTCCTCCTCTCTCTGTATTTTTTCCTCTCGGTCGGAACCCTAGCTTTCCCGTCGCCGACGAATCGCCGCCGTTTAGAGCCGCCTCGGACAGATCCGCGTGGGCCAAAAGCTCCGCCTCACCGCCATCTACCTGATCTCCTAACGAATCGAGGAGGGAGGGCTGGAATCAAGGCCGTCATCCGCGTCTTCTCCGCCTCCGGTCGAAGGAGTTCGAGCACTGTGCCACCGCTTTGGACCTCCTCCGACCTCGCCGAGAAGCCCAGCATGCTCAGGGTGAGTGGGTGAGATCGCCGTCCTCCTCGACATGACCGTTCCCCCTCCCTTGCTCTACATTTGTCTTCGACGTCGTAGCTCCGTAGAACGTCGTCGTCCGCCGCAGTAGCTCGACGTTGGCGCAGGACCTCTTGGCTTGATTCCTCCGCCGATTCATCCACCGTAGAGAGATGCCCTCAACCCGCGCCTCCGTTCTCTCGCCCGCGCGCCCAGGCGAGTGCGTCGTGGTCGCTGGAGACGTGCCCGTCGCTGGCTGGCGTCGTCTGACGTCACCTCGGCCCTGCCACCCGGTCAAACCTGGTGCTGGGCCCAGCGCGCCTGCGTACCTGCCGAGGTGGCCCTCGGCCCACCAGTCAGCATATGTGGCTTGCTATAACTTCGGTGAGAAAAGTCCCATAGGGATCCTCTGTTTAAAAATTGGAAAAACCGATTCAAATCTTTTTTTGTAAATTCAATAACAAATTGAAAACTCAATCAAATTGGGTGATTCGAATCCGTACGGATATATCTTGAAGAGCTCTATCCATTAGTGGCTTTTTCAAAAGAAATTGCTAAATGAATTTTGAAGCTATTTATTAAATATAGTAATTGCATAATTAAAAGTGAAACTTTGAAAATTCATAACTTTTGTTTTATTAACCCAAATTTAGCAATTATGGTGTCAAAATATTTGACTTAAAAAACTCTATACATCCATATTTTATTTGGACAGAGTTGAAATAATAATGAATTACTAAAAAGGCATAATCATATTTAAATTTCAATTATTCATAACTTTTAAAATAATTATCCAATAATTATGTTCCATATATCAAAATGTTCAGCAAGTCCATACCTATCATAAAACATCATTCTCATGCATGTATGATGCAACATTAGAGCATTAAGATAAATATGGATGGTATTCCAAATAATGCCTAATTAAGTTGTGGGGCCCATTGAAATTGTTGCTCATGTCTAATAATTATTAGTTGCATTAACATGACATATCATCATGTGTGTGGATTGCACCTTTGTATTCGTGTTATTTATCATGTTTCCTTTCTGGTATTGTTGCTCTTCGGTAGAGCCGGAAGTCGTGGTTCAACCACCGTACGTTGACGAGTCCTACTACCACCCCTATCAGTGAGGTAAGTGTAAATCCCCTTCTTGAACATATCTATAATCCCATGTTTTCCCTCAAGTATTTTATCCACCATAATATTGCATTCGATTCCAATGTCAATTTATTAGAGTATCATATTAGTTGCATTATGTTCCAGATACCATTACCTCTCTTTCCTTCCTATTATCCATAGGTCTGTTGTGTTGGCTTGAGTTACTTATGTGCTATATAATTGCTTAGCCATGTTAGTTGAATGATTCGTTGTCTGATGGATGACTCATGGTTGGAAATATTATGGCATGTCCGGATGTGTTGGAGACAAGTAGTCTTCAATAAAAATGCTAACACGTGTGGATGAGTTGCCATCGGTGAATGATGGTGTTTTACCTCATTCATGCCCCTAGGAGAGAGTTCTTTACCTCTTGAACCAAGATGAGAGTGCTTCCATCTGTGGGATATATGGGTAAATCTCTAACGACCAACTAACTTGTGAGGATCTAGTCAAGGGTCCTCTAGTTTGAGATTTCCATTTGCGTGTGCATGAAAGATGTAATTCATGATATAAGGATGTTGTGAATGTTAGGGTGGCCGGGGTCCAGGGTGTCGGAGGCACTGAACCAGGATCGGAGTACACCGACGAACCTTGGGATAGACTCATGCAAGCTAAAGGTTATAGCCGTGCCCACTCTGCCATCATCCCAGGACGAGGACTTATGCGCAGGTAAGAAGCCGGACGGTACTAGTGGTTAAATTTGGTACATTCCTGCAGGGTTAAATCTTTTTGAAAAGCCGTGTCCGCGGTTATGGACGCTTAGGAATGGACGATAAGACCATAGAGAACTTGAATAATAAAATTGCGTAGATAGGCGATGATGCTGGATTGGTGGATTCAATGATCAGAAGTTGAAGAAGAGTTATAGTTTCTATCTCATTTCAAAATCTTCTGATAGACGTTGCCTAGTTGGGTCGTTTAAAAGAAAACTAGCTTTAAGCCTTGTGAAAGCCTCATTCGAGGTAGTAGTAAACTTGCGAGTACCTCCTGTACTCACTTTTGTTTTACTCAATCTTTATTCTATTCCAGCAAAGGGCTTCTCAAAAGTCGTAGGTGATTTCTTCGTGGACGCCGATGAGTAGTTTGGATTTCCTAGGTGGTAGCCTGGGCAAAACGGAACAGGCTGGCGTTGTTATGTTATTGTCGGCCTCTTAGGCCATATATGGATCTTGTTCTTAGTACACTTAATTTGTTTCTGCTTGTTGGAATGTTGGGTAAGTGACCTTTGGTTGTAATACTTGCTATATTTCTCTCCTAAGAGTTGAACTATATGCTTTGTGTCGTCGAGACTGTGATGTGCCAGTTGTTCCGAGTCTTGATCTCTTGATTATGCATTCATAGTTGAGCCCGATATTATGTCATGACTGAGGGGTTGTGGGACGATGATCCATTTCCGAGCCTTGCCCGCTGATGTGATTCAGCATGGGAACGGTAACCCCAGTAAACTTCAACTGACTATCATAACCGGTGTTACTCAGCACTAATGTATAGTCCCGGGGTCGGGGCACTACATGTCGAGTGTGAAGCGAGTGTTGATGTTGATGTGGCTATATCCACCTGCTTCACGATGGTTATTTATGGACACTTCGCATTTTCTGTCAGCATATGTCAGCAACAAACTCAAAGAAAACTCCAAAACATGTCTAAAAGAAAGCTACTCGTCCATAGGATCCCTCCGATTACTCTGCCACGCTAGTGCCAACCAAATAGTATTGTTGCTATTGATGTGGCACGTTGGTTGGTCACATTATTGACTGGTCGACATGTGCTCACCGTCGTGCGTATGAGTACGATATGTTGCACAAACCCCGCCGGTTGGCCGGTCCCGAGCGCAACAATCACACAATATAAAAAAGTAGAAGGAGATAGAGGAATAAGAAAGATATCTTTATTGATGCATTTCTCGTAACTGGTACGTACAATCATTGCCTACGTTATATAGAACTGGAGGATAGAAGGATAAGACCCACTTAACGTACGTAAAGCGGTGGGATTGACTTAGCCAAACATGGGCTGAGGAGGCACCACCAAAGTGGGCTCCCGTACGCGGTACGGCCCAAGTTTCCCAACACTCCTATTGGTTATTAACCATATATCCATGCCTCAAAACTCCGAAAAACCCAGTGGGAAAATATGAACACATGGTATATTTTACTATGTTGCGGGAATTGGCTTATTAAAAACCTCGTGTGAGAAACTTCATAAAAACTCACTAAAGGGAAAAAAGAGTACAACTCATTTAACTCTCAAGTCAAGTAATCAATCTTCGTCATCAATATTTCAGTGATGAGTTTGTGAAGATTCTCCCCCTAAACCTTGCATCTCCCTAAGTCTCATCATACCAATTCAACGAACACATCTCTCAAAAGAAGATGCCGGTAATGATTTAGTGAACAAATCAGCAAGGTTTTCACAAGAATTAGTATGCAAGATTCTCACTTCGTTCAACTTTTGCAATTCATGTGCATAGAAGAACATGGGGTTGATATGCTTCGCGAGATTTCTCTTCACATAACCCGTCTGGACTTGTGCAACACAAGCGACATTATCTTCATATATAATAGTGTGGGTTTGGATGGTGGTCGGCCCGCATGAAAGCTGGATGTGGCCGATCACACGTCGAAGCCATACACACTCACGTGATGCTTCATATAATGCTATAATTTTCGAGTGGTTCGTCGAAGTTGACACTAGGCTTTGCTTAGACGATTTCCAGGAAACAACAGTTCCACCACAAAAGAAAACATACCCAGTCTGGGATTTGGAAGTGTGCGGATGCGATAGGTATACAACATCAGCATAGCCTACAACCGTGAGGTCTTGTTTTCTCCGAAAAAACGAGCCAAGGAGTTTGGTCCCTTTAACCTTTTGTTTTCAGCGAGACATCAGGCTTGACAATCTTCCTGAAACGTTGATACCAAACAATTTTGTATGTTATGTGTAGGTCGACGCCATCAAATAGACTTTTTGTCACCATGCTGGAGATTTCTAGGTCCGCTTGGTTCGATAACCTTGGTCTCAAAACTTAGGAAAAATTACTGCTACGCTATATCACCTTCCTTTTGAGGTCTTCAATGGGTGGTGACCGTTCACCGCATCAAGATCTTCACATGCCACTTCATTTAGATACTATCACACGCAAAACAAGACAAACTTGGTTTGGAGGCGAATCTCTCATCTTGGTCGGCGTGGTGTCGTAGGTAGGGGAGAATGTATCATATTCTCCCATCAAACTGGTGCACCAAGTGCATCCAACATAAAAGATGCACATAGAAAGTTATAGAATTTTTTTGAAACTAGTTTCCCATCTAAGTACAATGTATATCTACCACAACACACAATTTCAATTTCCAATTCTACCGACAGCTCAAGTATCAAAAAGACAAATCACAATATAAATAATACTTATTTGAATTTGGGCTATGAATTGAGCCCATTAATACTACAAGAGCTAAATTCATCATTTTTGCTTTTTGATTGCGTTCCAAATTTCGATTTGAAACTTTCTCACGGAAGCAATGTGCACTATTTTTTCACGGTAAACTAGTCTCTAATTTACCCCCCAAGTTTTCGTGTATTTATTGGGTGTGTGCATCGGGTGCACCATTTTGATGGGTGCATGAGATACTCTCTCGTAGATATGTACAAGGTTCACAAGTTTTTCAAAACAGAATATGTGACGGACATCCTCTAGAGTTCCTATATAGAGAAGGACACTTTGTTCAGCCGAAAAAATGTGTTTCTACCATGCTTGGTTAGTGCAATTTATCCTGCTTTCATGATACTTGCAATTGTATAAAAATATTTGGTCCATGAATTTATTTTTATTTCTCAATAACCAAAATATATATAGAGTTTGAACGTATTGTCGAATATTATTCATTTGAGTGGTTGTGTTCCTACCGTTGTGATGATCTTCAATGTGATACGAAGGACAAAATTCTCAACATGAATATTTGAAACTCGATGAATCTTACCCCAAAACATGATGAAACACATGGAAATGGCTGCAAATTATCACTGGAAAAATGTCACGATAACAAAGAAAATGGAGATTACTTATTTTCATTGAATTCAATTAAAAAACAAGAATACAAAAATGAGTACTTAAGTAGGGAGAGGCACCGAGACCCATTGACTTGGCGTCACAATATTACGAGATGTTATAAAGTACAACTAGTTTGCTAGCTAGAAATTCTAGAGGATCAGTGTAGCGTATTTCTCTAGGGTGTGTTTAACTAGAACACCTTGATGGTTTGGTTACATTTGCCTCTGAATACTCCTGGAACTTATATGTAGCACTCCATAGTACTCCAATACTACTAGCTAGATACTAGGAATTGCATACCCTCTTATTTAGCGGACTTCCAAGAGCTTTTTGATCTCCTCAAATTCATCCCACCAGGTGTGAAGCCAGGTCACAACATGCGGAGGATGTGCGCACCGAGCTCTCATGATCCATCTTCCTACGGGCGCACTCAATTACCGAAAGCATCCTTCCACTTGCCATTGCCACCGCCGTCGAGTTTCCGTGCGGGTAGCCACAACCTTTAAGGGATCCTTTGATTCATAGGAATGCTAATAGATTTATGTAGGATAAAAATCCTATAGGAAATTTTCCTTTGAATCCGTTTGATTCATAGGATCATGTCTATAGGAAAAATTCCTAGAATTTTGTAGTACAAACTTCATAGGAAAATAACATGAGCTTGGACCTCATGAAAAAATTCCTTCACTCAATCAAACATGTTTCTTCTTCCCATAAGATTCAACCAGACATGCTATCCCAATTCTATGATTTTCCTATTCCTATGTTTTTACTATCCTATGAATCAAAGGAGCCCTAAGGCCCCGTTTGGTTCACAGGAAAAATGGAGGAAAAGTGAAGGAATACTGTTCATACAAGAATATTTCCTATCTTGCCGTTTGGAACACAGGAACCACCGCAGGAATTTCTTGGGATAGGAACTCGTTTCCTTAGGTTTTGGAGGAAAATCACAGAATTCGAAACATCCAGTCCAACCTCATTTCGCTTGCTCGTTGCGTAGGACCAAGGCACATTAGCACTTGCTCGTACCTTTGCTGGATCGTGTCTTTGAATGACATGTGGGGTAGAGCTTTGCTGGAGCGTGTCTTTGACTGTGGTGTGACATTATTATCAGAATTCTCGTGTATCCTCAACTCCTGTGTTCCAAACGGCACAACTATTTTTTTTCTATGTTTTCAGTTCCTTTGTTTTGCACGTCGATTCCTATCATAATTGTGTGTTTTTCCTATTCCCGCATTTCTCCTATCCTGCGTTCCAAAGAAGGCCACATGTCGACAAGAGTTTCGCTCCACGAGGAAAAAAGGCGATCGTGGGAGGCGACCAGCAGGCCCCAACTACACCGGCCGCCGCCGGTCCCTGCCTCCTCCGTTGGCCACTCCGGCGACGCGAGGAGGTGGGGATCATGGCGCTTCGACGCCGATCTGTAGTTAGGGTTTGCCTACTGTTTTCTTGGGGCGTCGTTGGCGTGGTGGGAGCGGCGCCCGGGCAAATAAATCTGTCTCAACTCCACTCCCATACCGGCGGTGACCTTCATGGTGGCGTCTCGGAGTTGATGGCAACATGTGCTGCTTGGTCCTTCAGATCGGCAGTTTGGTCTTCTTGCCGTTCTTCAGATCTGGCGAGTTCAGTTTCTCGGTGTGTCCCTGGCGTTCGTGGTTATTCGCGACGACGCTGGTGGCCGGATCGAGATGGTTCTTCTAGAGCGAGGATGCTGGTCCGGAGGTGGTGGATCTGACGTTCCTCTCCGACTTCGTCGATGGGAGGCGACATATCTTGGTCCAAGACAACACGTGGACGTCTCCCGGTCGACGTGCCACAGCGACATGTGTCTTGCTGCGTGCAGCGGGCCTGTTATCGGCTCACAAAGCCTCGTTGGCGATGATACTTTCTCGGATCTTACAATGGTGGAGGCTCGGCGTTTTTTCCGGCGTTCGTTTTGACGGCGCTGGAGTAGAACGACGGCCACTCGCTACGGTGGTTGCAGTTAATTTAAGAATCGTTTTGTCTTTCTCGGTCTTTTAGGGTTTTATCTGCAAATTCAGGATAATCATTTTATCCCGGTTTGTCTTTTAGTTTCCACGTGTGTTGCTTATTGTAACTTGATTTTCTATTATTAAAATATGTGGTTGCTCTCCAAAAAAAAAACATGCAGACACTATCATTGCCGCTAAATGGTTTGTTGCGATGCATGGACATTTGTTGCAGGTTTTTTTTTATCGCATGAGCATGTTCAAAATGCTGCAACATACCACGGATGTACTATTACAACAATTCGCTCGTGGGAACCGTCTAGTACAACTCCTTGCAAAATGCTTGTTCGGGATAGCAAACGTGGATTAACAATGTGACGTGGCTTGAGGTCTCCAATTTTGCAAGATGTTGGACATAAACCTCACAAAGCTCAAATGCAATATGGGGACGAGACGAGACTTTTTTTTTCTCGATGAGGCAATCTTCACGGATATTAGAGCTATATACACTACAAGTCCCACAACTTGTCTCCCATGTGCAAACTAGTCCCATAACTTGCAAACTGTGAAGCAGTGGTACACAAACTTGTATTGAGGGGACAAGCTGCTCCCAATTCGTTCTGGATACGACACGTGGCATCGTGATTTTTGCAGAAAACCCCGTATGTTTCTTCTATTGCCAGGGTGGCCTTTTTGCTTCCTGCCATGTGGGGCCCAGTGGATAAAATAATAAAACGAAGGGCGCAGTGGGTTTCGATTTTCGAACTCAGGACTGCCTGGTGCAACATTGCTTCCGATAGCCATAACAGCTTACGTGACTTCACGGCAAAACTAGCTACTAGACTTCTTATATTGTTCTGCGGCGCGTACAACACTGCAGTGTTGTATTTTATACGTACTATGTATACTGAGTACATGTCCCCTGCATTGCCACCGGACAGGCAACGATTTTTGATATATTTGGTTACTACATTTTAATATGCATCTGCCTAGGGTACGTATAACATGTCTCTGTATTCTACGACGTACAAATATATACCATATAACGTGCATGTTCATTGTATAGTATGGCGTTTTATACCACGCAAAAGAAAAAACCGTATGGCATTTTATATATAATATGTGTTAAAAAGCTCCAAGTCATAGTGTATAGTATTGTAAAACTATATTTATACCGTACTATGTATAAAATATTATATTATACTATGTATGTCGCTTCGACATAGTAGTTCTATGAATAAAATAGCTCCATTGTATGCGTAAAACGTCCATATACTATAGTACGTATACTTTTTTATATATAAGATAAATGTATAATGTACATGTATAGTATGTACAATATGTCATAGAGACGTGTACAGTATATATACCATATAATACATACTATTTTTTTGAGATTAAATAGAACTTATATTAAGCAAGCAAACCGCCTCATTAAAAACCTTCCAGCCCCCGTAGGTAACCTGGTAAGAAAAAAAGTGCGTCAGAAACTTGCCGCTGCGAAAATACTAGTCAGGTTTACAATCCTTTCTGATACAAGCATCAAGAAAGGTCGGGGTGTAATTCACCCAAAGACATCTTTGTCTATCTAAGCTGCAATACTTGGCACAGAGGTGAGCCAGCTCATTAGCTTCCCTAGCTATGTAATTGAGAGTAAAAGACTCTAAATTCCCTACTAAATCATTCACCTCCGAGAAAATAGACTCCAGGATGGATCTCTCGTACTTTGCCCCTGACCACATCTGAACAAGTTGCTGTGAATCAGATTCGACAATAATCTTACGGAAGCCCCTGTCGATAGCCAACTTAATCCCATCCCGAATTGCATATGCTTCCATTGTGAGAGCCATGGAAACTGAATTATACCATATAGCTTGAGCCACCCGAAGCTGCCCATCATTTCCTCTCAATACCACCCCCGTACCTCCATAATTATTCTCATCCAAGAACATTGCATCAACATTAACTTTGACAATATCCCCATCTGGTGGAATCCACCTAGTCAATTTCTTCACTCGGGTATTTGAAGGGTTTTTGCCTAACCCAATCAAATCATTAGTTGTATCTAGAACCCATTTAGCGGACTGGACGATCGATCTCGGCTCCTCCCCGTGTCGTTTCGAATTACTCTTAGACCAAATTGACCATGCCCCACATAAAATGATAGAAGCATTGCGAGTTGGTACCTTATCAGCATCCAAAATATCCAAAGCCCAGCTCATCGGATGTAGTGAAGGAATTTTCACATCCGTAAGCCCTTTAATCTCCTTCCAAAATTGTCTAGTCCAATTGCATAAGAAAAAGGAGTGGTATATTGATTCGGCCAATCCACAAAAGTCACAATTTTCAAACCTCTCAATATGACGCCGATTAAGAACCTGTTTAGTGGGTACGAATTCCTTTATCACACGCCACCAGAAATTTCGCACCTTAGGTGGTACTGGCATTCTCCAAAGTCTTCTCTGAGATATAGCCATAGACGGGTTGGATCCAGACGAGCTCGTGATCGGTGAAGCATTCAGGTGTATCAATGATTTTTAAGCAGACATCACAGAGAAAAATCCCAAGCGCTCTGGTTGCCAAGCCCAAATATCATCCATATGCATACCCACTGGTATACGTAAAATCGCCTCAGCATCTGTATGGATGAAGTTCAGCCGTACTTTGTCATCAATCCATCTATTTGAAAACGGATCAAGCAATTCATGAACCATCAAAACTTCACTCTCTGGATCACGACTAAGAGGTCTCATACCATTATTTTCTGGGATCCACGGGTCATCCCAGATCCGAATAGAAGACCCATCGCCCACACGTTTAATCAATCCAATTTTAAGAGCTTCTCTTCCATGTAGAATAGCCCTCCATGTATGAGAGGCCCCCCTCTTCCTAGTAGCTGACATAAAATCACCATTATGGAAATACTTCCCTTTTAGCACTCTAGCACAAAGAGATTCAGGTTTGGTAATAATTCTCCATCCTTGCTTTGCCAACATAGCTTGGTTGAAGAATTCCAAATCCCTAAACCCCATACCCCCCTCACATTTGGGTATAGCAATATTCTTCCACTTGCACCAATGCATCTTGCGTTTCTTCTCATCACCACCCCACCAAAAGCGGTCAATGATATTTGTAATCTTCTTCACCAACTTTTTAGACAATTTAAAACAGCTCATCGAGTAAGTTGGGATTGCCTGACAAATAACTTTGATTAATACTTCTCTACCTGCACTGTTAAGATGTTGAGGTACCCATCCATTAACCAATCTTTTAATTTTAGAAAGGATTCCCTCAAATAAATCATCAGAAGACCGTCCCACTTCCGTAGGCAATCCTAAGTATTTTTCCACCAGTGCCTCATTAGTAATATCCAAGATCGTGTGAACCTCTAGTTTTGATGATGAAGAACAGTACCCACTAAAAAATATAGCTGATTTAGCTTTGTTGACTAGTTGTCCCGAGCCCATATGATACCTTTGAAGAACATCATTGATTCGATGAGCCCCTGCCGCACTAGCTTGTGTAAAAATAATACAATCATCGGCGAATAGAAGATGAGATATCCATGGTGCATGGAGACCCACCCTAATTCCACGGGCTAAATAACCTGTTCCAATATACTTAAGAAGACAGGTTAGTCCTTCAGAACAAAGAAGAAATAAATACGGGTTGATCGGGTCACCCTGTCTAATACCCCTCGATGGTTTAAAATTTTCCGATAGAACTCCGTTTACTTTAACCGAGAAGGAAGCAGACTCCACACACGCCATCACACGCTCAATCCACATAGAAGCAAAGCCCATTTTCTCCATAATTTTCCTCAAATAGATCCACTCAACCCGATCATAGGCTTTAGCCATATCAAGTTTAATAGCACAGTCACATGATTTGCCTTTCTTCCTCTTTAAATAATAAATGCATTCATATGCTGTGAGAACATTATCTGTAATTAACCTCCCCGGAACAAACGCACTCTGCTCCTCAGATATTACTTCCTCCAAAATTGGTCTCAGTCTCATAGCAAGAACCTTAGAAACAATCTTATATAGAACATTGCAAAGGGAAATAGGACGAAATTGAGTTAAACTCTTTGCTTCTTTTACCTTAGGAATAAGAACAAGAATGGTCTCATTCACACCCACGGGAATATGACCCGATACGAAGAATTCCTTCACTGCATCCGAGACAGGTTTCTTTAAAATATTCCAGTGTTTAATATAAAAACCTGCAGTAAATCCATCCGGCCCAGGTGATTTATTGGGCTGCATCATAAATAGCGCTTGCTCCACTTCCATGTCAGAAATCTGTTTGCACAATTTTTCATTCATAGTATCATCTATCTTTTCCTCAACCACATCAGTAACCAGTTGAGGATTAATACCTCCATCAGACGAGAATAATTCCCTGTAGAAATCAGCCGTAGTCCTCTCAATGTCCACTTGTCTAGTCACTTCCGAACCATCATCAATAATCAGAGATTTAATTCGGTTTGTCCTTGCACGTTCGTTTGCTTTTGCATGAAAGAAAGATGTATTTCGGTCACCTTCTTTAAGCCATTGGATTCTAGAGCGTTGTTTCGCAATAATTTCCTCTCGGGTGAGGAGTTCCGAAATACGATCCATAAGAATTTTCTCCGCCTTTGTTGGCCCTCTCTGAATATTTCTGGCCCGCATGCTCTCTAGTCTATCCCTAAAAATCTTCGGCTGCCTATGTACATTACCAAACTCGGTATAATTCCAATGCTTTAATCTAGAACTCACCGAGGACAAGGAACTCGCCACATCTGATAAGTCACCACTCGAGAAATTCCATGCTTTTTCCACCACGTTGATATAGTCATCATGCCTTATCCAGGCATTCTCAAACCTAAAAGGTTTATTTAGCCGAGGATTACTGTCACTGTGAATGGTCTGAACCGCAATCGATAGTGCACAATGATCCGATTGAGTCATATGGACATGTGCCACTGTGGTATCACCGAAACTGTCAAGGAATTTATCATCTCCTAACCCCCGGTCTAACCGCACTTTGATGTTTCTGTCACCTAACTGTCTGTTGTCCCATGTATACGCCAGACCAGAGAACCCCAAATCAGTAAACCGGCAACTATCCACTGCATCCCTAAAACCCTCCATCATCCAATCTTGCCTCAAGTTCCCTCCAAATTGTTCATTACTATGGAGTACTTCATTAAAATCTCCTGCACAAATCCATGGTTTATCATACTCACTTCTCAAGAATTCCAATAATTCCCAACTTCTTCTCCTCCTCGCTCTCACCGGTTCCCCGTATAAACCAATGAACCTCCACTCAACATTAACCAAGCTTTCATTCTGAATCAAAACATCAATATGAGTTCTGCTGAAAGATTTCAAGCTCACATTTGAGCCATTGTTCCACAAAAGAGCCAACCATCACTCAACCCTTCACTTTTTACCGCAAACGAATTTTGAAAGCCAAAACGAAACCTGAGATTTTTTTCTCTCGTTTCTGACAGTTTAGTTTCCGAGAGAAAAATCAAACCGGGGCGATGCAGTTCAATCAAACTGCCCACTTCCTGAACTGTCTCGAGCCGCCCGCAGCCCCGACAGTTCAAACTGAAAATATTCATTGTGCCCGGCGATCTCCCTCCGAGGGAGTCGCCGATATGCTTTCATTGGATGTTGCATCACTGTCACCTCCTGCCTTCTTTGCTTTTGTAGCTATCCTTGGCTGAATATGTTCCTTCGGGAGGGGGGAACCATCTCCGATCCCGAAGCTACCATGGTGCTTTTAACTTGTACATTAGAGCCATCTTGCTCCTCAAAATTCAATTTCTTTCCCACCGTCACCATAGCCATCCTTCCACCTGAATCATCCCTAGCACTCCCTAAGCCTTCCGGTTGTTTCATAGGACTAGAAGCTGTATCACTCAGTTCTCTATCATCCTGGTCCATATCATCAGAATTTCTTTTCCGAGCAAAATTATTGTTATCAAAGCCCCTGCCACAACCCCCTGTTGTACCTGTAAAACCACCTCTTGGCATGAACTGTCCACTTTGTACCCTGCGTTTAGCAAAGAGCCATTTTCCATACTGCACTGCCGATTGATCATGTACGCCATCACCGCACTCTTCCAGATCATGTCCAAGGATTCCACAAACACCACAAAAATAGCCAATTTTTTCATATTTGACATGAAGTAGTTCTCTTTTACCACTGACATTAATTGGGACAAATCTGATTAGAGGTAATGTAACATCAATGCTAGCTCTTACCCGAACATAATCACCCTCAAAAAATCTTGTGGGCTTCATATCAACACTTTGAACCTTCCCAATTCTTCTTGCCAACTCATCAACTACTCGATTCACTCGGTAAAGTTCAGGTATAGCATGAATTTGGGCCCAAACACATATTCTGTCCAGCTTTATATCTTTGGGATTACACAGGCCATCATACTCAGCCATTAGGACCACCAGCTTCTTGTATAACCATGGTCCTTGATTCATCACCTTATTCCAGTCGCCCAAGCAAAAGAATTTAAAGGTAAATAGATTATCATCTACTTCCCTCATCTCGGCTTCATGTGCTAAACCCCAGACTCCTCTCAACGTATCGAATACCGCAGATGCCGAAATTGGTTTGACAGTGTTGATCTTCCCAACAGCTAGCCATCGCGATTGCTTCTTGAGATCGATCAGTTCGTCAGGGCCAATGAACACATCATCCAGCTCACCTTCCCTCAACTCCAGATGTTTCATTGCTGTTGCAAGGATTGCATCCTCATCTCCTCTCCTACGTCCCGAAGCTTCTGAATCCGCCATGGTTTCCGAGCCTCGTACCGCCTCCACAAACTCCCGTACCCACGAGAAAAAGCAGCTACCTAGGGTTAAAGGAGGCCGCACGAATCTTCCGCTTGACAATCTCACCGAGAGGGAATTGAATCCGGTCTCGGAAGAGGAAACAATCTCTTCGATCTCACCCCTAGGCTTCCGCCGTCGGAGGAGCCATAAACCCTAGAGTCCTAGGTCCACGTTGAGTTTACGGCCGGAGTGGCGCTAACTTTTTTAGTTTACCCATATAATACATACTAAAATCTTTAGTATTAAATGGGATCTTTAGTATTAAATGGGAGTTGTACGTACGTTGGTACGTCCAACTCCCCCACGCCCGCACGCTCGATCACCCCGCGCATCAATCGTGACCATCAAAGAACCGGAATCGTGTGATCAAAATTAGTCCCGTCCTCCGCCAAACCATCGTCTGCCTCCTATCGATGGTCTGCCTGTTCGCTCACTCGCCGCCGCGCTAAAGCCCATACAGACGTATTGTGTGCGCATAACACGGGGTGACCACAGGTTGTCGGTTACCTAGGGTTGCTCTCGCGATGGCGATTCCATAGCTTCCTCGACCACTTTTGACGGCGGCGGATCGCTGACCTCGTCGTCTCCCCTCTCTCCCCTCCTAGTCTCAACTCCATTTCCCTCTCCGCGTCTCCCGCTCGCTCGGGGTGATCAAGGGGCGTCCCTGGCGACGCTGCCCACCCTTGGCGGTTGCGAGTTTCGTGGATCGTGGTTGATGGAGATGACACAATCGGAGGCGGTGGATCTCGTTCCGGATAACACGAAAGCTGATGTCAACGATCTGCGGGTCCGAGAATCGGATCACACGCAGAAAGGAGATGCGAAGGAGGGCTCCTGCTCAGGCAAATCCTCTGTCGGCGACAGGGTGGCTGAGATGATGGGGCGTCTTCATCTAACTGCCCAGGAATCCAGCGCCTTTGTTCTTGAAGACGAAGACGACGAACTCCCTGGGTGCCCGGAATGGGCAGTAGTGGGCAAGGTTCTTGCACCTAACCTGCTTCACATCAACGCGATCAGAGCGGTGCTCCGACCGGCCTAGGGGAATCCCAGAGGCTTGGAACTACGCCCGCTCGGACCAAACATCTTCTTGGATGAATTTAGTTCACAGGGAGATAGGGATCGGATTCTGGAGGGGGCACCATGGCACATCAACAAGTATGGGGTTTTGCTACGTGATTTTGATCCTTCGTTAAGGCCAGGTGACATCTGCTTCGACAAGATCACCATTTGGGCAAAGATTATGAACCTTCCTTTTGGGCTGATGAATGACAGCAAGGGGAAAGGTTTAGCTGGTAATATCGGACAGGTGGAAAGGGTTGAAGTGGACTCGAAGGGTCGTGCATGGGGGAATTATCTGCGAGTTCGAGTCACCATCAATGCTCTAGCTCCTATTCCGAGATGTGTCTCTGTATTCTCACCAAAGCGGCAAAGCACGGATGTCTATCAAGTTATGTACGAGCGTATGCCTATCCACTGTTTCTCTTGTGGAGTCCTTGGGCACTCGTCAGCCTCATGTCCGCTTCCCGCAGAGAGGGACGATGAGGGGCTGCTTCCTTACCACGGCTCCCGGATGTGTGTGCCGGAGGAAAGGAGGAAATTTTCTGGTGAACGATCAAGCTTTGGGTCGTCCTCGGGTAATCAGGCTGCGACATCTAAAGGCAAAGGGGCAACCGAGGACAGACCAGGGAAGAAAACCTCTGACACTACGGGTTCTGGTGAGGTCACCTCTCCGAAGAAGACACGGAAACCGAGGACGAATCGTAGCTCGGCTAAGGTCAGTGAAAAGTCAGGCCCTCCTTCGCATTCAGAAAAGGGGAAGAAGGAGGTTCCTCGTATGAGTGGCCAGAAGCGAAAAGGATACAAACCCAAGGCAGTATTGGCTATTTCAGACAACCTGCCGATTCCCAACATGGCTCTGGCTATTGTACCCACAGGCAGACCCGGAACCTCCATTCATGATGCTACAATGGATGGAGGAATCTCAGAGTTAGCAAAGGATGATTCGAACAAGAAGCAAAAGAGGGTATCCCCCCCAAGTTCACCTCGATCGGCGGATCTGGCAGCGACTGCGGAGCAGCCCTGCCGCACGCAATGAATCTCCTATGCTGGAACTGTCGTGGGCTGGGTTCGGACACAACAGTTGGCGAACTTCGCTGGTTAGTGAGGTTTTTCCGACCCACCTTCCTCTTTCTGTCGGAGACAAAGATGAAGGATTCTCGAGTGCAAAATTTCATGTGGTCTCTTGGATTCACGGGGAGTTTTGCGGTGAGTAGCAATGGCCTGAGTGGAGGGCTTGCACTCTTCTGGATGCAACCATATTCTGTCTCGCTCAAAGGGTACAATTCACATTGCATTGATGTGATCATCTCGAGGGAGGAGTGCCCTTCATGGAGAGAAACTTTCGTGTATGGAGAACCCCGTAGAGATTTGCGCCATGAGTTTTGGGACCTCCTTCGACGTCTCCAACCGGCTTGGGAGGGACCTTGGTTATGTTGCGGCGATTTCAACGAAGTGCTGTGTGGTGATGAACACCTTGGTTCCTCCGAGCGATCTGATGCACAAATGGCATTATTCCGTGACCTGGACACTTGTGGTTTGATTGATCTTGGTTATATCGGGCCTAAGTATACTTGGACAAACCAGCAGCAAGGTGAGCACCAGGTGTCTGTTCGTCTTGATAGGGAAGTGGCGAATGCGGCCCTCATGTCCCTGTTCTCTGGTTATGTTGTGGAGAACGTGATTACCACATCCTCAGATCACTTGGCTGTACTGGTTAGGCTCGTTGATCTGGATGTTGTTCCTCGTCATGGCCCAGTGCAGCAGCAATTCAGGTTTGAGGCAGCCTGGTTGCGCGCCCCCGACTACTCAGAGACTATGGAGAGGATGTGGGCAGAAGGTCGTTCAGGTGGCGCCCCCTCGCTGCAAGCCACCTATGACAATCTCCATAGACTAGCCGGGTCCCTGCGCAGGTGGAGCAATGAATCTTTTGGATCAGTCCGCAAAAAAATTAAGTCTCTGGAGGGCAAGCTACAGGGACTGAGATTCCACAATGCCGAATATGGGCAGATTCGCCAAGTGGAAACCGAGCTTTGTGAACTTTTTGAAAGGGAGGAAGTTATGGCTAGACAACGTTCTCGAGTTGAGTGGCTGCGGGAGGGGGATAGAAACACGGCTTTCTTCCATGCTAGGGCATCGGCAAGGAAAAGAACCAACAGGATTTCTCGTTTAGTTGATGATAACAGCTCGGTGTGTACTGATGCTGATGGCCTCAAACAGATGGTGCCGCAATTTTATGGACAATTATTCACTTCCGAACCGTGTCCATCAAGTGGAGAAGTACTGGATGCTATACCCTCAAGGGTTACTCCCGATATGAATCTTGAACTTTGTAAGGATTATTCGGATGAAGAGATTAAGTTGGCCTTATTTCAAATGGGTCCTACTAAAGCACCCGGCCCTGATGGATTCCCGGCGTTGTTTTACCAAAACCATTGGAACTTTCTCAAGGAAGAAATATGCGGAGCTGTGTGGAGTTTTAGTGCTGGAGAGGAGATCCCAGAAGGTTATTGTGATTCGGTAATTGTCTTAATTCCGAAAGTTACAAGTCCTCAACATCTGAAAAACTTTCGCCCCATTAGCTTATGCAATGTCCTCTACAAGATTGCCTCCAAAGTGCTTGCCAACAGGCTCAAGGTGATCTTACCTATGATAGTGTCTGAAAATCAGAGTGCTTTTGTTCCGGGGAGACTCATTACGGATAATGCACTGATTGCTTTTGAGTGCCTACACACCATCAAACATCAACGTGCTAAAAGGCCTTTCTTCGCGCTCAAAATTGATATGATGAAGGCGTATGATCGGGTGGAATGGAGCTACCTCTATGGTTGTCTTGCCAAACTCGGTTTTGCCCCTTCATGGATTCAGGCTGTGATGAGGTGTGTTACCTCGACTCGTTATGCTGTCAAAGTGAATGGAGATTTGACGGAACCGGTGGTGCCTTCACGAGGTATCCGTCAAGGGGACCCCATCAGCCCCTATCTGTTTCTCTTATGTACGGAGGGTTTATCATGTCTTCTGCAAAAACAGGAGGCCCAAGGAGAGCTACAAGGTATCAAAAATGGCAGACTTGGACCTTCTATATCACATCTCCTTTTTGCAGATGATAGTATCTTCTTTGCACGGAGTGACAAGAGAAGTGTTGATGCTTTACAAAGAGTGTTGTCTACTTTTTGTGAAGGTTCGGGGCAGAGAATCAATTTGGCAAAATCCACCATTTTCTTTGGTTCTAGCTGTTCACCAGGAGTCAAATTGGAGGTCAAACAGAACTTGGGGGTGCATAATGAATCATTACAAGACTCCTACTTGGGGATGCCTACTCAAATTGGAAGATCCCCTATTGCTACATTCAGATTCTTATTTGATCACATGTGGAAGAGAGTGAATGGTCTGTCTGATAGGCCTCTTTCGAGATCAGGTAATGAGACCATGCTCAAGGCTGTGATACAAGCTATACCGACATATGTTATGAGCTGCTTCCAGATACCTGTTGCCACGTGTGAGGAGATGAGAAAGATTGTGGCCAATCATTGGTGGGGAGCCAAAGATGGTCGAAGGAAAATGCATTGGAAGTCTTGGGACTGGCTTACTTCTCCTAAGAATGTTGGCGGTATGGGTTTTAGGGACATGGAACTTTTTAACCAAGCCATGCTTGGTCGGCAAGGTTGGCGACTCCTCACCGACCCGGAATCTCTGTGTGCTCGGGTGCTCCGTGGTCGCTACTTCCCCTCGGGTGACTTTTGGTCGGCTACATGCCCAAAATCTGCCTCTTTCACATGGCGCAGTATTCTTCATGGAAGACAACTTCTAAAACAAGGTATCTTATGGGGTATTGGCAATGGAAAATCAATAAGCATTATGTCTGATCGTTGGATACCTGGGACGGCACCTTATCTGATCAATCCAGGGAGGGTCATTCCTGATGGGCAGAAGGTGGAAACTCTGATAAACCCACCGGGCTGTTGGGATGAAGGTCGGATCCGTGAGCTATTCTCTGATGAAATTGCAAGGAAAATTCTTTCTATCCCTATTAGCCGGTTGGGAGGTGATGATTTCGCTTCCTGGCCTCATAACCGGTTCAGAATGCATACTGTGCGTTCGGCTTATCACATGGCTAAGAAAGAGGCTCTGCTTCTATCTCGTTGCAATAATGGATACGGCATGTCTTCCAAATCTGAGGAGGAGACTACTAGCTGGAAAGCTCTATGGGCTATCATTGCTCCAGGCAAGATGAAGATTACTATGTGGCGATTCGCTCATGATTGTCTCCCTAGTGGCCAGCAGCTCCAACACCGCATGGTACCTGCATCTTCTACATGTATCCATTGTAGCTGCGAGGAAAGAGTGGAGCACTCCTTGCTTTTCTGCCCCTATGCACGTGAGGTTTGGTCTGAGATCAAAAGGGAACTGCCAATCGAGCTACATCGAAGAGGTTTCCGTAACCCCAAACAGTGGCTGTTCGAGTTTCTTGCTAGATGCAATGCCCAGGAAGCTACTATTCTGACAGTCTCATTTTGGCACCTATGGGATCTGCGGAATAAACTGCGGGAGGAAGGTGGCAGCTGTCACCCCCGTACCTTGGCTACAAAGATTAAGTCTTATGTGGAGATGATCTTCCAGCACCTGTGTAAGGACAAGACATCTAATCGACGAACTTCTGTTCCTCAAGTGCACTGGAGACCGCCAACTCCGGGTAATCTCTTAGCAAATGTCGATGCAGCTTTATTCTCATCCTCTGGCTCTATGGGTTCAGGTGTTGTTATCCGGGATCATATGGGAGTGTGTGTTGCTGCGAGTGCCGAGGGTAGGCCTCTGGTAACTAACCCAGAGCTTGCCGAAGCTCATGCAATCCTTGCTGCTCTCTCCCTGATACGCGATGAAGGACTGACCAATGTTGAGGTTGCTTCTGACTGTCTCTCTGTGGTGACAAAGGTGAGGTCTCCATCCCGCGATCGATCCGTTTGTGCGCCTGTTGTGGAAGACATCAAGCTGATTCTGAGGTCCCTAAGCTCTGTGTCTTTATCACATGTTAGTAGATACTGTAATGAGGCTGCGCATTGTTTAGCGCGTTCATGTGAACTTCAACCTAAAGTTGTGTGGAACCTAAAGTTGTGTGGCGTGGTGTGTCTCCGGAGGTTATCCGGCAGACGGTTTGTATTGAATCCCTATTTGGTTAATCAATAAAGCTCACCGTTTCTATCAAAAAAAAAAAAAAGCCCATACAGACGTTGGCCCGACCCATCGAGAAACAATCTGCCCGTGCGCCCTCGACGAAGAAAATACCTCCCCGCAGCGCGTCCTGCCCCCAACAGCGCCGCCTCCCATGGCGCCGGCGACCTTGCCGCCGCCGGGTCCATACTCGCTACCTCGCACACAGGAGCAACGTCCGCCACGCCGCCGGAATACGCCGCCTTCGCGCTCTCTTGCCGCCTCCTCTTGTCCCTACCCTGTAGCTCACCATCATTCTCATCTCGTTTCCCTCCCCCCTGTGCCACCTTCCCCACATCTGGTGCGTTCTCGGCCATCGACCGCACCGCCCTCCCCCGGATGGCGGCTCTGAACCTTGGGCGGCGACGACGGCAGTTGTAACTGATACCCTCTTCCCTCCCTACACAGGCCTCCCTGCTCTCTCCTATCTTTCTCAGCATGGCAGGGAACGGGCAACCTATGCCGCCGGTTGGGACCGGTACACCCTCAGCTGGGGCCGGATGTGCAACGCATGAGATACTCGTTGCTATGTCTCTCTCATGTTTTCACATCCTGCGTAGAGGAGAGGACCAGGAATCTGTTTGGCAGGCCAGGGACAGGACCAGCACATATTTTGTTTTTGTTTTTATTACAGCGTTTCTTTTATCTAATCAATGTCACCCATTTTTTAGGATACCACGAAACGAGGACTTGCATTGTTTAGGAGGAAATATCATTTGACTGTTTAAATTCTGAATTTCGAATTGGATGACAGTACACATACTAAAAAGAAATATCACCTATAGATTATCTGTTGTTCACAATCTCATCAGTTTTGTCTCTTACCAGTTTTCGGAATCATTGATTTTCTCCCTCTTATCAGCTTTCAGAATTATCATATTCCAATTTCCATTATGATGTTATAGAATGGAGAGTGCTTTTGTCTTGGTTGATTATCTTTGTATCTTCTGATTCTACAGTATATTTATAGCAGTTATATGAACATTCTCTTTGCAAAACGACAAGTAAGAAGCATAAGAGTCAAGAGAAGTCTATGTATTGGCAGCTACCATGAGTACCCGCACCCAAAGATGAATCGCCATTGAGGTAGAACTCGCGCCCAAACCTCACGCGGACGGCACGGCCTGGACACTGGGGCTGTCGACCCACTCATCATGCGGATGCCACGGTGTAGGCGTCGCCAGCTTCTTCAGCAGTCACGAATAGTTCTTCTGCCCAGAGCAGACATCGTCGCCCCCAACCACTCCGCCACCAATCTGTTGGCAAGCAGCAGCCACCGTCGTTCCTGGCCTCCGCACCCGCACACCAGCCCTCATCTGCTGCTGGTTGTTGGTGCCTCCGCCGCCATACAATCCTCAAAGTTGTTGCATCCATCGTAGGTATACTCTGCAGCTTGAGGTGTTTTTGTATTGGACCAAGTTATTCAGTACATAGCTTATTGTGTAGACTGCCAGGTCCCGTAAATGATGATTGCTCCTTTTTATATTTCTGATTATCCGCGACGGAATAAATGGTCAATATTGCACAATTCGAGTATCTACCAAATAATATCAATCATTTCCTCTTGGGTTTTCTTTTTACGTATAAACCAATTTAATAATGGAAATTTGAACTTCTGAACAAAAATTTAGAGATACTTCTTTGGATAGTTACATCTTTGTTATTTGTTAGCCACAACTCCTGATTCTTTTTCCATATGCAGGATTTAAAAAAGCTTATACTGTGAAGTCCTATATTTTTCCATTGAGAAGACTGGTACAAAATCGCCGATCAAACTGAGCATACATTTATCCATTTTTTTTCCTGGAAGCTTCTATAAAATGTCCAGTTTAATATGTCAATTCTGGAACAGAGTCAAGAATCACCTCTTTTTTGGGTACAAACATATGTTATTTCAACAAGCAATATGTAATAAACTAATAATGGCTGATGCGTCTCACCATGTTTTTCTTCTGTCAAATAAGGGGCCAACTGTTTGCAGGAAACTTACACATGTGTCCACCTTAAAAATATAATTAGAGTATGTGCTCTAAACTTTTGTTGCCTGAGAAAATTTGCATGATCATCTATCACTGATATAGAAAAGTTTAGATATCAGCCAAGGTGTGTGTGAACTAAATCCTAACTTCTCTGATGCAAGTGCTATTAACACGATCCGTCCTAACTTCTCCAGTTTCTCCAAGAGTTGTGTTCATCAATGAAGAGAAAATGGTGAGACGACAGAGATACAGGAAGAGCCACGCACCAACTGGAAGATGTTTGGCCCATTTTCCTGACATCTGCATGTCCAAGAAATGGTTAGTGAATACCTATTTCTGTTCCCCCCATCCAATGATTGACATGGAAATAAGATACAAATAACTATATATAGCTTATTTGTTTCTTAAAATCTTTAGTTCAGCTGAGACACTTTGTGTGATAGCCTTTTTGTAACGTGAAAGGAGAATGCCATAAAGGTATCCTCTTGAATCGAGTGAAAGCAAAAATCATGGCATAAGTAACAGTTCAGAATGATGGCCTTTATAAAAAAACTAAGTTACTTACTCTAGATGGTGTATTTGTTCATGTAAAAGGCTTAATTGGGCTGGTGCCTTCTATGTGTAGAATGACTTCTGTTTCTGAAAGACTGAAAGTCTAACACACCTTTGATAATGCCCTTTTTCGTAGGAATCTGTAACACTCCGTGAATTTTCTTGTTGTTGAGGGATGGTCGAAAGCCTCCAATGCTAGCTTGAGTTGGCATTCTGAGATGATTGAAGAACATACGAGAACAAGTTGTGCCTTGGTGTGAACCTGCCAAAGGTGTGATTTAAAGGACTTATAAGAATATATATGTATGCCTGGAAAATTTAGTCCCCATAAACCTATATATGCAGGTTACATGATCATATGAAAGACCAGTTGTTCAATGGAAGCCTGATTTGCTAGAAACCTCCCTTCTGCATATACGCAATCTCACTAATTTCTTTCTGTAACTCCACTTCACTACCCTTTCAGGAAAAAAATCCATTTGGCCTCATGTTGTCCATGGCTTTGTGGTGCTTGCGGTACTTTTCCTAGGAGCTAGGAGAAGTATCAGAGAAGGTTGGTGATATTGAATAGGGTACTGAACCGAACGATTTTGTTGATGGAACGCCAAATTGGTAGTTGGTGAGCCTTGGGCGACTTCTTTTGGGCTTATGCTTATGCATAAGCCAGCTTGTGGTTTTCGGTGGGAAGAAATTGTGGTGGGTAGAAGCACCTAGAAACTATTGGCCGACTTCTTTTGGGCTTCTAATGTTTTGGCTTATTTGGTGTGTTGAGCTGTGAAATGTCTTTAAGGCTCCTACGTTTTATGCGTATCCTAAATTTCAGAACAAAAACAACAACATATCAATAGCAAAGGAGCAGCTAACTTCAAGTAGCAGCTTGCATCAGCTAGCAGAAGGGCCAAGGTTAGCGCTAACGCAGCTAGCAACATGGACGACGGCCCTGCGGATCAACACGACAGCAGCATGACACGCAGCCAAGCTGCTATATGGAGACGGTCCTAGACAGGAGCTAGTCCGTCTTCAGCAGCGAGCAAGTGGGATGGCGACCTCCTGGGCGAGTTCCCGGCCGACGGCGAAGCTCCTGGACGTTGGGAGGCGGGTGGAGAGGAGGGCGGCGGTGACCGGCTCGTCGTCGACCAAGGAGGACGTACAGGAGAACGATGACTGTTCGGGTGCTCTCCAGTTGGGAGGAGGCCGCCGCTGAGAAGAGCTCTCCTCGTCTCCGTCCATGGTTGGAGAGGAGGCCGGGGGCGGAAAGTGAGCCGGCGGCTGGAGACGCTCTTGGTTGGAGAATGAGGCTGCGGACGGGGCGCGGGGGCGGGATCTGTGGGCGCCGGCAGTGGTGGCGACGGACCGCGGAACCTTAGCTTCCCATGGCGCTCGCGAGGAAGGTCAGGGGAAAGGAGAAAGGTATCGAGCAAAGACAGACCAGCGTCAGGTTCGTTTCTTTTTCCTGAAACGTTATTTGCGTGCTTGGTGGCAATTCTCCTGTAAATTGATCGAAGAGAAGGGGCAAGCCAAATAAACGGTTCGGTGATTTGCGGGAAGCCCTCAGAAGCAACCCCGGACCAGTTTCTCGAAACGTACATGGAGATGGCTTAGGACATCTCCAGCGGGGCTGCTCATTTGCCCCGTACTGGTCCGTTTTGAGCAGCCTGGGCCAAAACCAGGCCCCAGCGGGGCTGCGCAACCCACGGCCTGGTCCCTTTTCAGTCCGCGGATGCTCAAATCCTGACCAAATTTGGGTCAGATTTGAGCAGCCCGCGGACACGAAACGGACGCGCGCTCTCGGTCGTGTCCCGTTTCGGTCAAAGGTGGTGGCCCGCCGGCCAGTGACCGCGGCGACGGCTCGGCTACCCACGGGGTCCTATTTAAATGGGACCCGCGGCCACGCGTCCCTCCCACGCGCACCGTCTCCTCGCAGTCACCATCACCATCACTGCCCTCGCAGTCACCACCGCCTCCTCCCCCTCGCCTTCCTCGCCGCCGGCCATGGGCCGCAGCTGGCTCAACCGGGGCCGCGGAAAGAACGACCACGAGGCCGGCGGCTCACGCCGCCGCCGCGAGCCCTCGCCCTCTCCCCCGCTCCCTCCTCCGCCACCTCTCACCCGCACCCAGCGCGCCCAAGCCGAGCAGGTGCGCACGCCGCCGGCCTCTCCTCCTCCTTCTTCTCAGGGCCCGGCGGCCCCATTCCGCCTGGTGCCCGCCAGGGTGCGGGAACGCCCGTACCTGAACAAGGCGCGGTGCCAATGGTACTGGGATCAGGCGATCCCAGTGCCATGGCCAGATGTCCACCTCCCCGATGGGTGGCATCTGAACAGGGACAGGATCCCTGTGCCGCCGGTACCGCGGTCCGGCGCGGCGCGGGAGGTGGAGATCCACCGCCGGCGCGACGAGCTGCCACCGGACCTGCGCGCCCACCCGGCGTTCGCGGTGAACAGTCCCCACTGGGACACGTGGTTCACCGACGAACAGCTCCCGCCACCGTCACCTCCACGCCAGGCGAGGCGTGGCGCCGCCCCTCCACCGCCCCCCCAACGCCCCCTCCGTATCGGCGGCCGCGCCCCGGTCGTCAAGGAGGAACCGGAGGAGGACCCCCCCCCCAATGGTACGAGGAGGAGGACGACGAGGACGTCCCCATGGCCGAGCCCGAGCCCAACGAGGAGCTCCAGCTGGCCATGGCCATCGAGGCCTCCAGGAGGGAGGCGGAAGCAGCGGCGGAGGCGGAGGCCCGCGCGCTGGAGGACGCCCTCGCGGCGGTGGCCGCGCAGCAGGCGGCGGAGGAGGCAGAGGCCCGCGCAGCCGGCGCGCGGGCTGTGGACGAGGCCGTGGCGGCCATCAACGCCCAGCAGGTCGACGACTACCCCTACGAGGAGGAGGTAGACGACGACGGGCGCGATGAGAACGCGCCGGTGCCGGCCTGGTTCGAGCCCCTTGTGGGCATGCGGTGGAGGTGGGAGGCGCCACCACCTGAGCACCTCGTGCCGCCGCCCCGGCCGGCCACGCCGCCGCCGTGAACCCAGCCTCCCACGCCGCAGGGAGCCAGGGCCGCCCCACTGCCACCCCACCTCGCCCCCGAGACCCCCGACTACGTCATCCTAGATGACTAGGAGCTCCGGGGGCAACTCCGGCGCCGCCATGCCACTGGCCAGTGGCCGTCTAGCTAGGGCTAGACGTTTAATTCCCTGTTTTTTTTTTTTTAGTTTGTAAATCTATGGGCCCCTGTGGGCCCTACTAAATCTATGAAATGTCCTATTTGGTATGAGCAGCCCCACTGGGGGCACCTGGTCCGGACCGTGTCCGAGGACAGCGGACGGCTGCTCAAACAGACAAAATGCGGACCAAACTGGTCCGCATTTGAGCAGCCCCGCTGGAGATGTCCTTAAGAGCAGCCACAGCGCAGCGCTTATGCCTAGGCGCTAGGATTCCTATCCTGGCAGTTATGTAGAAATCCTGTCCGTTTTCCTAGCGTAGACTCTTAGTTAAGAGTCCAACGCTTATACTGTTCACGTGAAATAGGGTAACAGAGCTCCCGGCGCTTGACTAAATACAGCAACGGCTCATTAAGCGTCTATTTAAGCGGCCAAGCATTGTGGATGCTCTAACGGTGGGAATAAGCTTGGCAACTGCCCGATACTTCTTTTGGGCTTGTGCTGTCCCGGACTTCGAAGCCGTCCGAGAAGCCCAAAAGAAGTCGACCTGCCTGGTAGCTTGAGTGTCTTGTGAGCTGCATTGGCTGCATAAATTGTTAACTGTAGTGTGGTAATTCTAAGAAATATGTAGTCAAGGTACAAGATGGTTCCTAGGTAAACTAACATCACATGGGTCTCTCAACACAAGTCTTTGCCTATAATAATGGTTGCGTCAGACACTCATATTTGTCTAAATGCAGCTCCCTTCATTTGTGGTTTTTAGCCACAAATTTATCAAGCCATCAAGTGCAATAAGTAGCTCTTTTGAATCCGGATAGCTAATGTACTGTTTAATAGCAGCCAATTAGTTTTGAGCTTTACTGAGAGACATGTTGATTTTACCGCACTAGGGATTTTATTTCAGTTTTATGAAATCGTTGGTGCTCAGTTGATTTTACGGAGACATGTTGATTTCACAAGTTCTTGATATACCTCATCACGGAACCCTTCAGTTGCTATTAAACAGTATTCCCCCTGTCCCACAATATAAGTCGTTTTGGCTAGCTATTATGGAACAGAGGGAGTAGTTTACAAGGTCATAATTACTACTGGTTATGATTATATAAACACCCTATATCTTTGTGATCGCGAGACAAGTCTCATGCGTTTTTATCTTATTTTCCAATGCCATGAGTTTGCATTCAAAAATTATTTGGACAAACATGTAAGGCCCATTCAGTTTTGCATATATTTAAAATTGTATTACGAAGATTTAATGTGGATGCATGACACTGAGATTCGTACTTTATCCGTTTGTTTTCTTTGATCTAGAGACGTCCTCCCATTTTTTCTTTTGCGCCTTTAAGTGCTGATGATTCATTGAACAGATAATTTGATACCATCAAGCTTTTGCGTATCTCCTATACCAAACATATCAAAAGAAAAATTGAGCGGAGTAATAGCTTAGCCAAACATAGAACCTAGGGCTAGGTGACAAGGTCGCTAATGGGGACTTTAACTGTGGAGATCCTTGGATCAGGAAAATATGCGCACGAAGGTGGAGAAGAAACAGGGCAGCCATAGACAGAGAAGGAGCAACAATAGTTAGATTTATAAAATGACAAAAATACAATCTAGATTAATGAATTTCTATCTTGTATTGTATTTCCGTAGCAACGCACGGGCATTCAACTAGTATTGTAATATATATACAATAATATTTTCTATTACATACAAAATAGCTTCATAATACTACGATATTCTATAGTACATAATATGCAGGGATATTGTACATTATGTACATACTATATAGGTAAGTTCTGCAAAAAAATTCGAACATACGGGGTTTTCTGCAAAAATCACGATGCCACGTCGCATCCAGAACGAATTGGGACCAATTTATCCCCTCAATACAAGTTTGTGTACCACTGTTTCACAGTTTGCAAGTTATGGGACTAGTTTGCATATGAGAGACAAGTTGTGGTACTCATAGTATTTCGTCCACAACTGACATGTGGGCCTCACATGGTAGGAAGCAAAAAGGCCACCCTAGCAATAGAAGAAACATACGGGGTTTTCTGCAAAAATCAGGATGCCACGTGTCGCATCCAGAACGAATTGGGACCAATTTGTCCCCTCAATACAAGTTTGTGTACCACTGCTTCACAGTTTGCAAGTTATGGGACTAGTTTGCACATGAGAGACAAGTTGTGGTACTTATAGTGTATATAGCTCTGGATATTACTGATAAGCAAAGTTGTACACTTGCAAGACCTTCAAGTTCAACCAATCAAGATGTCCAACACAAGCGATTCCTTCACTGCAGCATAATGCATCGAGAGCTTTGAGGCTCGCAGATAAAAGTTCCAGATAATTATAGTGCCCGAAATTGATTCGATAACCGGTTGCATCGGCATCTCATATCGTACGACACACTAGTATTAAGTAATACTCATTCAGTTCTCACAAAAATCCATATAATTCGTTTTTCGAAAATCAATCGATGTAAAGTTTAAGATTTTAGAAAAAACGCCGAGCATGGCCGCGCCTCTGCTGCAGCCAGTCTTCCAAGAACTCCTTGATCTCCTCAAACTCCTTGGCGTCCTGCGACGCCAGGTCGAACACCTGGCGCCCCAGAGCCTCCATCTCGCCGAGCCTCTCATACCTGATGTCGCCCCGCCGATGCAGCCGCCTCAGCTTGCAGCACTCCGGTATCGACGACGCCCCCTGGTGCCGCAGCACGCAGAGGATGTGCCGGCACGGCAGGCCCTCGCGCTCCATCTTACGGCAGCTGCACTTGAAGGCCTCCTTCCGCTTGTCGTCGTGGCACCGCAGCACGCTGAAGTGCTCGCCACGGTAACTCATCGTGTAGACCTTGTCGCCACTGAAGGCTGCTCAGGGTGTCGACGATCTCGAAGTCGTCCAGCGCCTCGATCTCCTTGCGCAGGATGGCGAAGTTGGCCGGCGTGAACGACCGCGCTGCGTCCTCCTCGAGATACCGGTGCCGCGTGGTCAGCTCCTCCCGGGACTCATCGGCCTTGAAGTCCAGCGCGTACTCGCCCTTGCGCATGTACTTGTCCCAGTAGTCCGCGTGCCGGAATAGGGCGAGCAGCGACATGCCATCGCTGAGGGCCGTGTGCAGACCCGTGGCGAGGCACTCCGTCCTCTGGTCGCTAGCCATGCCGAGGAAGAACTTGTCGTGGACGAACGCGGCGGCCCAGAGCTCCCTCTTCACGTACATCCTGCATAGCCACTCCTCGCTCTTCGCCGTCCTGTGCCTGGCCAGGAACCTATGCCACCGTTCCTCGAACTCCACCGGCGAGCAGGCGTCGTCGCACATCAGCGACCTGAACTCGTCCTGCGCCGAGCACCCGCTGAGATGCTCCCTGATGCCCTGCTCCACCTGCCACGAGCAGATCCGGTGGTTGGACTGCGGAAGCACGGCCTTCACGGCGTGGACCACCGCGTCGCTGCCGTCGGTGATCACGGACTTGGGACTCTCCTGGCCGGTGGAGAGCATGCATGTAGGCGCGCAGCAGCCAGACCAAGGAGTCGGGGGACGGGTCCGTGACGACACCGCAGCCGAGGACCAGGGGACGCCGGTGGCGGTTGAGGCCGACGAAGGGGACGAAGGGCACGCCGTACTTGTTCGTCCGGAACGTGGTGTCGACGACGACCACGTCGTCGCTGTGGTCGATGGCGCTGCTGAGGCGCGCGTCGACGTCGGCCCAGAAGAGCCGCTTCAGGTGGGCCCCGGCGTCAAGCTCGTACTTGTGGAAATGCTCGGGGTCGTCTTCGTCCTCCCTGCGGCGCAGTTCGTCAAGAACCGCCGCCGTGTCGTCGTCGTCGATCAGCGCCATGGTCGATGCTGTGCGGCCTACGACAGAATCTAATCTGCTGAAAATCAAAGGGAAACACGATTACACGACAAGTCCAATTATGCAAGATCGAACGTGTAAAGCTAACCAAGTAAGGCGATCGGCGTAGTAACCGAAGGAGGCCGGATGCGGCGGATGGCTTTCGAACTAGGGCTAGAGTTTAGGGCGTGGCAACAGATCAGATTGGATGCTGCGGCTGGTGCGGGCTACTTGGGTAGGATTTTACATAGACAAATATTTTGAAAATAAAAAACGTGTTCAGTCTTTTCGGAAAAGAACACCGGGACAACTACAGCTCTATTTTTTTTTTGCCAGATGAATCCAGGTTTATCATAAATCTACTTTAAAAGTTCACCGTAAGTAAACCATAATTAAAAGTAGCGAAAGTAAACGTTTTCGTGCACGTACTAGTTAGTACATGTTTACATGCAGGGCCGGTCCATACATTTAAGGGGCCCAGGGGCAAGACAATAGACAGGGGCCCTTTATAGCTCATATAAACTCAAACTATGTTAAAAAAAAAACTCAAATGTATGTTGTATTTCAAATCAAAGTATGAATCTGATACATGATATAGACAGATCATCAGTCGACTCTAAAATTGAGGGCACAAACTATTTATTTTAATCAATCCATAATTGAAGAGAACATAGTAGCAAGGAAACAATATTGTAGTTCCAGCCTTCCTGGAAGATCTTCCTATGCGTCACACATAACAAATGGGAGGCCGGAAACCAACATTTTCTGCAAGAATAGACAAGCTTATCAAAATCTTGTTGTTTCAATCTTATTTGTTACCATGGGATATAAAGTGAACAAATAGACTACATGTGTATCCAAATTCTCCAAATTTATCCCAAGAATGATTGATATCATCGCTCCATTTCCTTCACCAAAACAAAAGATCAGATCTTAGAATTTCTTCTAACACTCCTGCAAGCAAAGTCATTGATAATCGCATCAATTTTTATTTCATCCAACTCATCTTTCTCAATACATAATGTAGCAACACCATTCAATCTTTCTTGTGACATTGATGATTTCAGATAGGTTATTAAAGGAAAACATAGGTTATTAACGGGAAGAATGAACACGCACCTTCTCCAATGTTGAGGAGGGGGATAGTTGAATGGGGGCGAATAAATTGTGTCGCCAATCTCCATTAAAGGATGGTCGTGACCGTGAAATCGGAAAGAACGGGAACGGTGGCGCTGTTACGGGAGAATGCGATTAGGGAATTTTGGGAGGAGAAGGGTCAACGTCTCAGGGACGGAAGCTGAGCATACACGTACATAACATATCAAGTGATCGCTCCTTGTCCTGGCTCGTGCAAATGGAGCATGGTGGGCTGACCTTATGCCGTGTTGGTTTGGGCCTCTTCCTCTAAGTTTTTTTCTTAAATCTTTTATACTGTACTATTCTAAGCCAGGATTTGTACTAATAAAAAATAAAAGAACTACTTGGGCTGGGGCCCCTGCTTTTCGGGGGCCCGGGGCGAGCGCCCCGTTTGCCCGCCTTATGGGCCGGCCCTGTTTACATGTATACATGCAGTTAAGACAAAAAAAAAGGTGATCTCACGCAAGATTCTAACTTATTTTGCAAATTCAAAATGTTTATAGGTCGAACCATCGGACCGATTCAAAATGTGTTTTCACCACCAAATCGGCCGCGGCGAGATATTCAAAATTAGATCAAATGTTAATATGTTTCGATAACTTTTTTTCAAACTAAAAGTTATCAACCCGAAGTATGTAAGTTACCACATAGTTACAACATGCAACATGTACGTTAGTTATCATACTATTTGCATGTTTTTTACCGGCTCTAAGAACGGTCCTACTAGTGGTAAGTTCTCACATTGGTAAGTAACATCACCACCATAGTAATAAGTTTTCACTTAACTACCTAGTAAGTACATCATCACCATGTGATAATTTTTTATTCGACACCGTGATAAATACATCACCACCACATGGTAACTTTTCACTTGACACACTCGTAACACATTAGCAACATATCGTTACTTTTCACTCTACATCCCGGCAAGTACATCGTCATCATGTGGTAAATTTTCACTCAACACGCTAGTACACATTAGCACCATGTTGGTAATTTTTCACTTGACACTATGATAACAACACCAGCACTATGTGATAAATTTTCACTCAGCATAATGGTAACTACTAGCTAAACACCCTAATAACTAATGAACTACATCAACATCACCTTGGTAACATTTAGTGTTGGTAACTATATTAGCACCATGTTGATGAATACATGATTAGCACTAAGATAACTATACCAGCACCACGTTGCTAATTTAGCACTAGACAACATGCTACCTATATCAACACCATGGTATTAACTGTACTGAATATCTTGGTAACTTCATCACAATCATACTGGTAAATTTTCACTCAACGGTCTTATAATTACATCACTATGACGATTGTAGCTGTTGGGAATATGCCCTAGAGGCAATCATGTATGATGTTATTCCCAATGTATTCATAAAGTTATTAAGTTGTTCTTTGGTTTGAACATCTGATATATGTCATTGAATATGTGATTCAATTGTGAAACTATGTATTCATGTTGTTCATACTAATTGTCCTTGGTCATTAAGGTTGTGCTGGACACACACCCTAGACTAATGTGAGTGTTGGCTGATGACACGGTTCCACTTGTCATGGGCATGGTGATGTCATTCCAACGTTCACAGACTTGGCTAAAGAGTTTAGCAAGTCGGACTGGCCCATATTGAGATGCAACGAGCAAGTCGTCATTTGCATGTCTCAATCAATGTAATCCTTAGACCTGATATTGTCGCACAATCCGAATTGTGGATCACCGACTTAGGTTCTGTCAAACGTTGTTCTGTGACAAGGCAGTTATAAAGGCAGAGTTCAGGTCGAATGAGAAGCAAATTGCGTCATGTGGATAATCAAAATGGGATTTTGCCCCTCCGAATGGAGAGATATTCTCTGGGCCCTCTCGAGTGATATGATTCAGGAAGCATGGCCATGCGCGACTCAGTTAAGTGTTAACTGTGTCTGTTGACTAAGAGTTAGTCAGATGAATCACATATCACGGATCGAGAAGAGAGTCGAACTATTTAAGGGATGACGATAAATCGCCTATAGTTCGACAAGGTATATCGTGAGGCAAAAGGGACTAAGATGAATATCACATTGAAAGGTATGTCGTCATGACTCAATGGGACTTGGGAGTCGGCATGTTCTGCTAGGAGCCGCTACCGATTGATCGATTGAGAGTCGGACTCCAATCGTGTCCAAGTCGCCATGAGCCTGCAGGGTCGCACACTTAAGAGCGGGAGCAAATATATTGGTTGGGTTGGACCCGAACCGGAAATGGACTGGGTTTTGTGAGTCGGACTCACAGAGGGAATGGGCCACAAGCGTTGTGAAGCCCACTACCGCTCGCTATATAAAGAGGGGCGCAGGTTTCCCAGCGGGCACGTTACTTGACTCCCATGCGTTGGGAACCCTAGCCCCACTTAGTCCAGCCGTCGCACCGGACCTAGCAGTCCACCGTCGGAGCTCCTCCTCGTACGTTTGGATACCGGCAGAGGTGTTGTACGTTCAGAACTTCGACGTTCGCAAGATTGGATCGGCTGGATCGGATCGTGGGACTCCACTGCATCGACGCGCTTCATCGATCATCGTGGCCTTCTACCTCGGCTAGATCTTGGAAGTACCGCGTAGGAAAAAGTTTTGTTTATCTCTACGCGTTCCAACAGTAGCTATTTACTCCACACCCTGATAACTATATCGGTGTGATGGTGCTAACAACTTACTCCAGACAGTGATAAATATTCTTGTCAAAAGTTATCAGACCGTGGACTAGAAATACATCATCACTATGTGATATACTTTTACTCAACTCCCCGATAACTATGTCACCGCCTTGTTTGTAACTTTTCACTTGACATTTCGATAACAAAAGCACCATGTTGGTAAATGTACGCTCGACACTCTAGTAACTGCGTCAACACATTGGTAAGTACATCACCACCAAAGTGAGAACTTTTCACTTGGCACTCTGGAGTACATCATCAGCATGATACTAACTTTTCTCTCGATACTCTAATAACTACATCATCTTCGAGCTTCTTACTTGACTCCATGATTGACGTGGTCATGATTAATCGGTGCCCACTTGTGGAATCCCGGGTGCGTATGGATCACAAGGCCCATCGGGTTGCCTGCCAAGACTAAAGAAATTAAGTCCACGGCGGAGTCGGGGAAAGGAATTCTAGCCAGCCGCTTGGAGTACCCTGCAAGGAAGGAGCATAGTCAGAATACCTCCCTACGTTGTAATCTACTGGAATACGGCATCCGATACCCATCCTACTATATAAAGCTCGGGAGGGGCCACGAGTAAACCCTAGGAAAATACTCATGCTCGCACACTTTTGCTGTAGATCGAATTTGTGCCGCAATCCCCATTGTAGCTCCCGTGTGAACTCGCCAAAACACAAAGTCAGACAAGAAGGAGTAGGAGTGTTACCTCCATGAGGGCTCTGGACTTGGGTAAATTTCCCCTTCTCCTTCTTGGTGACCCACGACAATGTATGTCGTATGTGGGAATCCGACATGCTGGAATCATGAATTCTTTGGCTTCAACCTCTCGGGGCGACAACTCACCAATCTAAAAGGGATCGGTCCGTTCGGGTCCCTGAACTTCACCAAGCATTCGACGGAACTACGCCCAGCATTCGATGCCCTCGATGAGAGTGTCGATCTGAACTTTTAGTGACATGAACTTCTGCGTGAATCGTGTAGGTGTCCTTCACCTCTAGGACTCGTCGCCTCCCTATGAGACGGAACTAACTTCTCCACCAACTAAAGCCGCGACTCCGTGATGCTGACGCAATCACACGCTCGTTGGGAGACCCCAACCGGAAGGTATGCTGTAGTCTAGAGGAATTTTCCCCCAATTAAGGAACCATGATTTATCGAACCAGTAGGACTTCGTAGTCTTAGAAAAGGTTGCTTGGTGTCTGACGCGTCAACAAGCGTGCAAACTGCACACAAACACAAACTCTTTTCCCCCCAACTTTTTGGAAGGTTTTCAATCTTCCGGTCTTGCTGAAAACGAGAGAATCAAATGTATAGAGTCTTGAAAAGTAACAGAAGTAGAAAGGGAACAACAAGGAAACATTTATGAAAGTACTTGAAAGAAGGTTGCAATTATAAGGAAAATAGGACTGGGGGCCATAGGTTCACTAGCGGTGTCTCTCCAAAGAAAACAAACATGTTGGGTGAACAAATTACAGCTAGGAAATTGACAAATCATTAACTTATAATAATACTATTATGATGAGTTATAGTTCACGAGTTCTAACATCGTAGGCATTACGTCAAGGCATATGGACCGCTATCTAGCATGCATCCATATCTAAAAGTCCACCTCAAGAAATCTATATAGCAAATCTATCTGGTATTAAGTTGCAGCAACGAAGTGATTGTTTTGTGTGCAACAGATAATTGCATTAAGTAAAGTACGTAATGTAAGAAATGGTTCTCGTCCGTAGACAAGAGCACCGATGTTTTCTACCTAGTGCCAACGACACATCCCACACTCGTCACGTTTCTGTCACTCGAGCACAGATGTAAGGGAGGCATGGACCAATTATCTAGCATATAAACCCTCTCTTCGGAGGTGAAAACAACTGGGTGGCCAAGGTAATCATAAACACCGGAGAGCATTTCAGGACAACATTAAAACTTTCTATAGATATAAGTGAAGTATATCAGTTTGACATGAACAAAATAATCATAATCTCATGGTTCATCGGATCCCAGCAAACACAACATGCACAATTACATGACGGTGGTATCGATCATGTGAGGCAGCTCACGAGACTCTAAACATGGAAGCATAACAGAGAGAACTACCAACTAGCTACTTCTATGGACCTGTAGTTCCGCGATGAACTACTCACACATCATCATGGAGGCAATCATGGCGATGAAGAGGACTCCAGTGGCGATCTCCCCCCCCCCTCCGACAGGGTGCCGAAACAGGGCCGCAGAAGCCCTAGATTGGACTTTCGACCTATATGTTTCGTGGAAAATAACTCTGTCCCAAACTTGGAGAAGGTTGCTTTTTTTTGGCGCGTCGACAGGCATGGAACCTGCACACAACACACAAACTCTCTCTTGTCCCCAACTTTCTGAGAAGGATGTCAGTCTTCTCGTCTTGCTGAAAACTAGAGAATGAAACGTCTTGAGTACTGAAAAGTAATAAAAGTAAAAATGGTGCAGGCGTGCAGCAAAGAAACAATGGTGAAAGAAGGTTGTATTAATGAGGAAAATAGAACCGGGGTCATTATTTCAATAGCGGTGTCTCTCCAAAGAAAAAAAACATGTTGGATGAACAAATTACAGCCCGGTAATTGACAAATCATGAACGTATAACAATACTATTATGAAGAGATATAGTTCACAGGTTCTAACATCATAGGCATTACGTCAAGACATATGGACAGCTATCCAACATGCATCCATATCTAAAAGTCCACCTCAATAAAGCTATCCAGCAAATCTCTCTGGTATTAAGTTCCAGCAACGAAGTGATTGTTTTGTGTGCCATAGAAAAATGCATTAAGAACACGTACGTAATTAAGCAGTGGTTCTCGTACGTACACAAGAGCATGTAACACCTGTGGTGTTACCTGTTTGTTGTGGTTGCATCATATGCATCTCATTGCATTGCACCATGTTTGCATCAACTGCAAATTTCAAAACAATTTAAACTTTCACCCTTGCTCAAAAATTTCCAATTTCAAAATTGCAAACTAAACCACTCTTTGTTCTCCAATAGTTTGAAAATTGTTTAATCCAATTGCTTGTTAATTTACTCCCCTCTTGTTAAACCCTAATGACTACTTCCAAAATTCAAATCAAATCACTCATTGAATTGATGGTTTAATCAAGGCATTAATTCAAGCAATTAACTCCAAATCATTTTCAAATTCAAATCTATTCTCAAAATCAGTACCTTTTTGAACCCATAAAGTTCACCACACCTTTGTACCATTTAAATCATTTTAAAAACTTAGGGGTAACCCTATTGAAAAGGCTTGTTTTTCTAATATTAATTAATATTGAAAATCTCCTTAATTTGGATTCAAATCCAAACAGCAATGTAAAAGTTGAAATTTTCAAAAATCCTTTTGCCAACTGTTAGCTTTTGAGCTAACATGGTCCCCTGAATTTTCTCAGGATTTTTAAAATCCAAAACATTATCAAATTCATCCCATCTTGTTTTCAGCAAAAAAAAAAATTAAAGCAGAACAAATAATAAAACGGTGCGCAGCAGATAACCTCTCCTGGCCCAGCCCGTTGCTCCTTTTCCCTCCTCTGCGCGAAGCCCAGCCCATCTCCTCCCCCGTACCGCTTCAATTTTCGTGCTCCCGTCTTGATTCTGTACGGCAGCATCTGCAGGCGCCACCGCGGCACTCCCTGGCGACTCCGGCGGCCACCAGGCTCCTATAAGGACCCCTAGCCGCGGCAACCCTAAACCCTAGCCTACTCCCTACCTCCCCCCTCTTCCGCCGCTGCTCCCTCTCTCTCCCGTCGACGCCCGTTTCTCTGAACTTCACTGTCACCTCACCGGACTCCTCTCTGAAAACCGGCGAGGGCCGCCGCCGGGAGCACCTGTTTCCACCGTGGAGCCGTTGGAATGGACCCGCCGCGGTCCGGGCTGCCCCCTCGTGTCCAAGGAGGGACCCGAGGCGCCATCGATTCGCCGCCCGCTTCCACGACATCGCCCGGCCACCTCCGTTCGTCTGCACCATCTCGATCATCGGCGACGACCACACCACGGTGAGCCGCTGTTTCTCTGTCCCTCTCTGCTCTGTTCCTGCGCGTCAACCTGCATCCTGCACGCTTGGTCACGCACTGCCCCGCGGCACCCCCCCTGTCGAGCTCCGTCCACCGTTGCAGATCATGCGCGCGACTGAATGTTCTGACGAAGATTCAGATAACATCAGTTGGACTGCCTCTTGTTACCACGTAGCCGTATCCTATCGCAACTACTGCAGCACCCCAGTGGCAACGAAGCGCGCGCTCGTCTCGGCAGGTTCCGGGTTCGATTCCCCCCGGTGGAATTAACCCCAAACTTTTGTTGCTCTGTTGCGCCAAGTCAGGGGCCACCTGTAAGCCCCTCTGGTGGCCACGCGTGCAGCTGCGTGGTCCACCCTGTCCAGGCCCACGGGCAGTGACAGTGGGTAGAGCGATACGGAGTAACAAATGTTTTCTGAAAATTACAAATTCTTTTTAATTAGCAGATTTAAAGCCAAACTTCAAAATTCAATATCTTTTATTCTGTAATTCCAATAACTAAAAGTTTTATATGAATCTTGATCCAAATTTCATAATCTATCCAAATATCCAATTTGTGTTCTGTTTTGAATTTTCAAAATGCAATTTAAATTCAAATTCAAATAATTCAAATGCCATTTGTAATAATTCATAACTAATTATTCCTAAGTCCAAATCATGCAAATAAAATATGTTTTCAATACCATTTTAAATGCCCTATTCAAATATAAATTTTGTTTTCTGTTTTGAATAATTAAAATTGCTTAAACAATTTAAATCTTGTTTAATTCAATTAAAAATTGTTTAATATTGTTTAATTCATAATTAAATAATCCTAAGTCCAATTTCAAAATGTGAAACATGTAATCCAACTAAAATTTGATAACCTTTTCAAATATCAACTTTGTTATTTGTTTTGAACAGTTTAAATGGTTGAAAACAACAAGTACTTGTGTGTTCCCTTTAAGGCACCCAAAATTCCCTAAAATTAATAATGAAATTCTAAATTGCTACACCCTATTCTAATTTGATTCTAATGTTGTTATTTTGCTGTTTCCCTTTTGCATGCATCATTCTAACTCACTTACACATGATGCCATTGTTAGAACAATTAATTCAACTATAAGGCATGGTTTGCCATATGCAATCTTTGCATATGGAATCCATTTAAACTTGTGTATCATATCCACTAGTTTATTTTGGTGCATCTATTAAACATGACATGCATCCATACCTTGTTCATGCTGGATCTTTTGCCGTAGTAGTAATTGTTGCATTCCGGTGTTTGTTCGAGGTTCGTTGCTTCTTCTCGGATAGGACGTTGAGATGATGTGAGCAACGACAAGTTCTGCTACCTTGCGGGATCTCAGGCAAGTATACTCACTTGCATGCCACATGGCTGCCTTTCATCACTTGTTACCGATTCTTTCCGTTGATTCTTTTCTGCTAGCCTTAGTGGTAGTTGTTTCTGTTACGAACCCATCACATGAATCCCTTAACCTTGATATTGCCTCACCTCCATACCTACAGCCTTTGTTTGTGCCTGTTCTTATCTAGCATGCTTAGGTTGTTTTGCTCGAGTCTGTTACCCGTTACTTTCTGTTATTACTCCGTTATGTTATGGGGGCTCGATGTTTAATCAATCAATCAATCATGCTAATGTTGCTATTAATAATAAATTTGATGATAAGGCACCGGCAGGAGGCCCTTTGTGGTTTTGAGGCCTGCTAGTGTCGACCCTAATAGGAAAAGGGTCTTGTCTACTGATCCATGATGAGCGCACTACCCGCATTTGGGGAGTATGGGCTCCCCCTCAGTTTGACCCGATTCGCATCTCGTCCAAATCGCCTCATTTAGTTCGGGTTTTCCATTTGCTGCATGCATGATTTTGCGAGCCCTTGGATCCCGGGTGGAACTTTCGTAGTCGGCATATAGGGGGACACGTTCTTAGAGTGCTATGAGGGTCCATTTTCTTCTGGGCTCGATTAGCCGTGCGCCCAAGGTTCTTTGGGCTTGATGCGAAGAAGGGTTGGGTTGTGTTGAGTGCCCCGCTTGGTGGGAGGCATTCCATCTGGCGGGATATTCATGAGTGTGGTTACTTTGGTGCACCCCTGCAGGGTAAATCTTCTCGAGAAGCCGTGTTTTCCGCGGTTATGGATTACTTGGTGAAAGTACTGGCTAACAAGTACTCAGGACAACTTCAACATAATGATCAATCATGTTTCACCCAATGATTAATAACTTGACTAGTAATAGGTTATTCACACAATAACTTGATTCATCTATAATACCACGGTGTGAGTTATCCTCGGATTGCTTCTTCGGATAAGGGGCGAGATCCAGGATGGGTTTGTTTGGATTTACTTTCAGTTGGTTACAATCCTCGATCTTATCCCCTTTCTGTTAGTTGGAAGTTGTAGTTTCCCTCTGTAGTTGGTTAGTGCAGCCTGTTGTCGCTTATTTGCAATAACCCCTTCCTTTCCGTTGATCCTAAAGTATTTGTATCTTGTGATGACTGGCTACGCCGGTAACTTATGAGTATGGGTTTTATCCCCCTTGCCAGTACTTAACCGTACTGACCCACGAATCTCTTTCGTGGCTGCAAATTCCAAATTGCAGTCAACAGGTTTGAAGTCTGACGACGTTAGCTTGGGAATCCCTCCGGCTTGGCCTGGGCAGGGATTGGACGCCTTCGGTTATCTTCAGGACTCTTAGTCCAATTTGGATCTTGTCCGTAGACGGACGATGTTTTGTTTCTTCCGTTGTTATTTGGATCTTTGTAATGTATCAGTTGTACCCTGGCTCGTTGGAGTCATCTTGTATCTATCTGCTTCTGTTGTAATTGTGGATTATTCGTGAACTGTTGTAATGTTATCATAAATGACAACCTGGAATCGGTTATTATGCGGATTTGGCGGGAATGCTGAAATCTGCATAGTGCCCGATCTCGGGGCGTCACAAATGGTATCAGAGCCTTGGTTCCGATTCCCGAGATTGTTTCGATACGAATGGTTATCGAAGCAACGGGTCCGCAAAGCCTGTAGGTTAACCTCGCTAACGGTCGTTGTTTCTAGCGTGTCAAAAACTATTTCTGCTAAACTATTTTGGAAAAACATCTCGATAGGATTCTTGTTTTCTCCTTATCTCTATTCTATTTCCCCTCCCAATCTTATTTGTTTTGGAGTCTCCCTCTGGTCTATCTTTCAAAGTGTTAGGATCCTACGTGGGTGGACGTTTTCTGAGCCATTAACCTAATAGGTTCGATCATCGGAAGATTCCTGGTGGAAGAACATCGTCGTCCCTCCGAGCAAGAATCCCTTGTTAGTGGTGTCGAGGAGATCAACCGGAAGCACGAAGAATCCATAGTCGAACTTCTTTCCCCTCCCGGGTTAGCAGGTGGATTGCGAGGGCGCAATCCCTTGTTAGTGGTGTCGTCTGTAACACCTGTGGTGTTACCTGTTTGTTGTGGTTGCATCATATGCATCTCATTGCATTGCACCATGTTTGCATCAACTGCAAATTTCAAAACAATTTAAACTTTCACCCTTGCTCAAAAATTTCCAATTTCAAAATTGCAAACTAAACCACTCTTTGTTCTCCAATAGTTTGAAAATTGTTTAATCCAATTGCTTGTTAATTTACTCCCCTCTTGTTAAACCCTAATGACTACTTCCAAAATTCAAATCAAATCACTCATTGAATTGATGGTTTAATCAAGGCATTAATTCAAGCAATTAACTCCAAATCATTTTCAAATTCAAATCTATTCTCAAAATCAGTACCTTTTTGAACCCATAAAGTTCACCACACCTTTGTACCATTTAAATCATTTTAAAAACTTAGGGGTAACCCTATTGAAAAGGCTTGTTTTTCTAATATTAATTAATATTGAAAATCTCCTTAATTTGGATTCAAATCCAAACAGCAATGTAAAAGTTGAAATTTTCAAAAATCCTTTTGCCAACTGTTAGCTTTTGAGCTAACATGGTCCCCTGAATTTTCTCAGGATTTTTAAAATCCAAAACATTATCAAATTCATCCCATCTTGTTTTCAGCAAAAAAAAAAAATTAAAGCAGAACAAATAATAAAACGGTGCGCAGCAGATAACCTCTCCTGGCCCAGCCCGTTGCTCCTTTTCCCTCCTCTGCGCGAAGCCCAGCCCATCTCCTCCCCCGTACCGCTTCAATTTTCGTGCTCCCGTCTTGATTCTGTACGGCAGCATCTGCAGGCGCCACCGCGGCACTCCCTGGCGACTCCGGCGGCCACCAGGCTCCTATAAGGACCCCTAGCCGCGGCAACCCTAAACCCTAGCCTACTCCCTACCTCCCCCCTCTTCCGCCGCTGCTCCCTCTCTCTCCCGTCGACGCCCGTTTCTCTGAACTTCACTGTCACCTCACCGGACTCCTCTCTGAAAACCGGCGAGGGCCGCCGCCGGGAGCACCTGTTTCCACCGTGGAGCCGTTGGAATGGACCCGCCGCGGTCCGGGCTGCCCCCTCGTGTCCAAGGAGGGACCCGAGGCGCCATCGATTCGCCGCCCGCTTCCACGACATCGCCCGGCCACCTCCGTTCGTCTGCACCATCTCGATCATCGGCGACGACCACACCACGGTGAGCCGCTGTTTCTCTGTCCCTCTCTGCTCTGTTCCTGCGCGTCAACCTGCATCCTGCACGCTTGGTCACGCACTGCCCCGCGGCACCCCCCCCTGTCGAGCTCCGTCCACCGTTGCAGATCATGCGCGCGACTGAATGTTCTGACGAAGATTCAGATAACATCAGTTGGACTGCCTCTTGTTACCACGTAGCCGTATCCTATCGCAACTACTGCAGCACCCCAGTGGCAACGAAGCGCGCGCTCGTCTCGGCAGGTTCCGGGTTCGATTCCCCCCGGTGGAATTAACCCCAAACTTTTGTTGCTCTGTTGCGCCAAGTCAGGGGCCACCTGTAAGCCCCTCTGGTGGCCACGCGTGCAGCTGCGTGGTCCACCCTGTCCAGGCCCACGGGCAGTGACAGTGGGTAGAGCGATACGGAGTAACAAATGTTTTCTGAAAATTACAAATTCTTTTTAATTAGCAGATTTAAAGCCAAACTTCAAAATTCAATATCTTTTATTCTGTAATTCCAATAACTAAAAGTTTTATATGAATCTTGATCCAAATTTCATAATCTATCCAAATATCCAATTTGTGTTCTGTTTTGAATTTTCAAAATGCAATTTAAATTCAAATTCAAATAATTCAAATGCCATTTGTAATAATTCATAACTAATTATTCCTAAGTCCAAATCATGCAAATAAAATATGTTTTCAATACCATTTTAAATGCCCTATTCAAATATAAATTTTGTTTTCTGTTTTGAATAATTAAAATTGCTTAAACAATTTAAATCTTGTTTAATTCAATTAAAAATTGTTTAATATTGTTTAATTCATAATTAAATAATCCTAAGTCCAATTTCAAAATGTGAAACATGTAATCCAACTAAAATTTGATAACCTTTTCAAATATCAACTTTGTTATTTGTTTTGAACAGTTTAAATGGTTGAAAACAACAAGTACTTGTGTGTTCCCTTTAAGGCACCCAAAATTCCCTAAAATTAATAATGAAATTCTAAATTGCTACACCCTATTCTAATTTGATTCTAATGTTGTTATTTTGCTGTTTCCCTTTTGCATGCATCATTCTAACTCACTTACACATGATGCCATTGTTAGAACAATTAATTCAACTATAAGGCATGGTTTGCCATATGCAATCTTTGCATATGGAATCCATTTAAACTTGTGTATCATATCCACTAGTTTATTTTGGTGCATCTATTAAACATGACATGCATCCATACCTTGTTCATGCTGGATCTTTTGCCGTAGTAGTAATTGTTGCATTCCGGTGTTTGTTCGAGGTTCGTTGCTTCTTCTCGGATAGGACGTTGAGATGATGTGAGCAACGACAAGTTCTGCTACCTTGCGGGATCTCAGGCAAGTATACTCACTTGCATGCCACATGGCTGCCTTTCATCACTTGTTACCGATTCTTTCCGTTGATTCTTTTCTGCTAGCCTTAGTGGTAGTTGTTTCTGTTACGAACCCATCACATGAATCCCTTAACCTTGATATTGCCTCACCTCCATACCTACAGCCTTTGTTTGTGCCTGTTCTTATCTAGCATGCTTAGGTTGTTTTGCTCGAGTCTGTTACCCGTTACTTTCTGTTATTACTCCGTTATGTTATGGGGGCTCGATGTTTAATCAATCAATCAATCATGCTAATGTTGCTATTAATAATAAATTTGATGATAAGGCACCGGCAGGAGGCCCTTTGTGGTTTTGAGGCCTGCTAGTGTCGACCCTAATAGGAAAAGGGTCTTGTCTACTGATCCATGATGAGCGCACTACCCGCATTTGGGGAGTATGGGCTCCCCCTCAGTTTGACCCGATTCGCATCTCGTCCAAATCGCCTCATTTAGTTCGGGTTTTCCATTTGCTGCATGCATGATTTTGCGAGCCCTTGGATCCCGGGTGGAACTTTCGTAGTCGGCATATAGGGGGACACGTTCTTAGAGTGCTATGAGGGTCCATTTTCTTCTGGGCTCGATTAGCCGTGCGCCCAAGGTTCTTTGGGCTTGATGCGAAGAAGGGTTGGGTTGTGTTGAGTGCCCCGCTTGGTGGGAGGCATTCCATCTGGCGGGATATTCATGAGTGTGGTTACTTTGGTGCACCCCTGCAGGGTAAATCTTCTCGAGAAGCCGTGTTTTCCGCGGTTATGGATTACTTGGTGAAAGTACTGGCTAACAAGTACTCAGGACAACTTCAACATAATGATCAATCATGTTTCACCCAATGATTAATAACTTGACTAGTAATAGGTTATTCACACAATAACTTGATTCATCTATAATACCACGGTGTGAGTTATCCTCGGATTGCTTCTTCGGATAAGGGGCGAGATCCAGGATGGGTTTGTTTGGATTTACTTTCAGTTGGTTACAATCCTCGATCTTATCCCCTTTCTGTTAGTTGGAAGTTGTAGTTTCCCTCTGTAGTTGGTTAGTGCAGCCTGTTGTCGCTTATTTGCAATAACCCCTTCCTTTCCGTTGATCCTAAAGTATTTGTATCTTGTGATGACTGGCTACGCCGGTAACTTGTGAGTATGGGTTTTATCCCCCTTGCCAGTACTTAACCGTACTGACCCACGAATCTCTTTCGTGGCTGCAAATTCCAAATTGCAGTCAACAGGTTTGAAGTCTGACGACGTTAGCTTGGGAATCCCTCCGGCTTGGCCTGGGCAGGGATTGGACGCCTTCGGTTATCTTCAGGACTCTTAGTCCAATTTGGATCTTGTCCGTAGACGGACGATGTTTTGTTTCTTCCGCTGTTATTTGGATCTTTGTAATGTATCAGTTGTACCCTGGCTCGTTGGAGTCATCTTGTATCTATCTGCTTCTGTTGTAATTGTGGATTATTCGTGAACTGTTGTAATGTTATCATAAATGACAACCTGGAATCGGTTATTATGCGGATTTGGCGGGAATGCTGAAATCTGCATAGTGCCCGATCTCGGGGCGTCACAGAGCACCGCTTTTTTCTCCCTAGTAGCAATAGCACATACCCCATACGTCAGTTTCTGTCACTCGAGCACAGATGTAAGGGAGAGCATGAATCCACTATCTAGCATATAAACCTTCTCTTGGAGGTGAAAACAACTATGTGGCCAAGGTAATCATAAACACCAAGGAGAATTGCAAGACTATATCAAAACTCTCTAACAATATAAGTGAAGCATATCAGATTGACATGCACAAAATAATCATAATCTCATGGTTCCTCGAATTCCAGCAAACACAACATGCACAATTCATAACGGTGGTCTCGATCATGTGAGGCAGCTCATGAGACTCTAAACATGCAGGAATAACGGAGAGAACACCCATCTAGCTACTGCTGTGGACCCGTAGTCTCAAGATGAACTACCCACGCATCTATCTGGAGGCGATCATGGGATGTAGAGGACTCCGATGATGATTCCCCTCTCTGGCCGGGTGCTGGAGCAGGACTACAGAAGCGCTAGATTGGACTTTTGAGTTGACGGCGCCTTTTTGTATGTTCCATGGAAAATAACTCCGCCAGTGGTGATTTTAGGGTTAAGGGGAATTTATGGGCAAAAAGGCATAGAGAGGCGGTGGCCATGAGCGTGATACGTCATAAACGTATCCTTAATTTCTGATGTTCCATGTTGTTTTCATGCCATATGCTACATGTTTTCCTTACACTTTATGTCATTTTTATTGATTTCCCGGGACTAATCTATTGACAAGATGCCACAGAGTCAGTCCCTGTTTACTGATGTTTTTAGTTTCATAAAAGTTGTTCTGGAAATATTCTCGGAATTGGACGATTCAAAAGCCAGAAGTCTTAGAAGTCTCGGAGGGTCAAGGAAGTCCAAAGGAGACCCGGAGGGGGGCCCGGAGCCCCCACACCATGCCTGGGCGCGGGTGGACCCCTGGCCGCGCCGGGGACTGATCTGGGCCCCTCGAGCGCCCACCTCCATCGCCCTGTCGCATATATGTGCCCCCCTATGCATAAACCCTAAAGATATCAAGCTTTTTCCACGAAAAGTTCCGTAGCTCCGCCGTCGTCGCCGACAATTTCGGGGGACAGAATGCTTTGTTCCGGCACCCTGCCGGGGGCGGGGAAGTGCCCCCCAGAGCTATCTCCATCGACTCCACCGCCATCTTCATCGCCGTTGCTGTCTCCTATGATGAGGAGGGAGTAGTTCTCCCTCGGGGCTGAGGGCTCTACCGGTAGCTATGTGTTTCATCTCTCTCTCCCATGGTGTGATCTTTATGTGATCATGAGCTTTGCAATCTAGTTGAATAAGTAGATGTTACTCTTCATATGTTATGCTACTCAAGTGGTTTTGTTATGAGATCTTCGTAGACACTTTGATCACGGTGTAAAGGTGACAGTGTGTGCACCATGTGGTTTAGCATGATATTTATATCTTGTGTTGGACGAACCTATGAAATTGTGGCGTTTGTTTAGTACTAATTTGTGACGCTCATATTGACAGCGTGGGGTGCCTTAGAGAGGGAATACAGACTTGAGGAGTGCTGTTACAGCCCTACGCATGGATTGGTGTTCGTTTTCGGACTGGAGAGAGGTTCGGAGTAGCATAGTGAAGAGATTTATTTATGAATTCAATTATGTTATCATTGTTGAGAGTGTCCATTAGTGAAAGTATGATCCCTAGGACTTGTTTCTAAGCATTGAAACCCCATTTTCAACCAGTTCTGCTACATGTTAGCTTGTTGCCATTTTATTTCAGATTGCTATTATCACTTATAACCATTCATATTACTTGCATTCCACTCTATCTTCGTCGAACTAGTGCACCTATACAACTGACAATTGTATTAGGTGTGTTGGGGACACAAGATACTTCTTGTATCGTAATTGCAGGTTTGCTTGAGAGGGATACCTTTGACCTCTTCCTCCCTGAGTTCGATGAACCTTGGGTAATCCATTTAAGAGAAACTTTCTGTTGTTCTACAAACCTCTGCACTTGGAGGCCCAACACTGTCTACAAGAATAGAAGCGTGCGTACACATCAGAGCGCCAGGGGCCCAACAGACGCGGCCTAGGGTGCGGTCACGCCTGGCACTCCCCTGGGGGCCCCTGGCCCCCCTCTGACTCTTCTTTGGACTCCGTCTCCATTCCGGGTAAATAATGATCTCCATGGATTTTCAGTCCTTTCCGAGAATATTTCTTCAAGAAATTTTCTTAAATAGAAAAATAGCATAAAAACATTAACTCGCCTAGGGCATCTTGTTAATAGGTATTGACAAGATTCCCTAGGCCCAATGCGTAGCACAAACCACCTGTGGACTCACATTGACTGACGCCGCACTCGATACCCTGCAGGCGTTGAAGGGTTGATTGCATAGAAAACAAAAAAAATTCCTACGCGATAGACACCCGAAGGGCCAAGATCTAATCTAGGAGATGTAAGAAACGGGAAGAAAGAGAGTCTTAAGGAGAACATACCCTCGAAGACACAAAGTGTTACGAGGTCGAATCTTGTTGTTGATGTAGTCGAACTCACATCGATCTCAAGATCGCGAAGATGACCGCGGCAATCCGGCAGTGCTTCCGCACTCGTTCACACGTACAGCTCAATGACAACCTCCGTTCCCTCAATCCAGCGGGGTAGCGGAAGTAGAGGATCCACCGGAAACTCCAACAACACGATGGTGTGGTGTGGTGAAGAAAACATTGCTCAGGTCTTCCGCAAGCGCACGAACAAGTGGTGGAGCAGCGGGAGGAGGGAGGAAGAGATGACACACGTGTGTGTGGGGGTGAGGGAGTCCCACCCCTCCTTATATAGGAGGGGACGGCAGCCACGAATTTTTGTGTCTCCACCTCTCCCTCATCATGTGAGTGGATTCTCCACTCAACCCACTAATTCTTCCATTAATTCCCACTCAAAATCCCAAGGGTTTTCTTTGATAAATAAATAAAACAATTTTATTTCTTTATTTTAATATTTATTAATTCCATTAACAAAATTAACACATAACCCCTTGACTTAGTTGTTAATCTATTAACAACCATTTGACAAGAATCCCCTTGAACTATTTCAAAATTACCCGAAACAATTTCGGTGTTGTCCAAAATTTTCTCCAGTATTCCGTATCCACTCAAATGCGTCATCGAACCTTAAGTGTGTCACCCTACGGTTCGTTAATAATGTAGACATGATTGAGACACCTCTCTGACCAATAATTAACAGCGGGACCTGGAGATCCGTAATGACTCCTACACATTCAACCATGAATCTAGTGATCGTGTGAACCATAAACTTCGTAACCAATTCCCTTTGTCTCGCGATATTTTACTTGTCCGAGATCCGATCATTGGTATCAACCATACCTAGTTCAATCTCGTTACCAACAAGTACTCTTTTAATCGTTCCGTGATATGACATCCATGTGGCCTAGTCACATGCTTGCAAGCGGTGTCTATGTGATACCAGAGAGGGACCAGAGTATATATGTCCGTCATTTGGATGGACAAATCTCACTGTTGATCCAAGAGGCTCAACTAATACTTTCCGAATACCCAACGACACCTTTGTAGTCACACTGTTACGGTGTGACGTTTGATGACATCAAAGCACTCTTTCGGTGTTAGTGATTGACATGATCTCATGGTCTAAGGATTAGAGTTACTTCGTATGTGTGATATAACAATGTAACTTAATGACTTGATCGCATTGCTATATTCACTTTGGGTCTATGTTCATCACATAATTCTACCAATGACATGACCCCGTTATTAACAACATCCAATGTTCATGATCAGGAAACCTTGATCATCTGTTAATCAACAAGCTAGTTAAACGAGAGGCGTTACTAGGAACTCTTGTTTGCTTATTAGACACATATGTATCAACGTTTCTGGTTAATACAATTCTAGCATGAGAAATAAACATTTATCATAAACAAGGAATAAGATAATAACCACGTTATTATTGCCTCTCGGGCATATTCTTTTCAGTCTCCCACTTGCACTAGAGTCAAGAATCTAGAGTTCAAGTGTTATTACCATGCTTCGCATGTGGTTAACTTCATCAAAAGATCTGACATGTTCAGGTCCTATTGTATTTGCATGTATTTGCGTCTACACGCATCACTCATTCTCTAATGAGATGGCTTTGTACATGTTTCGTCAAACAGTGAGACCTTAATTCCTCAGCTTAAACTAATGTTACTAACATTGTGAAAATTTAGCTTCATAGTGTCAGCATTCTTGGAAATTCACCAAGTTCCATAAAGAACTCTTTGACACATAATAGACCTATTATTTGTTTTCAATACAACGATACTCTTACCCTTTGGTGTAGTATCTGTCATAATATTTTAATTTTGAAACTCATTCAAATCCAGAGTGGAACATTCTTCCAGCCTATTGTTCCATCCTTCATCACACATTTTAATTGAGATAAAATTATTTCAATAGATGACAAGACTATTGGTGTAACATATTACAGCGAATATTTTGTCATTGCTACATAGGAAAACATATCCTTAGCATTTCTAAAAAATGTCATAAGGATCTCTCCCACTGTTGTCTAATCATCATTTGAATTTTCCTGCTATAACATTCTATAGCACAAGACTCATCTGGTTGTGTACATAGCATGGAACACATGATTTAGAAATCTCAATTTCAGTTATGCTCATTATGTGTCAAAAACAAGTGAATATTGCTCAATTCTTTTCCATGTGGCAAGAACCCCTTCTTCTCATTTAGATATTGACTTACTTCAATACTCCATCTATGTAATTTGCCTCAACCATATCAGGCGCTTCAATCCATCTCTTATAGATATCGATGCTCAATATCTCCTAAGCCTTTCATCAATATGAAAATCTTAACCATGTTAATTTAAAATTAACATCTTTTCCAACAACTATATGTCTTCTACATAAAGCATTATAAATATGTCTTAGCGCTCCCACTTAATTTCTTGTAATTTTACAAGCATCTTTACCGTTCATGATGGAATAAAACTCTTTTGATAACTTTATTAAGGTAAAGATTCCAACTTCGTTATGCTCACTTCAAACATTGAACTATGCATACCTTTCCAGCAACATTTTGAATTTTACAAAACTCTCAGACTGTGTAAAGTACACATCCTCGATCAAACTTCCTTAAGAGGAAAGTTGGTTTTTGTAATTCAACTGCCATATCATATGTAAATTTTGCTAGAATTATCCGCAAAGAATAAAAGATCACTACGGAAGATAAAAATCTTGTAGTAGTCAACTCTTTGAACTTCGTCGAAAACATCTTTTCGACAAGCACAACTTTCAAAGGATGTAAATATCTATGTCTTTGTTGCTATATAGACCCGTTTGCTATTGTTAGGCAGCATGCCTTTCAAAAAGACTACCAAGTCACATATACTTGATATTCATACAGGGATACTATGACGGATATAATGACTCATAGTCAATTTTACAAAGTCATGGCCCATCATTTGCTTCCTTTATAAGGTCTAGGTCCTTTGTTGTCAAAACAACACTTCACTCTCAAACCACAAGTTGGTGTAAGTACAAAGTTTTAGGACTTTTGTGGTTCAGTTCGCAAACTCATTTGAAGTATCTACAACACATGTAGTATCTTCTAGTTTTTCAAAATAGGAAACCCTAGAACAACTTCTAGTGCTGCGCTACTCTTTACATGGTAACGAAGATTCTCTAATCTCGTTGAGTTTGTACTCTCCTCCCACTCACTTATTTCGCAAGAACTACTTTCTCGAGAAATCAACCCTTTCTTACAAACAAACATTTGTCTTTGGTTCGGTGATAGGAGAAATACCCAATGGATTCGTTGGGATAACCTTATAAACATATATGTATCATATTTTGGTTGTAAACATTTTACACATGCTATGCATACCAAAACTTAAGAAAAAGACAATTCGGGTCACTACCCAAACCATGGTGTCAATTTCAACGGATCATGATGGCGCTCTTTTCAGTATAAAGGCGGTTGTCTCTAATGTATAAACTACAAAATTATAATGGCATTTTTATTTATCTTACCATGTAAAACAAGGTTTGATTTTGTCTCTCGAACACTCTGGTGCTGGCAATGCGTGTTGGGAACCCCAAGAGGAGGGTGTGATGAGCACAACGGTAGGAATTTCCCCTTAGTTAAGAACCAAGGTTATCAATCCAGTAGGAGAAAGAGGATCTTTGGAAGGTTGATGCCACTGACGGTGGTGATGGCGCCTCACCGGTGTCAGCAACAACGTGGAACCTGCACACAACACAACCAAAATACTTTGTCCCAACGGTACAGTGAGGTTGTCAATCTCACCGGTCTTGCTGAAAACAAAGATTAGATGTATAGTGTGGAAAATGGTGTATGCTTGCAGTAAGTAAAGAAAAGCAGGGAAATTGTAGAGGTTTGTTTATCAGTGTAGGAAAATGGACCGGGGTTCATAGGTTCACTAGTGGTGTCTCTCCATAAAAGATAGCATGCTGGGTGAACAAATTACAGCTAGGCAATTGACAAATAGAGGTTGCACCGTAGTGCACATTCATGACATGATGACTACTATGATATTTAGTGCGGGCATTACAACAATATATATAGACCGTAATCCAACTTCATCTATGACTAATAATCGACCCTCATGTTATCATCCGAACCCCCTTAGGTATTCAGTTGCAAGCAACAGATAATTGCATTAAGCAATGTGTGTAATGTAAGCAATGATTGTACACGCGGGGACTCGCACCACTGTTTTCTCCCTAGTGGTAACAACACATCCTCCCCCGTCACGTTTCTGCCACTCGAGCACAGGGAAAAGTACACGCGGGGATCTTGCCAAGCAATGGGCCCTACAATTATGTTGGTTGTTCCTTGGTCCTAAACCAACACAACCAAGCAACTATTTCCACTTTTCTACCCCCTTCCGGCTCATGTAGAGGCTCCAAAATAGGAGTTCCGTCCTTTTTTCTAGCGGGTCTAGGGTTTCTCCGGAGAGGAGCTCCGGAGCGTATGAATCCCACCCAAGCCTAGGGTATTCCATACCATGTGTGTTAGAGTGTGGCATGGGTCCTGGATTCCCAATATTCCCTCACTCTTTCTGTTAGGGCTTCATCGGCGTGAGATTCTGAGGTGTGACCTACCATTGTCTTGGTTGTTCCTTGGGACTAAACAAAGACAACCAATAAATTAGTTCCACTTTGCTACCCCCTTCTGGCTCACGTAGAGGGTCCAGAACGGGAGTTCCGTCCTCTTTTCCAGCTGGCCTAGGGTTTCTCCGGAGAGGAGCTCTGGAGCGTCTGAATCCCACCCAATCCTAGGGAATTCTATACCATGTGTGTTAGAGTGTGGCATGTGTACTGGATTCCCAATATTCACTCACTCTCTGTGTTATGGCTACACCGGCGTCGAATTCTCTCTCGTGGGTTCCACGACTACTCATAGCACGAAATTCCCGGATCTGACGGAGAACGGGGGAATATTAGCAAAAGGTGGGCCATAGCATTGTCTTGGGTGTTCCTTGGGCCTATCATTACACATCCAAGCAATTAGTTCCACTTTGCTAACCCCTTTCGGCTCGCGTAGAAGGGTGAGAACGGCAGTTTCGTCTTTTTCTCCAGCGGGCCTAGGGTTTCTCCGGAGAGGGGTTCCGTAGCATCTGAATACCACCCAAACCAAGGGTTTGCCATACCATGTGTGTTAGAGTGTGGAATGTGCCTTGTATGCCTAAGATTCCCTCACTCTTTCTGTTAGGGCTTCATCGACGACGTCAGATTCTCTCTAATGGGTTCCAGGACTACTCATAGCCCGAAACTCCCGGATCTGAAGGAACGGGGGGAATGTTGCCAAGAGGTGGGACCTACATTGTCTGGGTGTTCCTTGGGCGTAACCTAACACGACCAAGAAATTAGTTCCACTTTGCTCCCCCCTTACGGCTCACGTAGAGGGGCCAGATCGGCAGTTCCGTCCTTTTCTCCAACAGATCTAGGGTTTCTTCGGAGAGGAGATCTGGTGCGTATTAATCCCCCAAGCCTAGGGTACCACATAAGATGCTTGTTAGATCGTGGCATGGGTATTGGATGCCCAAGATTCCCTCACTCTTTGTGTTAGGGCTTTACCGGCGTTGGATTCTCTCTCGCCGGTTCCAGGGCTACTCAGATCCCGAAACTCCCGGATCTGACGGAACGGGGGGAATCTTGCCAAGAGGTGGGACCTAACATAGTATTTGGTGTTCCTTGGTCCTAACCTAACAGAACCAAGCAATTAGTTCCGCTTTGCTACCCCCTTCCGGCTCACGTAGAGGGGCCAGATCGACACTTTCATCCTTTTCTCCAACGGGCCTAGGGTATCTCCGGAGAGGAGCTCCAGAGAGTCTTAATCCCACCCAAACCTAGGGTGTCACATAACTTGTTTGTTAGAGTGTGTAATAGGTATTGGATGCACAATATTCCCTCACTCTTTGTGTTAGGGCTTCACCGGCGTGAGATTCTCTCTAGTTATTGCATGACTACTGAGGGACCGAAACTCCCGGATCTGACGGAACAGAGGGATTTTGCCAAGAGTTGGGCCCTAACATTGTGTTGGTTGTTCCTTGGGCCTATAAAAACACAAACAATCAATTAGTTCCACTTTACTACCCCCTTCCGGCTCACGTAGAGAGTCCAGAACGGGAGTTCCGTCCCTTTTTCCAGCGGGCCTAGGGTTTCTCCGGAGAGGAGCTCCGGAGCGTCTCAATACCACCCAAGAATGGGTATTCTATACCATGTGTTTTATAGTGTGGCATGGGTCCTCGTTTCCCAATATTCCCTCACTATTTGTGTTAGGGCTTCACCGGCGTGAGATTCTCTCTAGTTGTTGCATGACTACTCAAGGACCGAAACTCCTGGATCTGACAGAACGGGGGGATCTTGCCAAGAGTTGGGCCCTACCATTGTCTTGGTTGTTCCTTGGGCCTAACCGAACACAACCAAGAAATTAGTTACACTTTTTCTACCCCCTCCAGCTCACGTAGAGGGTCCAGAACGGCAGTTCCGTCCTTTTTTCCAGCATGCCTAGGGTTTCTCCGGAGAGGAGCTTCGAAGCGTCTTAATCCCACCCAAGCCTAGCGTGTGCCATACCATGTGTGTTAGAGTGTGGAATGGGTCCTGTATTCTCAATATTAACTCACTCTCTATGTTATGGCTTCATCGGCGTCGGAATCTCTCTCGTGGGTTCCACCACTATCATAGCCTGAAACTCCCATATCTGACGGAGAACGGGGGGATCTTGCCAAGAGGTGGTACCTACCATTATCTTGGGTGTTCCTTGGGCCTATCCTAACACAACCGAGCAATTAGTTCCACTTTCCTAACCCCTTCCAGCTCACGTAAAAGGGCGAGAACAGCAGTTTCGTTTTTTTCTCTAGCGGGCCTATGATTTCTCCGGAGAGGGGTTCCAGAGCGTCTGAATACCACCCAAACCATGGGTTTTACATACCATATGTGTTAGATTGTGGCATGTGACTTGGATGCCTGAGATTCCCTCACCCTTTGTGTTAGGGCTTCACCAACGACGTCAGATTCTCTCTAATGGGTTCAAGGACTACTCAGAGCCCGAAACTCCCGGATCTGAAGGAATAGGGGAATCTTGCCAAGAGGTGGCCCTACATTGTCTTGGGTGTTCCTTGGGCCTAACATAACACAACCAAGCAATTAGTTCCACTTTGCTACCCCTTCCATCTCACGTAGAGGGGCCAGATCGACAGTTCCGTCCTTTTCTCCAACGGGCCTAGGGTTTCTCCGGAGAGGATCTCCAGAGCGTCTTAATCCCACCCAAGCCTAGGGTATCACATAACATGTTTGTTAGGGCTTCATCAGTGTCAGATTCTCTCTCTCGGGTTCTAGGACTACTTAGAGCCTGAAACTCCCGGATCCGATAGAACGGGGGGAATCTTGCCAAGAGGTGGGACCTAACATTTTCTTGGGTGTTCCTTGGGCCTAACCTAACACAGCCAAGCAATCATTTCCACTTTTCTATTCCCTTGCGGCTCACGTAGAGGGGCCAGAACGGCAGATTCATCTTTTTCTCCAGCGGGCCTAGGGTTTTTCCGGAGGGTCTGAATCCCACCCAAACGAAGGGTTTGGAATAACATGTGTTTTAGAGTGTGGCATGGGCCTTGGATGCCCAAGTTTCCCTCACTCTTTGTGTTAGGGCTTCACCGGCGTCAGATTCTCTCTCGCAGGTTCCAGGACTACTTAGAGCTTGAAACCCGCCTCCCTTCGGACAAACCCGAGGGAACACTATGAGAACATGTGGTAGATATTAGTTTTGCATCTACCTATAGCCTACCCTAACACGACCAAACAAAATATTCCATTAGGACACTTCCTTCCGACGCGGGTGGAAAGGGTAGACGCACAAGTTGACTTTTCGGTCAACATGCGAGGGTTTCGCTGAAGCGGGGGCTCCGGAGCATAGGAAACCCTACAAAACCTAGATGCAGTCCAATCATGTCTATACAAGGGTGTTTGGAGGCGAAGAGAGATCCAAGATCCTAATAAGAGGTGTGACCGGTTTCACCGACATCACTTGTACAGAGGAAGGGTTCTTCCACTACATCTCGAATCTCCCCCTTCAGATGATCCTGAGCGAATGTCTTATAAGAACTAGTGGTAGATATTAGTTCTCCATGTACCTATGGACTACCCTACAACCAAACAAAATATTACGCTGGGACACCCCCTTCCGACGCTGGTGGAAGGGGTAGACTAAAAAGTTGACTTTGAGCATGAGAAGCCTACCACAGGCAAACTAGATATACAATTTCGACACCCCCTTCGGAGATGAAATTTAGGGAGTTTCAATAAAACTTGAGTCAAAATAAAGATAATACATTCACACTGAAGGGATCTTAATTAAGATAATAATAATTACAGTCAATAAAAGCCTAAACTAGGTGGTGGCACTCCTCGGACCTGCAGTTCGGGCAGGTTCCCGGCTGTGCAAGTGCCCACCTGCAAATGGGGCAGTTAGATGGGAGGAAGAAGGCGTTTGCTGGCGGGGCGGCAGGTTCCGGTGGTGCCAAGGGGCGCCACTCTGTCTCGGGCGAGTCCTCTTCCTCCTCCTTGTTGGAACACTCCATGTCGCTGGAGTGCACGATGTTGTCGATGATCAGTAGGAGTGGAGCCGCCCTAAGTACTCCAGCTCCACTTGCTCGTCCCAGTACAACGAAGACATGGCGTCCTGGGGGTCATGATGCCTCGTCTTCCACGACATGTTATCGTAGTACTGGTTGATGTAGTCGACCTGTGCCTGGCCGGAGAGACGCGGCTCCACCGGGAGGAATATGGTGTTGGTCGTCCAACCTTCCGGGAGGCGTAAAGCAGCCGACAAGGGAGTGTTCGTGCGGATAAGTGCGCTCGCGTCCTCCTCCGTCATCAGATTATCGTTAGATGGAGGCGCATGGGCACCCGCAGCTCGTTGTCCGGCCGCGTCGCGTCGGCGTTGGTGCATAGTGGAGGCCGAGAGAAGCAAATGGATGAGTGGACTTTAGGGGTGGAGGAGAGAGAAGCTAATGGAGGAGTGGACTTTAGGAGTGCAGGAGGAGAGATGCTCGGCCCCTTAAAATTTAACTCTGTCCAAAATAGCTCTCCACGGTACGTGCATTAATGTCTCACTAGACGGATTAGCCCGCTTCGCTGCGCCGGCGGCTTTGCGTTTTTACATGCATGTCATGGTTAGCTGGGTGAACATATTTGTGTTTTGATCCGGTTATAAGTTGTTGGTAGCAGCTTGGATCGATGGCTTTGTTAGGTGAGTGTACGGTGTTACTGGCTTGGTCTGCCAGGATTTGTGGTGCTGTACTCGTGTGGTGTTTTGATCTTGTAGACTGGAGGTGCGTTCTCTATGGTGTAAGGTAGTTTGATTTTTTAGGAGTGTGTTCTTTTCTACTCTTGGTGTGGAACTACGTAGCTGTTGTGCTTCCATGTAGAATGGGGCCTCTAGAGAATGGTGTGGTTGCTGGACTAAACAAGCTAAATTGAAGGAAAAATTCAAAATATATAAGTAGGCAGTTCAGTTCCGTGGAATCTACTAATTTTTTAGCAACCAAATCAGTTTTAGAGGCAAAAAATGAACCAAAAGAGAGTTATTATTGCTCTGATAAAAGATATATGTCACCAGTGATGTTAGTTGAGCCATTCGTGCAAGAAACCGACTCCTATGGTTAGTTTTAAAATACAATTAACAAAAAACATAATAGAAGCTGCCACATTTCTACTACCCCAGCATGGAACATACAAATGCATTATATGTATCATCTCTCATCAAGCTCATTAAATTCTTGTCTAGGCACATGGTGGAAGCCGTTGTAAATTAGTACATTCATTCAAAGCTCATCAGTTAAGACCTCCATGGCTTCATATTAAATTGTCAGATCGTATGCTCTCTATATATGGCATGACTAAGTCACTCTGACCGTCTGACTAATGTATTATCATACATATATGTCAAAGTCCATGCCATGTGAAAATATTTGCTAATCATAGATCCATATAACCAGGAAACGTGGCTATCCTAGTAACTTGCACAAATCTGGAGCCAAGATGTAAATAGTAATAGGATACTGCTGCGACAAATTTGATCAACCAACACAGAAAGCAAAATTATTAGAAGCCTTTAAAGAAGTCTGGAGTTTAACACAAACAAGTAGGTAGACAATATAGTCTAAACCATGTGATATGATCATTAACACTTAGAAGGTGATTCTTTCTCCCAGGAATGTAGCGGCTGGGATCTTAGCAGTACTGGAAAATGATTCTTCTCATATGTGCCCCACGAAGATTCAAGAGGATGCGAAGGACCTTTGTCAGAAACTCCCTGGTAACAAAATAGTACATTTTGGAATTATGAAAATCATCGTAGGTTGATATGGAAAGAATGAAATTCTTTGAGACCATCTTTGAAAAGATCATACCGTATGGATATTGTATTATCTCTGTATTGAGTAGAGAAGGTCGCTTCAGTACCACCCATCTTCATCCCATATGGTCTACCTTCAAGAGCAGGTAAACATAGAACGATGAGAGCAACTCTATTACTCCATAAAATTATAATCTATTATCAGCAACACATTCAATGATGCTGACAAAGAGATAAATATTTAGGTAGTCTAGCTAGGAGAATAACGCCATCTAGGATAATTATGTAATGCTTATGTTTTGAAGATGATTCAGACTCTCGTTGTTGATCCCTTGATAGGAACACGGTTGTTAAATAAAGGTACACTTTGATGCAGGTAGAAGGTCAACTTGACAAAGATGATCGGGTTAAGATTCAGATTAATTATTATTGATTCATTTCCGAGGGCAAATAAACCAGTGTATCCCCTTGTCTTCTTCTTAATAATGTGTTGAGGGTGCTAATCCCTTGTGTCTGATTTGTTTTTAAAGCATGTAAATAAAATGCAGGAATAACTTATAATTTCCTACTAACAGAAAAGAACATGATTTCTATTGATAACTGCAAAGAAGAGAAATCATATACATACGCATTTTGGACGCATACGAAGTACAAAATTTAGCATAGTTTTTACTTCTTCCTTGAATTTGCATGCCCAGAAAGACTGGCATATTGAACTAAAGTACCTCCACGTATACTATTTAAGAACATATATTATGTTCATGTACTTATAATGTAAGCGTCATTTTTCCAGATATAGCACAAACAAAATGTCTATTTAAAAATGTGTATGAAGGCTCAAACTAAAAGGTACCAAGAAGAATTCAGAAGATTTAAATTCATATAAGACTTTCAAACTCAAAACTCATTACAAATTGGGAGGCATGTCATGGTCGGGAAAATTTCAGCGCGCACAAACAACTGCAGCTTTATTGAGTCATGGATGGCTAGAACTTTCCTAACCTTCCCCATATTGTTAGGCCTTTCGATTTAAATATGTGTACAAGTCTAAATTAGGATGTAAATAAATATATCTGTGGTTGTAAGCAACCAATCTTTCAACAATGGGAAGGAAGAAAATCGAACAGATTTTTGCCTCCTTCTCATGTGCAACAATGGCGACACACGTCATCGTTATCATACCAGCTTCGTTGTATCATCCATCACACAATACACAAGCAGATAACAATGCCAGCGGCAGGGCACATAAAGGGAAGCTATCAGTTTAGCTTTAGTCTAAATTTCTGTTTTGCTCCATATATTGATGGGATCTTCCAAAATCACACATAAATCTCAGTATGCCATAAATGGCAAACACATGGCAGTTGTGCATGTTTGGTCTAGTTCGTAAAAGCAAGAATTTTTCAAACTTACGTGCTTCCAATGGCTTTGGAAATAGGTGTCATATGAACTGTGTTTATGATTTCACGCCTACAATTAACAGTAAGGTCAGCAATTTACTGCTTCCACAACACTTGAAATAGATATGTAGGTTAGTCGGGATGACATGTAGTTCAGTGCTAGATTCTGCATGTCCTAAGTCCTAATAGGGCAGCATTGTAGAATGTTTGCACTTATTTGCACATATACAGTTCCAAATCCAGAAAAAAAAATTACAACCAAAGAAAATGGAAAATTGGAAATACATGTAGAGAGGATAAGTGAAATTTGCAAATGTTGAAGTTGACCCAGATTAATATACCTGTGCCCCATGGTCTCCAATCAAAATTAGCTAGCTCGTCCCACATTTTTTGAATTTCCAGTGCCATCGAAACCATACTCTTCTCCATTGCTTTCCTTTGTTCTACCAACTCAAAATTTACCTTCTGCTATGATCTACATTCCTACAACGAATTCAAACCAATGATATCTAAAATTTCACTCTCTACCTGCAATACTAACAAAGTGTTATATAGACTACTTGTTCAGTACCTGACGTTGCAGAAATTTGGCTCCATACAACCATCGGCCTTTCTTCCTTTTCGATGAAAAAAATATCGACATCTCAATCTCCGAAAGTCCCGAAATATATCCGTAAAACACCCCCTACGGTAGCGGAACTTCGTGTTAGATCTTAGCTGTGGGTCTGCTACGTAGGCTGCCTGACTACATAGAGTTTTGCCGCCAGCTCCGCCGCTGTCGTCCTCAACCAACTATACAAACCAATGGAAATGACATCTTGATTGCTAAGAATAAAAGCAAGCCTAGAAGACTCAATACAGGCATAAGCATCCGACACAAGCATGCTGAGAGAGACGGCCACAACATAGGAAAGGATTCATCTCGCCGCTCCTATAATGGCGATGGTAGGCATAGTACTCCAACATACTAACCTCAGACCTACCGTCAGAGAAATCACCATCACCAGCTGCATACGACATGGTAACATAAAAAACTTTGTCACCACAAGGAAAAAGAAGAGGATATTGTAAAGCCATGAGAGCAGGATGCAAAGGCGAGATCCTCTTTAACGGCCCCTCAGTAGGCTCGACAATGATATCAAATTTGCACCTCTCAGAAGAAATATCACCCACAATCAGCGCAGCCAACTCAGGAGCAGTAGGAGGACTATAAACATTTGGATCAGCCGAGCCCGATCCAACAACCCTAATAGAAAAAGGCTCACCAGCAAGCTCGCGACGATCCCTAGAAACCTGAATCATCCTAAACTGCTTAACCAGCTCATTACATTCATTTAACATGGCAACCAGAGCAGCAACTATCTCAGGATCAGGACCACGGCCACCACCCCCTTCATCCCTATATACAGACATCCGATGGGAAACCTCATTAGCAGTATCATAGATGTAGAGCTGAAGAAACTTGGGAGACCTATTCGGAGGCGGAACCAATGATCCGATTCGATGACAAGGAAGCCCATTCACCCTAAACACATAAGGGCCATGGCCGGTATTAAGACTGTCATCGACCTTCACTCCAAGAGAACAGAAAGCAAACATGCTATTGTAAGACCTAATCAGACGCATAAACTCTTTGGTCTCAGACCCCCCTCGAAACCCAATTAGCCGATCAAGAGGTGAAGACCACACGGACCGCCTTCGCAGATCAACCTTTCCACCCTTACAACACTTGTTACAGAACATTCTTCTATGAGTGAAAACACTCAAATGAGTAGCCTGCTCATCCCACCAATAAAAAGCTCCACGGTATGTACACACGTACTCTGGCCAGATAAATATAAGCAGTGACGATAACAAGCTGCAGCCAAAGAACAAACAAAAAGAGCAGCATAAAACATAGGGACCTGAAAACCGACAAGAAGAGAACAAAAAACTCGACTGCATAGACAAGCCATACCCGAAAGACGGCCATTTGAAACAACCGGAGACTTGACACCTAAAGCACACGGAACAAAAAGGCCAAAGAACAAATAAGAAAAAAAGAACCAGAAGAAACAGAGCAACCGCGAACGATCTCATAGAAGGAACAAAAAAGACAGGCTCATCACCGAAAAGCCAGGGCCTCCTCCGTAGACGACGCCTCCTACGGTTTTCGCGCGTCCATGCGGTAGGCAGACAAGGGAAAAAACCATTCACTGCGACAATGCAGAAAGAATAAAGCTCCCCAAAAAACAAAAGCACACGGAAAAAAGCGACAACAAACAGAGAACGAACGATCATACCAACACGCCTGGGCGAAATCAAAGGAAAAACTGTAGAGGCCCCAAACCGGAAGGTTCAGAACCCCTCATATGCATACATTCACGATCCCAGGAAGATCAGTCGTGAACAACATACGAAAGTGGTACACAGATACAATATCCATTACACGAATAAAAGCAGTCTTACAAGCCAATGGTCACATGACCAAGTCTTTAATTACTGCCACGCAGGACAGGCAAAGTCTTACAACATCTAAACAACGGAAGATAAACGTAGATAGCCCATGTAAAGCTTTCACCAACAGGCTGCTGACCGGGAGCCGGGCCTAGTTCGCGTAGTCGTCGGAATAGTACTCCTCATCGTGATCCTCCTCAGATGGTACCTCCTCAAAGTCTGGCAAGTATATACCAGGGGCGAAACCAAATGAGTACGTTTGAATGTACTCAACAAGACATCCTTTATACACTTACAAATGCATCATGCTTATATGGTAGATAGGTAGGCCATACATAGGGCTTGCTACCAATGATGTTCATGTAAGATGACATCATAGTTGCAGTCATATTAATCTGTATCTCTGTTGAAGAAGATACTTCAGAAGAAAATAATATAGTTTTCTTTCTCTTGTCGATATCGCATGTACAAGAGGTTTTGTAAACTTGTTTATGAAAAGAAAGTTTTTCTTTGCAAAACTTCTTGGAACAACATGTCCAAACTTCATTGGTACCTTCCGGGTACACCACTTCTGTTTTGAAAACATCTTTTGAAAACTCAGCACAATACTAGCTACATGGCCTTTCAACTGCCCATATCCGAGGGCTCGGCTATTCTGAATAGTTTTACTCTACAGAGGTGGTACACATTCCACTAGATCCAAAACTCTGCCATGGACCACCCATGGATCGACACAGCGATATGCAAGCACCAGAGAGTTGATCCTAACTGTCCACTCTGACACAAGCTAGTATACGCTTATTCGTTCAGGTGGGTTGTCTCCCCGGCATCAGGTCCCGCCTTGCCTAGTCAGGAGGTCCAGCTGTCGCATCCGGAGGGAAAATTAATCCCACACTGTGTATGTCCCGTTTCTCCCTCCTGGCGACACTTCGGTTCAGAGAATCAGCTCCTCTATAGCATTTTGGAATAAAACATATACTAACAAGTTCAAGCATCTAGATAGGCCCCATACCCATATAGGGGTAGAGTGGCAGTACATCTTGGTTGTCCAGCGAAGACTAGGGTAAGTGCCTTTTGTAAACATTTGAAAACACCTTCACAGTTTTTCCTTTGGTGAACAAGGTCCCGCCTTTCCACCATCATCTCCTTGTAGAACCATCTCTGTTTTGCAAAAGCACATTTTAAAGTGGTCCACTTAGGGACTCAAGTTTATGGTTTAAGACGGTATTTATATACCTTATAGTGGCTAAGGGCTTGGTAACACCAAGTTGACTAATGGCACGTGATATATAACATATATATAATAGTAGTAATAGTATTCACTCAATAAAATAGTTTTAGCAAACAAAATTTGAAAATTTCAGAAGTATTAGAATGCATAAAGGTATTGGGAATATAACAATAAGCTTTAAGGATGGCTTGCCTTGGAGGTACTGAGGATCCGGGTCTTGCTCGCAACAGGAATGGTAGTAGTACCCGCCTGTCCCGACTATGTCCTCGTCGTTTTCTATCGTCGTAAAGGAAAAGTAAAACATCCTATCAGAACCTTACCAACCAACAACTTGACTCACACACAACATACATCAAGCAAAAACACTCATAAGAATAATATACAAGCTCCTAAAATATCCCACGCAAAACATGCATAAATAGAAGTAATATTATGTACTACTACTACCACAACTACGATAGTTGAGCTAGTTTGTTTTTCAACCAAATGGTATGGAACCAGTGGGTGTCCCACTATGTTTTCCATGCCATTTGAGAGGTGTTATGCCTCTGGTTCATCTGGTATAAACAAAATAATCCATAGTGCAAAAATGCAACTAGCCATTCTAGTGCAAACCATGAATACTAACAATAATTAATCAAACCTATGCATGCATTCCTAAAAGATTCAAAGTAGCTTACAGCGGATGAAACAAGTAAATAACAGTACCAAAATGGTACTGGATCCAAGTAAAAAACATTCCTATAACTAGGATAAAAATCTAGCAAAACATTACCACACAAGTATTTCAAGAAATGAAACTAGAGATTCCTACTATGCTCATTTTAATACTCAAACAAATACTAAACAAGCATGGATTTTTGTCAAGGACCCTCTGTGAGTAAAACTATCTAAGAACACTCAACATACCACTTATGCATGCTAGAAAACAGATTGGCATAATCAAACAATGATTTACAAACTCAAAATACTCACTTTATTTTTAACAGAAACATGCACTTTCTTAGATCTGTCACCAATTTAATTCTAGAGCTCAAAAATTTACACCAATCTAGGGATACATAGATCTATCTAATATCTAACATATCCAATTGGATTTGCATAAAAAAGTGTTATAAAAAAATCCTAAAATTCATGGAACATGCTACTGGTGTTTTACCAAAATGGATACCATTTCAAAATGGTAGCTCTCCTTGGGGTGAGGTCAAGCCCTACTGGTAGATCTAGTCAAGATCTACCCTAGGAATTTTAGTTTGCTCATTTTAGACACTCCATCAAAAAGTTATGCCCTAAACATTCTCACTGACAGTCCTTAGTTCATGATTTTTCATTTGTTCATAGTTCATCCAAAACCAGATCTGCTTGCTGCCATCGTTCAAGATTTCGTTCAGGTACCTCTGTGAATTTTTGCACAATTTATAGTTGAGTTTAACATTTTCATTTTCGATTAAAGTAAACAGCCAAAATCTGTATCGTTTGAAAAAGAATTAAAAACCAGCGCAGTGGGCTGGTCAACACCAGGGGCGCGGCCCAACTGCGCTCGGTGGCCCGCCTCGCTTCCGCAACGCGCGGGAACGGGCGTACCGCTTCGCATTTTAAGCGTGGCCGCAGATCCAGAGATCTACGGCGCACAGCCACCCTCCTCTCTCTCTCCCTGTTCTATTTCTTCTCCGGCGAGGTTCACGGAAACCGGCGGCGAGAGACGAGCGAGGCTCACCTAGGGGGGGTGCAGGGCCAAGGGAAGTGGTCGGGGAAGTCGCGCGTGGTCGATGCAGTGTAGAGGTACAGCAGCAACGGCGCGGATCAACTCCAATCGACGGTGACGTGTTCGGGTGCCGCGGCGGCTCCGACGAGGTTCTCGGCTTCTCTGCAAACGAGGGGAGGTGGTGTGGCTTAGGGTGGGGTTACGGAGGTGGGGGAGTTCGTCTAGGGTAGTGGTGGAGGCTGCGGTGGTCTGTGGAGGGTGTATTTCTCCTCGGGCTGCCGCGGTGGCCGCGGAAGAAATCCGACGATTCATTCTATTGCGAGCAGCTCGGGAGCATGGCTGGGTCTGGGGAGTGACAGTGAGTCGAGGGGAAGATGGTGCACTGGTTTGGAGGCTCGGGGGCGGTTTATATAGGGCTGGCGACGGTGGTGCACGCTCTGGCGTGTCCGTGCGCCCGCGGCGAGCTCGTGCACGCTTTGGCACGGCCAGGGGTGCTCTTTCCGGGCCCGTGGGAGGTTCCAACTCGCCTAGGTGTGCTCGACGGCCACTTGCATCGTGCCAGGGCGCGGATGTGCACGGGAGAACGCCACTGTGGCTCGGGATAGGGCGCAGCCTGTCAGGCGCCCATCCCTTCCCTCCCGTTTCTCTCCCTCCTGAAGTTACCTCCCTCTCTCTCCCATTAGTCAAACTCGAAGCAAGTTGATGAGCAGAACAGGGAGTGGTTGGGGCCAGCTTCTAGAAGCCCCAAACCGTGCTCAAAAAGAATTACTGAGCTAAAAGATATAAGCATTTGAAATAGGCTCGAGTTCACTGTTTCTGAATCCCAAAATTCAGTTGTTACTGAAATTCTACTAAGTGTTAAGAAAAACAGAGGGGTTAGCTGAAAGTTGTGTTGTTTTTCAGGCCTTTAAAATTATTTAACTTTTGTTTTCCAAGCATGGTTCTGTTAAGGATCTTTAGTACTTTCCAAAACAACAAAAAGATTTAAATTTGAGTAACATTTGCTTGGTGAAAAATAAGTGGAAAGATGGTTGGTTGGTTTGTTTGCACTGTTTTCCAAAAGGGCACTTTTCTGCCTTATTTCTTAGCATAAAACCATCAAGAAAAACATTGTTTTTGTGATTCCTAAATCTCCACTAAGTCATCCAAATTATATTATATATATTCAAGATCACATTGATGACTTAAAATCCCATAATGTGAAATTTTATATTATGAAAAACAAGGGTGAAAACCCCTTACTAGGCTTGTTTTTCAAGCTTGTTTTTATTTGGAAAAAATGGTGGTTTCACTTTGATTAATTTGTTTTATTTGCTCCACTTGACTCAATAATCAAATGTAAGTTGTTTTTAACATTTCCACCTGGGTTTTGAGTTAGGGTATCAAGGTTTACATAAATAGCAAAGAATTGAAGATGGTCAGAACCTCAGAAAACAAGTGGTTTGTTTTTAAATAAAAATGCTTGCTTGCATAGATAGTCATAGATCAAGTACAACATGATGGATTACACAAGGACCATAAAAGTTTTTGTTGGCTCCAAAAATTGGATTCCTTGTGTGAGAACAAATGTGATAAAATTGGGGTGTGACAGACCTCCCCCCTTAAAAGAATCTCATCCCGAGATTCGCGGGTTTAGTCTTTGAGGAAACCAGGGAATTCCTTTCTGATAAAATCTTCCCGCTCCCAGGTTGCTTCCTCCTTAGAATGATTCGTCCACTGAATCTTAAGGAACTTGAAAGCATTCCTCCTGGTAGCACAAACATTCTCCTCAAGTATCCGCAGGGGTCGATCACGGTAGGTCAAATCATCGTTGAGGTCAATGGTCTTGAAGTCAATGTCTTCGTAAGTGAGGTTCTGCTCAGGTACTTGAAGACACTTCCGGAGCAATGACACGTGAAAAACATCGTGAAAGGTTGACAACTCTTCGGGTAGCTCCAGTTGATAAGATACCTCTCCTCGACGGGCTAGGATCTTAAACGGGCCAATATATCGGGGTGCGAGCTTTCCTTTGACGTGAAAACGCTGCATTCCTTTGAGTGGCGTGACACGAAGGTACACGAAATCTCCGATGGTGAAAGAGACATCGCGACTCTTTGTGTCCGCATAACTCTTCTGGCGTGATTGTGCGGCTTTAAGACGGTCACGGATTAAATGCACTTGCTCTTCTGCAGCCTTTAGAGTATCAACTCCAAAGATCTGACTGTCTCCTGTTTCAGTCCAGTTCAGAGGGGTACGGCATTTACGGCCGTAAAGTGCTTCAAACGGTGCCATCTGTAGGCTTGACTGATAGCTGTTATTGTAGGAGAACTCCGCGAACGGCAGACAGTCCTCCCATTTAACTCCATACGACAAAACACAAGCACGGAGCATGTCTTCCAAGATTTGGTTCACACGCTCTGTCTGTCCATCAGTCTGTGGATGATAGGCTGTGCTAAAGGCTAGCTTGGTTCCCAAAGCTTCGTGCAACTTTTTCCAGAATCGAGATGTGAATTGTGATCCTCGATCTGACACAATCCTGCTGGGAACTCCATGTAGGCTGACTATCCGAGAAATATAGAGATCAGCAAGCTGGTCTCCCCGATATGTGGTCTTGACAGGAATAAAGTGTGCAAATTTGGTGAGCCTGTCAACGACTACCCATATCGAATCATTTCCCCTACTGGATCGCGGTAATCCAGTAATAAAGTCCATCCCAACTTCATCCCACTTCCAAACAGGAACTTGTAGTGGCTGTAACAAGCCCGCGGGACGCAGATGTCCAGCCTTCACTTGCTGACAAATATGGCACTTGGCTATAAACGAGGCAATATCCCGTTTCATCCCGTGCCACCAAAACCTTTCCTTCAAATCTTGATACATTTTGGTTCCTCCAGGGTGAATAGAGTACAAAGTGTCATGAGCCTCAGTCATGATGGTCTGTTTTAACTCTGATTCAGCCGGAACACAAATGCGTTCTTTATACCATAAGACTCCATCAGAATCAATGGTAAAACCGGCAACTTCTTCCTTCTCCATGCGGGTTTTTATTCCTTCAATGCTCTTTTGGCCCTTCTGGGCTTCCTTGATTTGATCAACTAGAGTCGGTTGAACATCCATGGCTTCCAACATGCCATAGCTGACCACCTCGATACCAAGCTGGTCAAGTTCTTTCCACAACTCCGGTTGTCTGATCTGGATCATGGAATTTAGAGAGACCGGCTCTCGACTAAGAGCGTCTGCAACAACATTGGCCTTTCCAGGGTGATAGTGGATACTGAGATCATAATCCTTGATGAGTTCTATCCAACGGCGTTGCCTCATATTGAGTTCACGCTGTGTGAAGATATACTTCAAACTCTTATGATCTGTATATATTTCACACCTCTTTCCGATAAGGAAATGTCGCCATGCTTTGAGAGAATGGACAACAGCAGCAAGCTCTAAGTCATGGGTAGGATAATTCATCTCATGAGGTCTCAACTGGCGTGAGATGAATGAGATGACCTTTCCTTCTTGCATGAGAACGCTCCCAAGTCCAAGCTTAGAAGCATCACAATACACATCGAAACTCTTGGAGACATCCGGCATGATGAGTACCGGGGCTGTCACCAATCGATTCTTTAGCTCTTGAAAAATCTCAGCGCATTTGTCCGTCCAAACGAACTTGCTATCTTTCTTGAGCAACTGTGTGAGTGGTATGGCTATACTGGAAAATCCTTGGACAAACTTGCGATAATATCCGGCTAATCCCAGAAAAGATCTGACTTCAGTCTGATTGGTCGGGGCAGCCCGATTAGCGACAGACTGAACTAGAGCAGGGTCAACAGAGATTCCACCTCCGGATACTACATGTCCAAGAAATCCAACTTCCTTCAGCCAGAATTGGCACTTGCTGAACTTAGCATACAGTTGATGATGTCGAAGTGTTCCGAGGACAACCCTCAGGTGTTCTTCGTGTTCGGCTTTGCTCTTGGAGTAAATAAGAATGTCGTCAATGAAGACCACGACAAACTTGTCCAAGCATTCCATGAAAACCTTATTCATAAGATTCATGAAGTAGGCGGGGGCATTGGTTAGAGCGAACGACATCACGGTGTACTCATACAACCCGTAACGTGTGGTGAAGGCGGTCTTTGGAATATCAGTCTCACGAACCTTCAACTGATGATAACCAGTACGAAGATCGATCTTTGAGAAGATTCTTGCCCCATTTAGCTGGTCAAACAGGTCTTCAATTTTGGGCAGCGGGTACTTGTTCTTGATGGTAACATCATTCGACTTACGGTAATCCACACATAGACGTGAGGAACCGTCCCGCTTGTCCACAAAAATGACAGGTGATCCCCACGGTGATGCACTAGGGCGAATCAGACCTTTCCTTAACATGTCCTCCAGCTGCTTCTTCAACTCATCAAGCTCCTTCGGGTTCATTCGGTACGGTTTCTGTGCTATAGGTCCGGTACCGGGTATCAACTCAATCACAAACTCGATATCCCGATCAGGCGGCATACCGGGTAGTTCATCAGGAAACACATCCGGGTATTCACATACTACCGGAACTTCCTCAAGTGCACGTGTGGCTATACCAGTGTGGCAGTGGGTCTCGGACCTTGACTTGGTTGCGGCGAAGGAAACTCTTTCCCCATCACTGGCAGTCAATGATATGGACTTTCCGGTGCAATCAATCACACCTTGGTACTTGGTCATCCAATTCATGCCTAGTACCACCTCTATCCCTTGGGATCCCAGCACTATGAGGTTGGCATGAAAAGTTTTCCCTTGTATGTCCAGGGGTACCTCATTTCAAACAAGGTTGGCTTGGGTACTAGTTCCAGGTATTTGGACTAACATGGGTTGGTGCATGCGGGTATGCTTCATACCACTTCTCTCAGCAAAAGGCTTGGTAACAAAGGAATGTGATGCACCCGAATCAAACAATACTGCAGCAGGTACAGAGTTGATAGGAAACGTACCCATCACCATGTCTGGCGCATCCTGCACTTCCTCAGCAGTGACGTGATTCAGATACCCCTTGGTCCTAGTCTGCTTCCTGGGTGCTGAGGCATGAGTCATCTTGGTAGCATTGTTCTGGGTTGATGCAGCCATCTTGGTTGGGCACTCCCGCGCAAAATGTCCTTCCTTGCCACAGGTGAAGCAGGTTAAGCTAGGTTTGGTGCCTTGGGTTGGCTTGGCAGCATGGTTGGGTTTGTTTCCATTTCCATTCCCATTTCCACTGCCTCCAGGCTTGGGTGTGTAGGTCACACGGTTGTTGTTGTTGTTGTTGTGGTGGTGGTTGTTGTGGCTGTTGTGGGGGTTGTGGTTGTGGCTATGGTTGTTATGGTGGTTCCTTGGCGCAAAGGTATGCGCCCTGTGGGGTGGGGGCCTGGTATATGGGGTTGGGCGGTTTCTGGGTGCACTTGGTCCTCCTTGGAACTGCATCTTCCTCTTACGGTTCTCAAAGACATTTTGCCTTTTGTGTTCAATCATCATCGCGGCATCCGCGAGTGATTCCAGATCCTCAAATGGGATGACCACAAGGGTACACTGCAACTCATCGTGCAGCCCATTTAGAAATCTTTCCTTCTTCTTGGCTTCAGTATTGACCTCATCTGGTGCATACCGGGCTAGCAGAGTAAACTCTTCCCAGTATTTGGACACAGACATGCCTCCCTGTTTCAGCTTCAGGAACTTGTCCTTCATGATGCTCATCACTCCCTGTGGGATGTGATACTTGCGGAAACGGATGCAGAAGTCCTCCCAGGTGAACACATAGTTTGGAGCGACGGTGTCGCAGGTGGTCTCCCACCAAGTCCTTGCTGGCCCAGCAAGAAAGTGGGTAGCAAAGAGCACCTTGTCACCTTCGTCGACTCCTGCCACTTTCAGATCGTTGGCGATAGTGCGAAGCCAGTCGTCAGCGTCCAGGGGTTCCACAATCTTGGTGAACACCGGAGGGTTCGTCTGCTGAAACACCTTCAGCTTTGATCGCCCGCCATTTCCGTTGTCATCGCCATGGTTGTTGTTGTTGGTGCTGGCAGCGGCCAACTGCTGCAGGGCAGCAACTGTGGCGGCACTCTCGGCTCTAGTGGCCTGACGGTCCTCCATCAAAAGTGCCAGCAGTGCCTCCACGGTCGATGGGGGTGGTGGCGGTGGTTCCCGACGTGGCGCCATGCTGTTTATTGAGACATGCGTAAGTCTATGCAGCAAGACTTAAGGTTTTGTTTTTAGGCAGGGTAAGACTTGTTAGCAACAAAAAGGAGTGTGGGTTATGATGGGTGATTTTAATTTGCTTTGGTGATTTGTTCATTGGTGGTTGAAACGATTCATCAAGTTCATAGCACATAAGGACTACATCATACTAAAGGCATAAGGTTCATACATAGCACAACACTCAAACAGACATCTACCACAACTACGCTCCTCAGAGCTACATCGGGGGATTCGCCTTATGGGGTCGGCGTACATCTAGCTAGCACTACTCTATAGCTAAGAGGTGCTACCACTAGCTAAAAGTTGTCGACGTCGAAGAGGAGCTCCTCTGGGTCCTCCTCCTCAACGGCGTCGTCGTCCTCCTGCAAGCTCTGCGCGCTCATATCCATGCCCTCTGCGTCGGACTGGATGTCGTCGTCAACGAGGAGGTCCTCGTTCTCCCTACGGAGCTCGGAGTTCTCCTCCTCTAATCCCTCGAGTGTGGAGTCTTGAGTGGCCAGCTCCTCTCTGGCGGTCCTCAGGCGGTCACGCAGGGTTGCGTTGCCCTCCTGAAGTGACCCTACCTTGGCATGGAGACGGTCACCGGCCCGACGGGTGGTCCGTAACTGCCTCTCCAAGGCACGGGATCGCGCAGTCGCGGTCTCTAAGTCGAGCATCGTCTGCTCCAGATGGGTACAGAGGAGACGGCACTCGGAGGCGGTGGTACGCTGCAAAATACCCATGTCGTCAAGACGACGCTGGGTGCGGTGGAGTAGGATCTCCATATCGTCCTGGTGTGCGCCAAGACCTGTCACATCCTGAGACACGGCCATAGGTGTGCCGGTCTCGTCCCTCCTCCCGAGGAACACATAGGCAGTCCCTACGAACCGGTAGTCTCGAAGGTGAGCCAGGCGCGCTATGGCCTCCTGGATCACGCGTACTGCTCCCTCCTGCCAGGAGCGCTCTACGGTGGCGATGAAGAACGCCTCCGCCGTAGGAGTAGTCAGTGGAGGGTGTATCACACACTCCACCAACCATTCCCCCTCTATGGGGGACCCAGTGATCACCCCTCCCCGAAGCTCGGGAACTGGGCGGTCGAGTAGCTCGGTCATCGCTACGAGTCTCCGCTCGAAGCGGAAAGGGAAGTCCCTGGCCAGTCCTAACTGGCAAGCCTCCGTGTACACGACATCCATCTACACAAAGTTTTAAGTAAGGTTGAGTTAGTGTCCAATCGTGCAAAGTTTTAAGGTCGAACATGATGTAAGCTTAGTGTAAGTATAGTTTGAGAAAGTAGGGAAGATGGGTGTAAGAATCTTTTAAAAAATTTATCAGTTGGGTATATTATATATATAGTACTAGTTGACGTCCATGCTAACTAAGGGCTCCTAGGGTCAGGATAGCTTTGATACCAACTTTGTAGAGGCCCCAAACCGGAAGGTTCAGAACCCCTCATATGCATACATTCACGATCCCAGGAAGATCAGTCGTGAACAACATACGAAAGTGGTACACAGATACAATATCCATTACACGAATAAAAGCAGTCTTACAAGCCAATGGTCACATGACCAAGTCTTTAATTACTGCCACGCTGGACAGGCAAAGTCTTACAACATCTAAACAGCGGAAGATAAACGTAGATAGCCCATGTCAAGCTTTCACCAACAGGCTGCTGACCGGGAGCCGGGCCTAGTTCGCGTAGTCGTCGGAATAGTACTCCTCATCGTGATCCTCCTCAGATGGTACCTCCTCAAAGTCTGGCAAGTATATACCAGGGGCGAAACCAAATGAGTACGTTTGAATGTACTCAACAAGACATCCTTTATACACTTACAAATGCATCATGCTTATATGGTAGATAGGTAGGCCATACATAGGGCTTGCTACCAATGATGTTCATGTAAGATGACATCATAGTTGCAGTCATATTAATTTGTATCTCTGTTGAAGAAGATACTTCAGAAGAAAATAATATAGTTTTCTTTCTCTTGTCGATATCGCATGTACAAGAGGTTTTGTAAACTTGTTTTATGAAAAGAAAGTTTTTCTTTGCAAAACTTCTTGGAACAACATGTCCAAACTTCATTGGTACCTTCCGGGTACACCACTTCTGTTTTGAAAACATCTTTTGAAAACTCAGCACAATACTAGCTACATGGCCTTTCAACTGCCCATATCCGAGGGCTCGGCTATTCTGAATAGTTTTACTCTGCAGAGGTGGTACACATTCCACTAGATCCAAAACTCTGCCATGGACCACCCATGGATCGACACAGCGATATGCAAGCACCAGAGAGTTGATCTTAACTGTCCACTCTGACACAAGCTAGTATACGCTTATTCGTTCAGGTGGGTTGTCTCCCCGGCATCAGGTCCCGCCTTGCCTAGTCAGGAGGTCCAGCTGTCGCATCCGGAGGGAAAATTAATCCCACACTGTGTATGTCCCGTTTCTCCCTCCTGGCGACACTTCGGTTCAGAGAATCAGCTCCTCTATAGCATTTTGGAATAAAACATATACTAACAAGTTCAAGCATCTAGATAGGCCCCATACCCATATAGGGGTAAGGTGGCAGTACATCTTGGTTGTCCAGCGAAGACTAGGGTGAGTGCCTTTTGTAAACATTTGAAAACACCTTCACAGTTTTTCCTTTGGTGAACAAGGTCCCGCCTTTCCACCATCATCTCCTTGTAGAACCATCTCTGTTTTGCAAAAGCACATTTTAAAGTGGTCCACTTAGGGACTCAAGTTTATGGTTTAAGACGGTATTTATATACCTTATAGTGGCTAAGGGCTTGGTAACACCAAGTTGACTAATGGCAAGTGATATATAACATATATATAATAGTAGTAATATTATTCACTCAATAAAATAGTTTTAGCAAAAAAAAATTGAAAATTTCAGAAGTATTAGAATGCATAAAGGTATTGGGAATATAACAGCAAGCTTTAAGGATGGCTTGCCTTGGGGGTACTGAGGATCCGGGTCTTGCTCGCAACAGGAATGGTAGTAGTACCCGCCTGTCCCGACTATGTCCTCGTCGTTTTCTATCGTCGTAAAGGAAAAGTAAAACATCCTATCAGAACCTTACCAACCAACAAATTGACTCACACACAACATACATCAAGCAAAAATACTCATAAGAATAATATACAAGCTCCTAAAATATCCCACGCAAAACATGCATAAATAGAAGTAATATTATGTACTACTACTACCACAACTACGATCGTTGAGCTAGTTTGTTTTTCAACCAAATGGTATGGAACCAGTGGGTGTCCCACTATGTTTTCCATGCCATTTGAGAGGTGTTATGCCTCTGGTTCATCTGGTATAAACCAAATAATCCATAGTGCAAAAATGCAACTAGCCATTCTAGTGCAAACCATGAATACTAACAATAATTAATCAAACCTATGCATGCATTCCTAAAAGATTCAAAGTAGCTTACAATGGATGAAACAAGTAAATAACAGTACCAAAATGGTACTGGATCCAAGTAAAAACATTCCTATAACTAGGATAAAAATCTAGCAAAACACTACCACACAAGTATTTCAAGAAATGAAACTAGAGATTCCTACTATGCTCATTTTAATACTCAAACAAATACTAAACAAGCATGGATTTTTGTCAAGGACCCTCTGTGAGTAAAACTATCTAAGAACACTCAACATACCACTTATGCATGCTAGAAAACAGATTGGCATAATCAAACAATGATTTACAAACTCAAAATACTCACTTTATTTTTAACAGAAACATGCACTTTCTTAGATCTGTCACCAATTTAATTCTAGAGCTCAAAAATTTACACCAATCTAGGGATACATAGATCTATCTAATATCTAACAGATCCAATTGGATTTGCATAAAAAAGTGTTATAAAAAAATCCTAAAATTCATGGAACATGCTACTGGTGTTTTACCAAAATGGATACCATTTCAAAATGGTAGCTCTCCTTGGGGTGAGGTCAAGCCCTACTGGTAGATCTAGTCAAGATCTACCATAGGAATTTTAGTTTGCTCATTTTAGACACTCCATCAAAAAGTTATGCCCTAAACATTCTCACTGACAGTCCTTAGTTCATGATTTTTCATTTGTTCATAGTTCATCCAAAACCAGATCTGCTTGCTGCCATCGTTCAAGATTTCGTTCAGGTACCTCTGTGAATTTTTGCACAATTAATAGTTGAGTTTAACATTTTCATTTTCGATTAAAGTAAACAGCCAAAATCTGTATCGTTTGAAAAAGAATTAAAAACCAGCGCAGTGGGCTGGTCAACACCAGGGGCGCGGCCCAACTGCGCTCGGTGGCCCGCCTCGCTTCCGCAACGCGCGGGAACGGGCATACCGCTTCGCAGTTTAAGCGTGGCCGCAGATCCAGAGATCTACGGCGCACAGCCACCCTCCTCTCTCTCTCCCTATTCTATTTCTTCTCCGGCGAGGTTCACGGAAACCGGCGGCGAGAGACGAGCGAGGCTCACCTAGGGGGGGTGCAGGGCCAAGGGAAGTGGTCGGGGAAGTCGCGCGTGGTCGATGCAGTGTAGAGGTACAACAACAACGGCGCGGAACAACTCCAATCGATGGTGACGTGTTCGGGTGCCGCGGCGGCTCCGACGAGGTTCTCGGCTTCTCTGCAAACGAGGGGAGGTGGTGTGGCTTAGGGTGGGGTTACGGAGGTGGGGGAGTTCGTCTAGGGTAGTGGTGGAGGCTGCGGTGGTCTGTGGAGGGTGTATTTCTCCTCGGGCTGCCGCGGTGGCCGCGGAAGAAATCCGGCGATTCATTCTATTGCGAGCAGCTCGGGAGCATGGCTGGGTCTGGGGAGTGACAGTGAGTCGAGGGGAAGATGGTGCACTGGTTTGGAGGCTCGGGGGCGGTTTATATAGGGCCGGCGACGGCGGTGCACGCTCTGGCGTGTCCGTGCGCCCGCGGCGAGCTCGTGCACGCTCTGGCACGGCCAGGGGTGCTCTTTCCGGGCCCGTGGGAGGTTCCAACTCGCCTAGGTGTGCTCGACGGCCACTTGCATCGTGCCAGGGCGCGGATGTGCACGGCAGAACGCCACTGTGGCTCGGGATAGGGCGCAGCCTGTCAGGCGCCCATCCCTTCCCTCCCGTTTCTCTCCCTCCAGAAGTTACCTCCCTCTCTCCCATTAGTCAAACTCGAAGCAAGTTGATGAGCAGAGCAGGGAGTGGTTGGGGCCAGCTTCTAGAAGCCCCAAACCGTGCTCAAAAAGAATTACTGAGCTAAAAGATATAAGCATTTGAAATAGGCTCGAGTTCACTGTTTCTGAATCCCAAAATTCAGTTAAAAATTCAGTTACTGAAATTCTACTAAGTGTTAAGAAAAACAGAGGGGTTAGCTGAAAGTTGTGTTGTTTTTCAGGCCTTTAAAATTATTTAACTTTTGTTTTCCAAGCATGGTTCTGTTAAGCATCTTTAGTACTTTCCAAAACAACAAAAAGATTTAAATTTGAGTAACATTTGCTTGGTGAAAAATAAGTGGAAAGATGGCTGGTTGGTCTGTTTGCATTGTTTTCCAAAAGGGCACTTTTCTGCCTTGTTTCTTAGCATAAAACCATCAACAAAACATTGTTTTTGTGATTCCTAAATCTCCACTAAGTCATCCAAATTATAGTATATATATTCAAGATCACATTGATGACTTAAAATCCCACAATGTGAAATTTTATATTATGAAAAACAAGGGTGAAAAACCCTTACTAGGCTTGTTTTTATTTGGGAAAAATTGTGGTTTCACTTTGATTAATTTGTTTTATTTGCTCCACTTGACTCAATAATCAAATGTAAGTTGTTTTTAACATTGCCACCTGGGTTTTGAGTTAGGGTATCAAGGTTTACATAAATAGCAAAGTATTGAAGATGATCAGAACCTCAGAAAACAAGTGGTTTGTTTTTAAATAAAAATGCTTGCTTGCATAGATAGTCATAGCTCAAGTACAACATGATGGATTACACAAGGACCATAAAAGTTTTTGTTGGCTCCAAAAATTGGATTCCTTGTGTGAAAACAAGTGTGCTAAAATTGGGGTGTGACAAAAACAGAGGTCTCCGTAGCAGCGCAAAGCAAAGGGGAAACATCCGCCCGCGGCTGCGCAGACGGGCACGCAGAGCTTGCTGCGACACGACGACCGTCGTCGGCGCCACCACCGGCTACCACAAACAGAGGCGGCGTGAGAGAAGAATATGCGCAACAAAGGCAGAAAAGACAGGGAAAACGGCAACACGCACCACGCCGCTTCCTCCCACGGGAGGTCGACCCAACGGCCGCATCATCCATGAAGCACCAAGGTAAGGATAGAATCCCAAACAGAGGACGAACGACGACCAAATCTCTCCAAAAAAAGCAAGAGGCTAACAGGCAACCGGAGCACCGCAACATGCACAAGAAACAAAGGAGAGGGAAAAGTCCATCACCAGGCCGTAGAAGGAGACGACGGCAGCGCTTCCCCGCCCCGCAACTCCCAGGCGCCCCAAGCACCAAGTTGCAGAGAAAAAAAAAAGAAAAATCAGAAAGGGCATCGAACCGAGGCGAACAACGGCCAAGCAGAACGCGGGGAAAATCTCCTAAAAAGTGGAGGGAGGGGTGAAAGCTGGGAGATCCAGACGAATCTCTTCTCAAGAATGACGAACAGGGCGCAGGGAACGAGCAGGGGAGCGAAGCCGACGGGCGACGGGCGCACTCAACGGCGCAGGAAATCGCAAAAAGGCACGAGCGAATCCGGCGAGCAAGCGGCCGACGAAGAGCGGAAGGAGTGGCCGACAACCCGATCCGCACGGACAAAACGAGAAGACGAATCTAGACAAGGGCAACGACCTCTTCTCTCGGGCATACACGGAGGCGGCGGGCACGGGCACAAAAACGTAAAAGGGTCGCTGACAGTCGGGGACAGAGAGACGCAAGGGCCAGCAGACAGCGGACAGGAACGGCGAAGCAAAGGAACCACAGACATGCGTGCACCGGACGAGCGCACACGGCAGCAACTGAAGCCGGACCCACAACGCAGAGACCGCGAGCGTGGCAAATCGCCGAGGAAGCTCCCTCGGCATCAGGCTTAAAGCCTTAGAGAAATTGCATGGGAAAGACGGGACGTCATCACAGTTCTGTCTAAATGTGTGCTGAGCCTGCTTTGGGGCTAGCTAGCTGTTGCACGTCATGCCTGCAAAATTTGGGCGAGCTAGCTGCATGCCGCGCGATACGTGCACTCTTTTCCTCCGTGCGCTGCGTGTTGTGCTTGCGTGACCCATCGCGTCTTGATCTTAATGCGTGCCTGCGCGCGTGCCTGACCATGTGCATGCATGCCCATGCCTCACTTCTGCTATTGCCCCGGCTAGCTGTGACTGTTGGGTCGAAGTCGGCGCCGGCCGTATGCGTACTGGCCCGTGCTGCATGCGTTGCTCCGCGCCTGCATGACCCGGCCATTTGTGTGTGCTCGTTGTCATCGCTGCGCCTAGACTGCAAATTCAATGGTAAAGGCCGACCTTGGCAGCAATTAATGGTGTTTGGTAATCCGCCGGCCGGCCTCTCCCCGCCGCTATATTACCCGATCGGTGTATTTGAAGGGACTCTGCAAAACACACCCCTTCATCAACACGTATCGAATAGATAGATTGTGCAAAACACAAGAGCTAGGTCAGCTTTGTGCTCTCTGCGCGCGCCATGTCCTGGACGACCACCGAGCTGATCGGGGAGGAACCGCTCGAGGACGAACACCAAGTGGAGTACGTCCGTCCCGACGGCTATGACCTCTCCGACGTGGTGCAGTTCTTCACCGTTGGTGGAAATATCTCTGCTTGGAGCGCCGCACACATCGTGCTTGGCGCAAAGTACGCCGATCGGCGGATGTTCATCATCGACCACGACAAGGATGGCAGCGGGGTCTACGCCAGGCTTTGGGAGCATGCCTCAGGAGAAAATCTGCACGACGGCCTCTATTGGCTGAACGACACTCTGGTGTGCTGTGTCCTGTCAACCCTTTGCTCCTCTGGAACGAGTCCGTCCCACTGGTGCGTCCGGTTGTTCGTGTCCTTCATCGCAGCAACTAGTGTGCTTATAGAGCATATGTGTAACCTGCTACGTCGTTGACTCGTCGTGTTTTACTTGTCGACATGTCTATGTGTGCTGTGATTGTGTTTTGCTACTCTATAATTAAGTTAATATTATGTGTTGTCTTGCAAATACTCAGTTATCTGTAGTTCTTTAGTTACTGTTGGTTTCACATAGAACCGTTCTGCATATTCTAATACGTTTTATGACCGACGACCTCAACTCCAAAATTATTTCATAATACTTCTTTATTTACTCACAAGGTCCCTTTAGTAAATTATTGCATAAATGGTCAATTTGTTTAAGCCACCCACCAGCATACGATGGCTAGCATAGTTTCCCGCACTTACGCGTCCCTCCGAAATTTGGCGCTAGGACAGCCCACTCAAAATTTTTCGCGCAAGAATATTACTTCTCAGCCCTCCCGCACACAAAGGTCAACCTTTATCGCGGAGGGCATTTCTGTGATCATTTTGAAACGCTCCGTTATCCCCTCGGCCCTCGCCCAAAGAATCAACTACTCCACCTTCTCCCCTCCAGTCCCCGTCCTCCCAAACCAAATCCCATCCCTCTTACACATCACCGTATATCTCGCTTGCAAGATCTCCCACCTCGTCGTCGAGATCCCCCACCCCGCCCAGTTCACCGTCCAGGACCACCACCTCACCGTCGTGCTCACCGGCCTGCCACATCGTCACCAACCTCGCCGTCGTGTGCTCGCTGATGTGCCACCTCACCGTCGTGCTCACCGGTCTGCCACATCGTCACCAACCTCGCTTTCGTGTGCTCGCTGGTGTGCCACCTCGCCATTAACCTCACCGTACGTCCAGATCTGCCACCTCGCCTCCAACCGCAACTTCACCGTCGATGTCTGCAACCACGCCGAGATAGGTAAAGGTTGAAGGCGAGAAAGACAGTAAGATTGATGGTTCTTCATATGTTTGATGCAATTAATCTTTCTAAATTAGTTGTCGATTTAATTGCATGCTTAATCCTTCTTATGTTCGATGCAATTAATCTCTGTAAATTGTTTGATCGATGCTTCTTAATTGTATGCTAATGTTTGATGTAATAAATCTCTCTAAACTGTTTCTCTGTTTTGTTGTATGATTTATGGTTCCTTATATCCGTCTTTGTTCTTGGCTTAACTTTGTATAGTGGTAAACAAAAGCTTGTCCATGTGTTAATTCTCACAACTATGTAGCGAAAATGGGTGTGCTGCCCTCCTGATGCTCCTTTTTTTAATTATTTGCTTTCGTAGTAGAAAAGACTTTATGGTTTATGTTAATGGAAATCGTTAGGGGGACCTTTTTGCTAATCTTGCATAAAAATAAAAATAGAAGTATCCAGCTTTGTTTTCCTACGGTAAAAGTTTGCTTATTTCCATCCTGTATACTATTGGGTTTACGCTCACTTTGCTTATGATCCTATCAGTATTAGTTACGAATCTAAGATCGGAATTTATATTACTTACACTGGACTGTTCTTACAGGATGAGTACCTTAATTTTTGATGATGTATTAGGTTCTTACCAAGTGTTTATATTTGGAGCTTACTTTGAGTTATTTATTTATGTTAGGATCACCACTACACCCCATGGAAGAAGAGCGTGCCAGAACTATCATGGCAAACAATGCAAGGATGCATCAACTGAGTGTAAAGTCTTTAGCAAGTATTCTTTCATGTCCTACTGTATTCACACCCAAAAAAGATCAAGAAGGAAGATTCTGGATCTGAGTACACTCCTCGGGATGATGTTGAAGAGGAATCAGATTCCAGTGAGGGAGACTGGTCATGTCAATCACTATTAAATGAGGACAATGAGTTGCTGCTTATTCCCTTATTTGCTAGTTCAACATTTTTCTATGATATCACAACAACTAGGGTGTAATGCTTAAAACTCTTTAAGCAATAAAAACTCCCTTTAGTTAAAAAACAACAACTAGGGCGCACCTTACTTATCTTGTGTTGAACAGTTTGATTATTGTTGTGTCATATATTTCATATCATAAGACGTTTTGGCAAGCTAATTAAGGCTGTGGTTGTCATTTGAACATGGTTTCCATCTATGCTCCTGACATGCTTGACATCTGCTAAGTCATTGGTCATTACATACATGCTTGTTTGATTGTCATCTGCTATTTTTCAAATATTTTCAGTACATTGCTAGCAATCTCTTAGTTTCATCTATTTTATGTACATTGTTGGCCACCTGCTAGTTTCATCTGTTTTCTGTACATACTTACATATATTTTGTTTGCATGCTTGATAGGCAAGCAAGAAAACGATGATGTCTACATCAGCTTCATAGGATGATGATGATACTTTAGGTGTCATGCTGGATCATGGAAAACATACTTTGTCGAAGAAATCTCGTGTGGAAACAAGTATTTCAAAGTCTAAACTTGAAGTGAAAACTGATGTTGAGAGAGGGGGGCATGCCAATATGCGCAGCACAATTGCTGATTTGAGGGCGTCGAATGCATAATCTGAGCGAATGAGCCTCCGGATTGCATTTGAAATGGAAGAAATGCAGAAGGAACAAGACGAGCTAAAAACGTGCCAACAAGAAGGAGTTGCCCTGCTTGAGCAGTTAGCTCAGCGCATATGTGGTATTGAAACTATGGTCGTGTTGCTGAAAACTGAATTTCTGTATGTTGGTTTGCTTTTGTGTAAAATAAACAAGTAGTGTTTGCATTTATGTATTTGATGCCTGCTATGTGATTTTCTTTTCTGCATATGGAACATGGAAAGGTCAATTCAAACGATGATTTAAGCACCCATCTGGCACGAAAACAAGAACCTCGCAGTATCGTAACGTAAAAAGAGACCCGAATTAGGATACATGGTGCCGTATGCCATGCCCACGTGTCGTCTTACGGTTGGACAGTTTCACAACGGAAAACAAACGTCGCGGAAAGGTTGCCACATGGCACCGTACACTTGGTCCACGTGTCGTTTTACGACTGGACAGTTCCACAAACAAACGGACAACGTCGCGGAAAAGGCACCACGTGGCACCGTGCATTTGGTCCACGTGGCTTCGCTTTGTCTATGATAAAATACGTCACCGCGTATCCCACGACGACCGGAGATCGTCCCCGAAAAAAACCACGCGACGACCTACGATTGTTCCACGTGGTGTCATTCGTTACGTCATCTCATACCACGACGCTAGCAATTTCGTCGCAGATGGCGTCCACATGGTTTCACCTGATTGGTCGAGGCCGCGATAACAAAAAACATCGTTAACGAGGTCGGTGTTATGACGTCATGAAGCGATTGGTGATGTCATAAACCGGGACTTAATAGAATCTATTCTTGACGAAAAAACGTTGCGATCCTAATGACGTAAGCTACGTGTAGTGTGTCGTCGGCTGATTACGCTAATGACCCTCAGTTAATCCTTTGCCACGTGTCTGCCGACAGCGACGAAAAAACAACGTTGCCGCTTAATGGGCCCGGGACCGGATGGCCCAGATGCTCGTAACGATTTTCTGAACGTTGCCGATAGCCTCAACGTTCTCCCGTTTAAATTAACTTTGCAGAATCGTCCGTGACAGTCGATCAGGGACGTTCTCACTTCGTCGCGTAAACCGTCTCAGATTGCCATTAGCGACAGTTTGGATCCCATCCGCAACGGTATTGAAACGTCCCAGACCGCACGGAATTTGGTAGTGAGTTGGTTTTCCTCTCCTCTTTATGCCTCATGTTTACATCTCCGTGAGCTTCCTTACATGATCGAGATCATCTTATTGCAATGCTACATGTTGTGTTTGCTGGGATCCGATGATTATTGAATGCTATGTCTCTTGATTATCAATCTATCATTTTGTCTTTATGTGTATGTTATTTATGATCTTGCATGCTCTCCGTTGTTAGTAGATGCTCTAGCCAAGTAGATGGTAGTGACTCCAATAGGGAGTATTTATGCTAGATAGTGGGTTCATGCCTCCTTTGCATCTATGCTCGAGTGGCCGAAACGTGACGGATGGAGGATGTGTTGTTGCTATTAGGGATAAAACAACGATGTTTACTTCGTTTACATTGTTTACATTACACACTTTTCTTACTACGATAATCTATTGCTTGCAACTTAATACCCAACATTTGTTCGGATCATATTCGAAGGGTGGGTTATTAGTCATAGATATAGTTGGATGACGGTCTATGTATCTTGTTGTAATGCCCACATGAATCTCATAGTAATCATTATGTCATGCATGTTTCATTATCTATCAATTGCCTAGCTGTAATTTGTTCATCACACATGTTAGCTATCTTTTATGGAGAGACACCACTAGTGAACTGTGGACCTCGGTCCATTTTCTCATTCTGGCAATACAACCGCTACTTCCACTGTTTTCACACTGCTATGTTGTTTTTATATTGTTCTCATACTATTTCCACACCATATGTTTAACCTATTTGTGTTCAGCAAAACCGGTGAGATTGACAACCTCACTTGTTCGTTGGGGCAAAGTGAATTGATTGTGTTGTATAGGTTCCACGTTGCTGCTGAACCGGTAGTGCGCCCTGCCATCTCAGCTGCATCAACCTTCGGAAGTTGCTTCTTTCTCCTACTGGTCGATTCAACCTTGGTTTCTTTCTGAGGGAAACTTGCTACTTTGCTCTTCATACCTTCCTCTGGGGGTCTCCTAACGAACGTGTGTTACAAGCGCATCAAGCTAATTTCTGGCACCGTTGCCGGGGAAGAAGAGAATTTTTGGAAGGGGAGTCTCTCACCTCCAATCTCTTTACTTTGTTTTTGTTTTTCTTAGTTTATTTTATTTTGTCTTGTTTGCTTCTCTTTACCAATAACTAAAAAAAAACTAGTTCTTATTCTAGTTGTTGCTTCATCCTGTTTTTAGTCTTGCTAAAATGACTACCCATGAGAACACTACGTTGTGTGACTTTACTAGAACCAACAACAATGATTTCATTAGCACAACTATTTCATTAACACTAAGTTGTGTGACTTTACTAGAACCAACAACAATAAAGCTTGCCCTGTTAAATCTTGTTATGAGAGAGCAATTTTCTGGTGTTAGTACTAATGATACTGCCGTCCATCTTAATAATTTTATTGCACTTTGTGAGTTACAAAAAATATAAATATGTAGATGGAGATGTTATTAAACTGAAATTGTTTCCTTTCTCTTTAAGAGGGAGAGCCAAAGAATGGTTGCTATCTTTGCCTAGAAATATTATTGATTCTTGAACTAAGTGTAAAGATGATTTCATTGGAAAATATTATCCTCCTGCTAAGATTATATCTTTAAGAAGTAGCATTATGAATTTTAGGAAACTTGATATTGAGCATGTTTCTAAAACTTGGGAAAGAATGGAATGTTTAGTAAAGAACTTTTGAAGGGAATATGTCCGAGAGGAAATAATAAAGTGGTTATTATCTTATTCCTTCTTTATGATAAATGTTTATTTCTCATGCTAGAATTGTATTAACCAGAAACGTTGATACATGTGTGTTTAATAAACAAACAATGGTTCCTAGTAAAGCCTCTCTTTTAACTAGCTCGTTGATTAATGGATGATAAAGGTTTCCTGATCATGACCGTTGGATGTTCTTAATAACGGGGTCATGTCATTAGAAGAATGATGTGATGAACATAGACCCAATATCAAGATAACAATACGATCAAGTCATTTACTTTATATTTTTATATCCAGCGTATGAAGTAACTTACTCCTTAGACCATGAGATCATGCCAATCACTGGTACCGTAAGGGTGCTTTGATGTCATCAAACATAACACTGTAACAGGGTGACTATAAAGGTGCCGCTAGGTATTCGGAAAGTATTAGTTGAGGATCATGGATCAAGAGTGGGATTTGTCCATCCAAAATGACAGAGAGATATACTTCGGGCCCTCTCGGTGATATCACATTGACACCGCTTGTAAGCATGTGATATGATCACAAGGATGTCATATCACGTAAACGAGAAAAGAGTACTTGTCGGTAACAAGATCAAAACAAGGTATGGGTGATACCGATGATCGGATCTCGGACAAGTAAAATATCGCGAGGCAAAGGGAATAGTCTCGACGTTGATGGTTCACACGATCACGAGAGTCATCCTTGAATACATAGGAGTCATCACGAATCTCCAGATCCTGCTGTTGATTATGATCGGAGAGGAGTAGAGATCATGTCTATGTTATTCGCGAACCGTAGGATGACACACTTAAGGTTCCATGACGCATTTGAGAGGATACGGTATATCGGAGAAAGGTTTCGACAACACCGGAATTGTTTCGGGGAATATTGAAATAGTCATCGGAATTGTTTCGGGGAATATTGAAATAGTTCAAGGTGGTATATGTTAATATTTGATTAACAAATAGTTCAAGGGGGTAAGTGTGAATGTTTGTTAATAGGATTAACAAATATTAAAATAAAGAAATAAAATTGTTTTATTTATTTATTAAGAATTGATGAGAGAATGAGTGGGTTGAGTGGAGACTCCACCCACATGATGAGGGGAGAGGTGGAGGCACCAAAATTTAGTGATTGCCTCCCCTCCTATAAATAGAGGGCATGAGATCCCTCTCCAACACACTACTTGGTGTCATCTCCATCCTCCCGCTGATCCACCTCATGTTCATGCGCTTGGCGAAGGCCTGAACGTAGTTTCTTCCACCACACCACGCTGTCGCGCTGCTGGTTCCGAGGGATCCTCTACGTCCGCCTTCCTGCTGGATCGAGGGAACGGAGGTCGTCATCAAGCGTACGTGTGACCGATCTCGGAGACACCGCCGGATTGCAGTGCACATCTTCGCGCTCTTGGGATTGGTGTGAGTACGACTACGCCAATAACGAGATTTGATCTCGTAACGCTTTGTGTCTTCGAGGGTATGTTCTTCTTAAGACTATTTCTATGCCCGTTGCTTTCATCTCCTAGATTATATCTTGGCCTTTCGGGTGTCTCTCACGTAGGAATTTTTTTGTTTTCTAAGCAATGACCCCTTCAACTTTCCCACTCATGGACTGACTACTTGGATGATCATCCAAACCTTTTATGCAGGTATGAATTTTTCTTCAAGAAACCTTCTGGATTCAGTTGCTGGAGGAACCTTTATGTCCATTACTTTGGGGGCAGCAAAAAAGCTTCTTGATTATATGATGATAAATTATTCTGAATGGTACACTGAGAGAGCTACAACATGTAAGAAGGTAAATCATGTTGAAGAAACATCCTCTTTGAGTGATAGACTTGATGCTATTATGTCTATTCATGTGACTGGCCATTCTCCTATTGATGATTATAGGAATAATTTTGGTAGCAACAATTATAGGACATATTGTCGAGACATCGTAGTAGAGTTCATAGACGGGGGTGCCATGAGCCTACTGGTAGAACCGCGGGGGGCGTGGTAGTGCGACAAACGAGAACACCAAGTTTTACCCAGATTTGGTATGATGCAACTAGGCGGCGTTCCCACTCCTGCAATCTCACTAAATCAGGGCTGAAGCCTGAAGTATACAAAGTACAATGTGAGTATTGCTTCTAGCTGATTGTCTGTGTCTTTCTTCTCTCTCGTCCGACTTTATATAGATAGCCGGGTTAGGACTTACAGAAAGGAAACCTAGAAGACTACGGAAAGTATCTAACTTGGAAAGTAAGGAATCCGTTTTCTCCTCCAAGCCGCACCACTTTGGGCCGTGGTCCGGGTTCTTCTAGAATCTGGCTTCTTGCGCATCAGCTTAGTGGGACGCCCAATGGACTATGATCCATTACCAACAGGCCACCCTGGTAATCCGGCTCTTTAGGCCTATGCTGTACATACCCCTAATCGGTGTATATCCCAAAGTAGTCCCCAAGAAGGATTAAGACTTCATTCTGCCACCTTTCGTCGATTAGCATTCTTTTTTGATAAATGTTGGCGTTTCGTCTTGAATCTTCTTTTTCCAAAAACTTATAACCCATAGCTCGTATTTTAGCAAAGTACGGCTTTTTCTACCAGGAGCCTTCGTGGAGAAGGAACTTCATGACATCAGCGATGAAATCATGATGACATCACGGACGTTTGGTTTCAGTCAAAACCCTGAAACGTATCCTCTGATAGATTATCGCGGGAAACGAGGAGATCGCAATTACCACCCCGTCACCTCATTTCCCGGAATTTTCGGGCGTAGCACTCGTCGAGCATCCAATGGCTAAAATAGCCGTTGGAGCTAATCTCCGCACATCTTTCTATAAATAGCCGCCCCTCGGGGTCTCCGGATTCTCTTGTGCATCATCTTCTTCGCTGAGCTCCCAGCGCCATAGCCTAGCAACCAGAGCCCGAGCCCGAGCACGAGTGTGACTGCAAAGAACCGAGCCTGCAAACCCTTGCCCGGAGAAAACCATCGGAGGAACTAGTTCACGGCTGCGCTTCCCAAGAATGGCCCCCAGAGATTCCCCCCGGGCCTCCGACTCGGCGAGCGCCGCTATGAAAATCGACGATATAATCAACGACCTCGACCCCCGCCTCGACTCTCCGATTCGCAGCGCCACGAACGCGTCAGAGGGGGCCTCCAGCGAGCCGGCCAACGGGGATCTGCCTCCCGCGGACGGAACCGCGCCACCGTCGACATCGACTGCTCCTCCCCCACTTTCTTCCTCCGAGCCTGTGGAGGAAAACATTACTCACGGCGGTGAGAATGTCGCTGCTTCTGCCACCACCGAAGGTGAAGACGAAGGCGACAATAACACCGGGAATTGGAGCCTCTGTAACGTGGTTCCGTCTCTTCTCACGACTTTCGAGAAGGAAGGATTTGGGGCGGAAGGGAAATGGCGGTATGACGAAGACGACACCGAGCCATCTCAGGAACCCGGCGAGCCCGTTATTCTAGCTCCCATATCAATCGAGGTATGGGATTTCACCCTTCCGCCTTTTTTAGCCAGATCCTAGAACACTACAAAATCCAGCCACACAATTTGCCTCCCAATTCTATTCTTCACTTAGCCGGGTTCCAGGCCCTCTTCGAGGGTTATCTAGGAACATAAACCCATCTAGATTTTTTGCAGTACTGTTTTGGCGTCAAACGCACCCCTATGAGGGTGCCCTCTCGACCCGCGGGGCCATCTCCTTTACCCTCTATAGGTTTAGGGAGGATTGGTTTCTGAAAATCAAAACCTACGAGTCCGTCAAATTTTGACGGGCTCATTCTTTTATCACGCGGATGTCCCATTTCCTAGAAAGGAAGTGGTGATTCCACCATTTGTCAATTTTGCGGCCACTCCTCAAGACAATTGGGCGGTGGACTCGGTCCAGACTCTGCCTGTAGATCTGATGAGGATGAGGAGGCGAATCGCCAAACTTGTTTCCGCCACTCCCCCACTGACCGGCATGGATACCGTCTTGTGCTGGCTGGAAGGCGGATCAAGCCTTTGGCTCATCACGGAAAACGGCTTGTGTGAATACACGGGCCCGGATGACGCGATGAGGGCGACCAACAAGGCTTTGACGGAGAAGGACTTCAAGAAGCGTCTAAACCATCCGGTCTCTACTCGTGATCAGTACGAGGAGAGCTGGCAAATGTACCACGCTGGAAACCCAGCTCCAATGGTATAGTTCTATCTCTTTGGGAATTTTCTTGGTGTTTCTTCTTCTCGGATTTTTTCCTTACCCGGACTTTTTTTCCACAGCTTCTCGATCTTCATGAGGCTTAGCTTGCAACTGAGGCTGAGTTGGATGCGCTTCGTGCCAACTTCCATTCTGGAGGACGTAAGCGCAAGAAGCCATCCAACACTCAGGAGGTTACCGATCTTGAAGGTGTGGCCGTTGCAACTTCTAGGTAATAAACCCAGGCTTTTTTATTTCTATGCGTTTTATTGCATGTTCTTTATTTTCCGGAATCTTATTTATCGGAAATTTCCTTTCTTTCTATCCTTGCCCCTACAATTTTGAAGGGGCAAGACCGCAAAAAGCACAAGGATGCTGCTCACAAAGGAGCAAAGTCGTCTCCCACTGCAGCGCCAGATACTCCGAGAGCGGCGGGGGAAGTAAACTCGGCTGGCCGAGAAGAGGAGCATGCTTTGCCGTCCAGCCAGCCTATTGCATCCGACACAGATACGAGGCAAAGGGCGGCGCCGAATGAGGGTGGGTCTTCGAACATCCCGAAGGAGGAGCCCATCCCCAACTATGACAGGGAGTTCAAGGTAAAACAAGAAGAGCATTTTGACGAACACGGATATATTTATCCATGGGCAACAAAATACTTTGCTCGTGCTCCTTTAATCCGTCCCTGGCCGCAAGGCGGACTCATACTTAGGAATAATTACGTGTTCTCGCCTCGCCAGGTTGTGCAAAACGTCCTTTGCCATGTTGGAATTACCTTTGCAGAGTATGCAAAGGAATTTAGCGAGAATCTAGCGAGCCTACAAAAAATGAGCCAGGTAATTACCTCCAGCCCCCAAGCATTTAGACAAATGTATTCTTTTTGAGATAATGCTTTTATCTTATGCCTTTCTTGTTTTTTTGACTTAAGCGACTTTTCCCTTATCTATGTTTCAGCAAACTGCCGAAACAATAAACATGGAAGTTTTCAACAAACTTACCATGAAGAACAAGGAGGTTAAAACTCTCCTTAGTATTCTTGATGATAAGGACTCGGAGTTGGCCCATGTTCAGCAGCAGCTGAAGGACTCGGCAGGTAAATGTTTTTCTCATTTGTATTGTCATTTTTTCTAACTCCTTTTCGGAGTATTGATCTCTCCATATTTTTCTCTTTTCAGCTTCTTTGGCGAAAGCCAAACAATTGCTGAAGATGCTAGCAACGCCGAGAATCTCCGAAAGGAGAATTCTAAACTTTACCAATGTACCGTAAAGCATTAGAAGGATCTAGAGGCTAGCCAACTGGCTACTGGCATTGCCGAGTCCAAGGCTTCTGCCCAGGCCGAGAAGGACAAGGCCACCATCCAGGACCTGGAGAACGCTCTCAACCAATGCCTTGAAGAAGGTGTTGAGATGGATAAGATTCTCGGTAAGTTTTAGCTCTTTTACCGTGTTTTTTCTCCTTATACTTTTTACAGTATGTTTTGTTCTCCTTCTCTGTTTTTCTATTTTTTTCTTGTTATTTTAAACAGAAGGGAACCCCTTGCTTACCCGGATTGACAGAATCCGGGCTTTTGGGAGAATCTTATCTGCCTTGAAGACTGCGGGCATGCTGCTTGTGAACAAGTACATTCCCGACAAAGATGAGGAATTCTCGGAAGTAAGCAAGCTTCCGGAAGAAATTGAAGAGGTAGCAAACCAGAAGGAATCTTGGTTTCGCTCTGCTGCTCGCGGTGGTGCGCAAATGACCCTTGGGCAGATACGTATGCATTATACCACCGTGAAATCCTGGCGTGTTGCGACCGGTATCCCCCAAGGGTACACTGAAGCGTAGAGGGCTGACATTTTTGAGTCTGTCAAGGGGCATGCCACCAAGATAGCTAAAATGGTGTCAATCTCAACCTTCTACCCGGAGGAAGAGATTCGGGCAACTCCCGAGAACCCCAGCGACAGTGAGGAGGAAGACTCAGATTTTTCAGACACCTCCTAATTCCCGAGTAGCTGTTAGAGAACAAATAGAAGCATTACTATTCTTCCAATGTAATATCTGTTGTAATTCTATCTATCTTTTTTATGAAACAAGTATCCATCCATTTTGCAGTAAAATTTCTAAGTCTTTGCAAAGTTTGTTCTGGGTTTTAATTCCTTTCCTTCTAAGTTCTCTGTTTTGTATATTTTAACTTTCCTTAGCATTTGAAGTGGCTCGAAAGTATTTAATCTTCACGCCGAGTGACTGGGTACAGACCAATCAGTCAAAACTCGGAAACATGGGTCATACTTAGGCACTTTTACTTACTAATTCCAGTGACCCAACATAGAAGCAGACACATGATACTTAGGAAATAGTAAGGAATTTTGGAAAATTATGAAACTCATGCTCGCAAGCACAATCTGGGTTTCCTTATTCCTTTTTAGGTTGTGAAAGAATTCAGTTTTTAACACCAGATATGCATGAAAAATTCGGGTTAACATTGAAGCATTTTGAAAGATCATTGGGAAATAGATAAGACGGACTTATGCTTTGAATGAGAAAAATCAGGTAAAACATGAATGCATGAATTCTGACAACTTTATTTCATGATCTCAAAGATGTTTACATAGAAACTGAACTAAGTGTAGAAGGGACGTAACTACTGGATGCTCCAGGGTCTCTTTGTTTCTCCTAGTTTGACATATATCTTTCTCTTCCTCTTGCGATTCGAGTTCTTAGGATCATCTTCCGTATCTCGGATATCTATAAGGTAATATGATCCATTTTTCATAGCCTTGCTAATGGCAAACGGTCCCTTCCAAACTGGGGCTAATTTGTGATTTCTTTCCTGCACCAATATTAGCACCAAGTCACCTTCTTTAAAAGAACGGTGTTTGATTTTCCGACTATGAGAACGTCGTAATCCTTGATGATAAATGGTGGATCTTTGTAGCACAAGATCTCGTTCTTCTTCTAAGAGATCGACGACATCCTCTCGTGCGTTTTCGGCATCCGAGTCTTCGAATGCTAGCACTCTTGGGCTATCATGGAGCATGTCCATGTGAAGCACCGCTTCTGCACCATAAACCAGAAAAAATGGTGTTTTCCCTGTTGATCTAGTTGGGGTCGTTCGAATACTCCAAAGCACAGAAGGTAATTCTTCTACCCATGCTCCAACTGCTCTATGAAGAGGAGATTCGAGTCTGGGGCGTATTCTCTACAGGATTGAACTATTCATTCGTTCAACCTATCCATTGGATTGTGGGTGTGCCACAGATGCACGATATAGGCGAATTCCCGTTTGTCGATAATATTTTTCCAACTCTCCAATAGAGAAATTTGTCCCGTTATCCGTGATTATGCTGTGTGGAACGCCGTATCTCATGACAATGTCAATGAAGAAATTTCTGGCAGTCACACCGTCAAGTTTTTTTGATGGGTTTCGCCTCCACCCACTTGGTGTACTTATCTACTGCAAAAAGTAGATGTGTAAGTCCGCCACTTGCAGTTTTGAATGGTCCCATCATATCTAGCCCCAGACCGCAAATGGCCGTGTTATGGGGATAGTTTGGAGTGCTTGAGCTGGCATATTCGTCTGCTTGGCGTAATACTGACATCCAGCACATGTATTCACTATGTGCTCTGCGTCTGCCTTGTCTGTAAGCCAAAAAAAACCTGCGCGGAATGCTTTTTTAACTATGCTTTTTGGTTGAGCATGATGTCCGCAATCTCCCGCGTGGATTTCCTGCAGAATTTATCATCCTTCTTCTGGTGCAATACACCGCTGAAAAATTGCAATAGTACTGCGTTTATACAGGCGGCCATTGATTACCGGGTATCCTTTGCATCGGTGATGTATCTGCCTTTGCAAGACTTCACCTGCTCCATCCGGGAACTTCTGATCAACTAAGAAGTTTATGTATGGAATTGCCCAATCCGGGTAAACAAGCAAAACTTCAATTGACTCGGAAACTAGAGGATAATCAACATCTCCGCCTTTTATTGACATTTCATGCAAATGTTGGACAAATACACTAGGTGGTGGGGTTTTCACTCTTTCCAAGCCCATGCGGGATAAAGCATCCGCGTTCCAGTTTTCCTCCCTTTTGATGTGAAGTACTTCAAATCTTAGGAAGCAAATGGCAAACTCGTCCACGGTTCTCCGATATTCGACCATAATGGGGCTTTTGGCATCTCATGTTTGGTTTACCTGATGTTGTACCAATTTCGAGTCACCATAACAAAGTATACGCTTGACGCCTATTTCCTTTGCAATATGCAAGCCATGAAGCAAAGCTTCATATTCTTCCACGTTGTTGCTGGTGTTGAAGTGTATTTGTAATACATATTACATTATTTCTCCCTTTGGAGATTTAAGCCCTACACCAGCTCCAGTGCCATCTTTCATTTTGGATCCGTCAAAATGCATGATCCAGTATTTCGACTCTGGCATTGGTGTGTTTTCCATTGCTTCTGTCCAATCAGCGACGAAATCTGCCAACGCCTGGGATTTAATTGCCGTCCGGGGTTGGTACTTAATGTCGAACGCAGCGAGCTGAATGCCCCATTTGGCGACTCGGCTTATTGCATCCGCATTGTTGATGATATCCCCTAGTGGTGCTTTGCTTACCACTGTTATGGAATGTCCTTGGAAATAATGACGGAGTTTTCGAGGAGAAAAAATACGCCATATTCCGCTTATGATAATGTGGATACCTTTGTTTTGACTCGGAGAATACCTCGCTGACATAATACACCGGATGATGATCTGATATACTTTGTTCATCTTTCCTTCTTTCCACGATTATCACCGCGCTTATAACCCTGTTAGTTGTTGTAAGATACATTAACATGGGTTCTTCGTCTTTTGGGGATGCCAAAATCGGAGCTTTCATCAAGGTTTCTTTTAGTTGGGTTAATTCTTTGTCCGCCTCTTCTATCCATTCAAATTTGTCGGATTTCTTCAACAATTTGTATAATGGTAGAGCTTTGTCACCTAGCCGGCTTATAAACCTGCTAATAGCGGCTTCAGAACCCGTCAGTCTTCGGACATATTTTAGGCATGTGGGCCTTGTGATGTTCAAGATTTCCTTGATCTTTTTCGGGTTTACTTCTATTCCTTTGTGAGAAACGATAAAACCTAGAAGTTTTCTCGAGGGAACCCTAAATACGCACTTTAATGGATTCAACTTCATTTTATAAGTGCGCAAATTTTCGAAGGTTTCTTGAAGATCTTCAAGGAGTGTATCTTTTTTCCTTGGAAACTACGGCAATGTCATCCACGTAAACCTGAACGTTTTTGCCTATTTGACTATGCAAGCATCTTTGCATGCAAGGCTGGTAAGTTGCGCCAGCGTTCTTCAGGTCAAAAGGCATGGTTATATAATAGTATGTTCCATATGGGGTTATGAAGGAAGTTTTTATCTGGTCTTCCTCCTTCATACGTATTTGATGGTACCTGGAATGAGGATCGAAAAATCATAAAAGCTCAGAGCCAGGAGTGGCATCTATTATTTGATTGAGTCGCGGTAACGCGAACCTATTTTTTGGACACAATTTGTTCAAGACGGTGTAATCTATACACATCCTAAGAACAATACTGTCTTTCTCCGGGACTAATTGTGGGTTTGTAGACCAATCAGTATGAATAACTTCCCGGATAAAATCAGCTGCTAAAACCCGGATAATTTCCTTGCCTATAGCCTTCAGTCTTCTTCCAACAAAATGAAGGAGACCTTGTTTGACGGGTTTTGATCCTGGAATTACTTTGAGTTGGTGCTGATGACTCCCAAGTGCAGGAGATCAATTGTAGTACCTTTCGATAAGTATTTGAGTGTCAAACCCACGAGGAGCTGAAGGTAAGCTATCTATTCTCTAAAGCCCTATAACCCTCTTATATGGCTGTTTATGCAAAGCAATAAGTTTGACTAGAAGGAACTAACTAATTAAAATCAAGTGACGTGGAGTGTGGTTTGTCTAGTAACTAGTCAAGCAAGTTTAAAATGCAAGTAATCCTACAGCAAGTTTCTAAGCATGTTTCACAAGTAGCAAGCAGCATGTCGAGACATCGTAGTAGTTTTCATAGACGGGGGTGCCATGAGACTACGGATATAGACGTGGGGGAACGGGATCGCGTTGAAGACAAAGACATAGGATTTACCCAGGTTCGGCACGTCGTAGTAATACGGCGTTACTACTCCTGCAATCTCACTAATCAGGGCTAAAGCCTGTGTATACAATTACAATGTGAGGTTCTGTTTAGCTATTCGCTGAGGATCAACTTCCCGGCGATTTAGCCTGTAGCTTCTTGTCTATCTATCATATCTCCCATCCGGCTTTATATAATAGCCGGGTTAGGGCATACAGAGTAAGAAACCTAGAAGACTACGGTAACTGTTAACTTGGAAAGTAAGGAATCCTCCTTCTGCTCCAAGCCAGATCACATGGGCCGTGATCCGGGTTCTTCTAGAATCCGGCTTCTGCGTGTCAGCTTACTGGGCCGCCCAATGGACCATAGCCCACTACCACTTGGGCCACCCTGGTAATCCGACACTTTTGACTGCCATCTGATATACCCCTATTCAGTATATATCTGACAATAGCCCCCAAGAAGGATTAAAACTCTGATTCACCGTCTTTCATCAAATGCATATTGCCCGAGAAAAATTGGCCAGCAGTCTTGATTCTTCTTATTCCTCTTTAAAAAGAGATGGTAACGTAAAACTCGGAATTCTGGAAATCCGGCTTTTCTCACACGATCCTTCGCGGAGAAAGAACCTCCTACGTCAGCGCCTTAATCATGCTGACGTAAGGGACGTTTGGGTTTCAAGCGGGAAACCCAGAAACATATCTCTGACAGATTCTCGCGGGAAACGAGGAGATAGCCATAATCACCCTGTCGATTCATTTCCCGGATTTTCCAGCGAGTGACACGCGTTGGGCATCCAACGGTCAAAAGAGTCGTTAGCACGTATCGTGACGGATTTCCGGCTATAAATAGCCTTCTTCGTCCTCTCGAAAAACCTTCCACTCCCACTTCGACCACCATTACAGCGTCCAAGCTTCGAGCAGAGAGAAGTTTCCGAACGCGCACCGCGCCCAAAACCTCACCAGAGGCGAACCAGCGCCGCCACCCAATGGCCTCTCCGTCGTCCTCACCCGCCCGCACCATCGCGCAAGACATTGAGGATATCATCAACACGATGGACCCTATGTTGGACTCCCCAGCGCAAGCCGGCGACGAGCCGGTGAAGACCGCGGGCACCGCGGCGGATGAGGAAAACACTTCCGCCGCCGCGGATCTTGCGGGTTCGAGCTCCGCGCCTACTCCGCGGTTCGCTCCCGAGACGGCGGAGGAGAAAATCACGCTCGTTGGCGACGAGCTCGCAGCCGCGGAGGCCGCCGCGTCCGCCGCCGCCGGAGCTGATGAAGAGATGGAATTCGTCGGCAACTGGAGTCCGAGTAACATTCCTCCTCTCCTCCTTCCACAAATGGAAAAGGAAGGGCTCATAGTCAAAGGCAAATGGCAGAACTCGGAAAATGAGCTCGAGCCCATACCGAAAGACGGGGAACGCGTCCTCCTTACTTCTCACATCGCGAGAGGTATGGGTTTACCACCTTCCGCCTTTTTCTTGGATGTCCTTGACTATTACGGCGTCCAGCCACACAACCTTTCTCCCAACTCCATTCTCTACCTAGCTGGTTTCCAAGCCCTTTTTGAAGGGTATTTAGGAATAGCACCCAGTCTAGATTTTTGGCGATATTGCTTCGAAGTGAAACGTAACCTCACAGAAGGTATTCCTCCTATCTGCGGAACTATTTCTTTCACCCTTCGGAGACTTAGGGAAGATTGGTATCCGAAGATAAAAACATCGGAACCCGTTAAATCTTGGACGAGTTCCTTCTTTTATCATCAGGACATCCCATTTCCCGGTAAGGAAAGCGGGGTTCCTTCATTCGTCAATTCCGCCGCCGCTCCTCAAGAAAGCTGGGCAGCTGAAGCAGTGCAAACGCTGCCGGAAGACCTGATGAAGATAAAACGGCGTATCGCCAAGCTTACTTCCTCTCAGCCTCCCTTAACTGGGAAGGATACTGTCTTATGTTGGTTCGGGCGCCGTATTCAACCTCTTTCCTTTCGTTCCCGTTTCCTTTGCGAATATGAAGGGCCAGAAGATAGCATGAGGGGGACGGATAAATCTTATACCAAAAAGGATTTCAAGAAATGGGTCAACCAACTGGTCGCCACCTGTGATCAATACGTAGAAAGTCTGGCAATATATCACGAGGAGAATCCAGCCCCTAAGGTATTTATATTTTCCTTGCTTTCGGGTTTCTCTCGGATTAACATCTTTCTCTGACTTTAGACGCATCGTTGCTACTTCCCTAGTTCGACGAACTTGAGGGAGCTGATCTTGCTTCCGACGCCAAGCTTGACGAATTACACGCCAACTTCTACAGCGGCCGGAAACGCAAAAGGCCAGTGACCTTTGGGAAAACGATAACTATTGACGGAATTCCCGTCGCCACATCCAGGTATTCTGCTGGAGCTTTTTTAATCGTCATTCCCCTCAGTTCTTCGAGATATTTATTTCTCGGATGTTCCCTTTTCAGCCTTGCTCCAACTCCTTTGAAGACAAAGAAATTGAAGAAACATAAAGCTGCTGCTACCAAAAGAGAACCTTCTTCTGCTACAGTTTCTCCTCCTTTAGCTATGTCTAGCAAGGAGTATAAAACCACGAACCCGGATAATCAATTTCAGCCATCTAGCCAGCCTATTGCACCTACCATGGGTGCGAGGGAAAGGGCGGAAACACAGATGGGTAGAAATCCTCGAGCATCTGGGGAAGATGAGCCTATTCCCAATTTGGACAGGAATATCCGGATAAAGGAAGAACCATTTGATGAACTCAGATATATCCGTCCAGAAGCTAGGAAATTCTTCGCTGCTGCTCCTCTAATCCGTCCTTGGCCGCAGGGCAGGCTAATTATCCGAAATGATTTCGTATTTTCACCTCGTCAGGTCATACAAGATGGCCTTCATCACGTTGGAATTCTTTTTTCTGAATATGCAAAAGAATTCAACGAGACTTTGTCAAACTTGCGGGAAATGAGCCAGGTAATATCTCTAGCCCCCAAGCAATAAGTTGAAAGCACACTTTCCCCTTAATGCTTCTTATTACGCTTGGTCTAACTTAAGCGTTTTGGCTTTTATATCCGCGTTTCAGCAAACCGCTGATGTAGTAAACTTGGAAATCTTTAATAAACTTAACGTCAAGAATGAAGAGGTGAGAACCCTTCAGTCTATTATTGAGTTTAAGAACAATGAGCTGGCATCATCTCAGCTACAGCACTCGGAAACAACAGGTATGCTTTATTCTCTGAGTTTTTTATCCGGATTGTCAATAAGTACTTTCTCGAGATTTTTCTAAACTCGGAATTTTTCCTTGCTTTCCAGCTGCTTTGTCTAAGGCCAAGGAAGTAGATCAAGATGCCGGCAACGCCGTACGTCCCCGTAAGGAGAATTTGGACCTTCATAAGGAACTTATGAAGGTTCGACAAGATCTAGAAGCCAGTAATTTGGCCCTTGGAATTGCTGCATCCAAGGCTTTCGACCAGGCGGAAAAGGACAAGTCCACTATCCAGGACTTAGAGAATGCCTTAAACCTGCGCCTGGAGGAAGGCTCCGAAATCGACAAGATTCTCGGTAAGTTTATTTCATTTACCGGTTTTTTCTATATCTTGCTTTCTTTCTCTGCTTTTTCACTTAACCTTTTGGCTGTTTTGTCTGAAAAAACAGGAGATAACCCAGATCTCACTCGGATTGATAGAATCCGAGCCTTTGGGAAGTTGTGAACTGCGATCCGAGCTGCCGGAATGCAGCTGGTCAACAAGTTCCTTCCGACAAGGACTGGGGAATTCTCGGAAGTTGAAAAACTTCCGGGAGCTATCCTGGAGGTGGCGAAGTCCAAAGAGTCCATCCTACGCTCCGCAACATGTGGTGGTGCACGCATGGCTCTCGGCCTTATGCGTATGCATTACCCGGGTGCAAAATCTTGGCGCGTGGCGTCCGGTATCCCTCAAGGATACACGGAAGCCCAGCGGACCACCATCTTTGATGAAATCAAAGGTCACGCCACCAAGATCGCCTCCATGGTGAATATCTCCATCACCTATCCAGAGGAGGAGATCCCCGAAGCCCCCGAGAATGACAGCAGCGAAGAAGACTCGGATGCTTGAAGGGATGTCCTTAACCTGGATGGTGGAAGTAGACAATAGGAGCATTACTGCACTTTTACAATGTAATTTATATTGTAATGCTTCTATTCGTTTTGTATAAACAAGAACTCCGCCTTTTGCAGTTTTAATTATGAAATTCTTTGCAAGGTTTCCGGGTTTTAATATTCCTTTGTCTTCTAAGTTCTCTGGCTTATGTGTTTTAACTGTCCTTAGTGTTTGAAATGGCTCAATAGTACTATGAATCATCATGCCGAATTACTGGGTAAAACCAATCAGTTCAAACTCGGAAACATGGATCATACTAAGGGCATTTTTACTAACTAGCTCCAGTGACCCAACACATAAGCAATCAGATAATACTTAGAGAAAAGTAAGGAATTCTTTGAATGAAACTTGGGCACGCAGGCTCAATCCGAGTTTCCTTTAGCCGTTAGTAGGCTTAAAATCATTTAGCTTTTAAACACCGAGCACGCAGGCACAATTCGGGTTAACATTGAGTATTTTGTAAGATCATTGGGAAATAGATAAGGTGGAATCATGTTTTGTACTATAATAAACTTGTAAAAACATGGATACAAGAATTCCGACAACTTTATTTCATGATCTCAAAGATGTTTACATAGAAATTGAACTAAGTATAGAAGGGACGTAACTGCTGGATACTCCAGGGCCTCTTTGTCTCTCCTAGCTCAACGTCTATCTTTCTCTTTCTTTTGTGATTCGGCTTCTCGGGATCATCTTCCGTATCTCGAATGTCGACAAGATAATATGATCCATTCTTCATGGCTTTACTAATGACAAATGGTCCTTCCCATACTGGGGCCAATTTGTGCTTCCTTTGCTGAACCAATCTCGGCACTAGGTCACCTTCTTTAAAAGAACGATGCCTGATTTTCCGACTATAGTAACGTCGTAAACCTTGCTGGTAAATGGCTGATCTTTGAAGCACAAGCTCTCGTTCCTCTTCTAAGAGATCGACGGCATCCTGTCGTGCTTCTTCGGCATCCGAGTCGTTGAAATCCCGCACTCTTGGGCTATCATGGATCATGTCCGTTGGAAGGATAGCTTCCGCACCATAAACTAGGAAAAATGGGGTTTGCCCAGTTGACCTGTTTGGCGTCGTTCGAATACTCCAAAGCACGGAAGGTAGCTCTTCTACCCATGCTCCAGCTGCTCTATGAAGAGGAGATTCGAGTCTTGGGCGTGTTCCTTGCAGGATTGAGCTATTCATTCTCTCAACCTGTCCATTGGATTGCAGGTGTGCCACAGATGCGAGATCTAGGCGAATTCCCGTTTGTCGGCAATATTTTGCCAACTCTCCAATTGAGAAATTTGTCCCGTTGTCGGTTATTATGCTGTGTGGAACGCCATATCTCATGACTATGTCAATGATGAAATTTCTGGCAGTTACACCGTCAAGCTTTTTGATGGGTTTAGCCTCTACCCACTTGGTATATTTGTCCACAGCTACAAGTAGATGTGTAAGTCCGCCTCGCGCGGTTTTGAATGGTCCCATCATATCTAGCCCCTAGACCGCAAACGGCCATGTAATTGGGATAGTTTTGAGTGCTTGGGCCGGCATATTAGTCTGCTTGGCGTAATATTGACACCCTGCACATGTGTTCACTATGTGCTCAACATCTGTCTTGGCTGTTAGCCAGAAAAACCCAGCATGGAATGCTTTTTTAACTATGCTTTTTGATTGAGCATGATGTCCGCAATCTCTGGCATGGATTTCTTGCAGGATTTCTCGTCCTTCTTCTGGTGAAATACATCGCAGAAAAATTTCGGAAGTACTGCGTTCATACAGGCAATTGTCAATTACCGTCTATCATTTGCATCGACGCTGGATTTGTCTCTGCAAGACTTCGTCTGCTCCTTCCGGATACTTCTGGTTGACTAAGAAGTTTAAATATGGAATTGTCTAGTCCGGGTTGACGATCATAACTTCAATTGACTCGGAAGCCATAGGATAGTCTATATCTCCACCTTTTATGGATGGTTCGTACAAATGCTGGACGAATACACCTGGTGGTAGGATTTTTACCCTCTCTGACCCCATGCGGGCTAATGCATCCGCGTTCCAATTTTCCTCCCTTTTAACATGGAGTACTTCGAATCCGAAAAAACAAATGGCGAACTCGTCCACCGTTCTCCGGTATTCGGCCATTATAGGGCTTTTTGCGTCCCAGGTTTGGTTAAGCTGATGTTGTACCAAATCCGAGTCGTCGTAGCACAGGATGCGCTTAACCCCTATTTTTTTTGCAATATGGAAGCCATGAAGCAGAGCTTCGTATTCTGCCACGTTATTGCTCGCGTTGAAGTGTATTTGTAATACATACTCCATTGTGTCTCCTTTAGGGGATTTTAAGACTACACCAGCTCCAGCGCCCTCCTTCATCTTAGATCCGTCAAAGTGCATGATCCAGTACTTGGACTCCGGCATTGGTGTTTTCTCCATTGCTTCCGTCCAGTCGGCGACAAAATCTGCCAAAACCTGGGATTTTATTGTCGTCCTTGGCTGATACTTAATGTCGAAGGCTGCTAGCTCGATACCCCATTTGGCTACTCGGCCAGTTGCCTCCGCATTGTTCATTATATCCCCTAGTGGTGCTTTACATACCACTGTTATGGAATGTCCTTGGAAGTAATGGCGCAACTTTCTAGATGCGAAAAATACGCCATATGCCAGTTTTTGGTAGTGCGGGTACCTTTTCTTGGACTCGGAGAAAACTTCACTTATGTAATATACCGGATGCTGGTCTGGTATGCTTTGTTCGTCTTTCTTCCGTTCCACAACAATTACTGCACTGATAACCCTGTTTGTAGCCGTGAGGTACAATAACATGGGTTCTTCGTCTTTTGGAGATGCCAAAATCGGAGCGTTCATCAAAGTTTCCTTCAACTGGGTTAGCGCTGCATGGGCCTCTTCTGTCCACTCGAATTTGTCGGATTTTTTCAGCAACTTGTAGAGTGGTAAGGCTTTATTCCCCAGCTGACTAATAAATCTGCTGACGGCTGCGGCGGAACCCGTCAATCTTTGGACATCTTTTACACACGTAGGTTTGGAGATGTTCAAGATGGCTTTGATCTTTTCTGGGTTAACTTCTATTCCTCTGTGAGAAACAATGAAACCCAGAAGTTTTCCTGAGGGAACCCCGAATACGCATTTTGATGGATTTAACTTCATCTTGTAAGTGCGCAAGTTTTCGAAGGTTTCTCACAGGTCTTCAAGGAGTGTGTCTTTTTCCTTGGTTACGACAGCAATATCGTCTACGTAAACATGGACATTTTTGCCAATCTGACTATGCAAACAACGTTGCATGCAACGCTGGTAAGTTGCACTCGCGTTCTTCAGGCCAAATGGCATGGTTATGTAATAGTACGTCCCATAAGGGGTTATAAAAGAAGTCTTAATTTGATCTTCCTTTTTCATGCGTATTTGGTGATACCCGGAATATGCATCCAAAAAGCATAAAAGCTCAGATCCTTCGGTGGCATCTATTATTTGATCGATTCGTGGTAACGCGAACCTATCTTTTGGACACAATTTGTTCAAGCCGGTGTAATCTATACACATTCTAAGAGCAGTAGTGTCTTTCTTCGGTACTAGTACCGGATTTGCAAACCATTCAGTGTGTATTACTTCCTGGATGAAATTTGCTGCTAAAAGTCGGATAATTTCCTTGCCAATAGCCTTCCGTCTTCTTCCGTCAAATCGACGGAGACCTTGTTTGACGGGTTTGGAGCCTGGAATCACCTTAAGTTGATGCTCAGCAAGTTCCCTGGGTACGCCTGGCATGTCTGCCGGACACCAGGCGAAAATATCCCAGTTCTCACGGAGGAACTTGATGAGCTCGCCTTCCTATTTGTCGGTCATCCCAGTTCCTACTATGACGATTTTTTTCGGATCTGTGGGATCTAGGATTACCTGTCTTGTATTCTCGGATGCCTTGAAGCTATCTGTTGGCTTCCGAGTTTCTTTTCCTGCCGGCATTTCTGTCGGCGATACCTCCTTAGCCAGCTCCTTCAGCTCTTCCTTTGCTATGATCTTCTCAGCACAAAGGGCGTTTTCTTTTTCCAGCTTGTTTGCCAGCTTGAAGTCTCCGGTTATGGTGATTACACCTCCCTTCGGCCCTGGCATCTTCAGCTTGTTATAGATATAACATGATCTTGCCATAAATTTGGCGAAAGCTGGACGTCCGAGTATTGCGTGATACACGCTTTCGAACGGCACCACCTCGAAGGATATTTTTTCCTGACGGAAGTGATCTTTTTCTCCGAAAGTGACATCTAGGGAAATTTTTCCTAGGGATCGTGCTTGCCTGCCCGGAACCATGCCATGGAAGCGTATGTTGCTGTAATTGAGCTGGGTCTCGGAGATTTCCAGATGCCTCAGCGTATCCAGATACATTATGTTAATGCTGGATCCTCCGTCCATCAGCACTCTTTTTAGCCTAGTATTCTGGACAATAGGACTTACAACAAGAGCTTGTGTGCCGGGTTCAGGGATGTTTCCGGGATGATTAGACTGATCCCAGGTGATTGGTGTGTTCGAATACTTCAAGAATTTCGGGGTTGCCGGAACAACCGCGTTTATTTCTCGAAGCGTTCGTTTTGCCGCATTTGCTGATGGAGTTGCCAGGAAAGCTAGGGCGCACTCTCCGTCAACTCTCGGAAACTTGGGTTCGCCTTTTCGCTGTTGTTCCTAGATTTTTTCGTCAGTGTCCGATTCACTGTCTTCTTTCTCAGCTTCTGGCTTTTGTTTGGAAAATTTCCTTTTGGAATTCTTGCCCTTATTTCCGGATCCTGCACTGCCTTTCATGTGCTTATTCAGCCGGCATTGCGCATTCGTATGGGTGGGTTTCCCGAATTGCGAATGGTGGACGCAGGGTTCCGACTTAATCTTCTCCCACTCTTCTTTAGTGTAGTTGATTGGTTCTGAACTGCGTCCTTTCCATCTGTTCCCTTTTTCACTTCCAAAGGCTATGTTAACTTCTTTGGGTTTTGGTGTTGCATCTGAAGTTCCTTTTTTCTCAGGGCGAGGATTTTTCTTGGCTAGTATCAGTGTATCGATATTGCCTCCTCTTGCTCTGATGTCGTCTTCGGCTGTAGCGTGTTCATTTGCGGTTGTAAGCATAGATCCGAGATCTTTGTGCTGTTTGGAACCAACCATGAACGGTACAAGTCCGGGTTTTAGGACATTGACGAAAGCATGCATTGCTTGTACGTCAGTTACTCCAGAACAACTGTTCTTCATTGCAGTCCATCTGGAGATGAAATCCACGTATGGTTCATCCTCGAACTGAGTGCAACAGTTCAGCTGGTTGATGTTGTTCGGGCATTTGTAAGTTCCTGGAAATGCTGAGTGAATACTTGAGACATGTCATCCCAGCTGTCGACAGTTCTTGATGGTAATCCATTGATCCAATCTCTGGCTCCATCCAGTAACATTAGGGGAAGAAACTTTACAGCTTCCAGGTGTGTCCCGTTGTTAATCTGGACGGCTGTATAGTAGTCTGAGAGCCAGGTATCCGGGTTTGTACTGCCGGTGTATTTTTGGTACGTTGGACCGACCTTGGCAAAGCCAGAATGCAGGGTTATCCTTCGGATCCTATCAGTGAAACACTTAGGTCCAAAGTACAGATCATCCTTTTCCGCCCTATCCATGTGTGCGGAGTACCTGTCGGCTGAATGGACAGAAGGGGATCTACTCCTTTCTTTTCCATTGTTGCGCGAACACGCTTTTCCGGGATCGTTTCTATTTCTTCCGAGATCACGTCCTTTTGGATGAGGAGGAGTTCTACTCCTGTGCCTTTCTTTATCCTTGGGAGGTGTCCGAGATCTCTCACGCCTGTGAGGTACATCATGTCTTCCAGCTTTTTCGGCTGGGTGTCTCGGAGGTGGCATTGCTTTGCCATCATTCCGGTGTTTTTCTTCCCGATCGTGGGGTTTGCGTCCACCTTTCGGGAGATGAGATCCGGTTCTAGACGCCTCATCCCTACTGTCGGGATTTTTCTTTTCTTTTCTCGGATCCGCTTTCTTATCCTTTGAATTGTCTGAATCTCCAGGTTCTTCCGGTCCAGGTGCTCCAGCGGCGCAAGTAGCTGTTTTGCATAGGGCGGAGTCGTCATGCAACTTCCCTGTTCGCTCTTGGCCCCGCTGTTGTTGTTGTAATGCTTTTCCTAGGAAAGCATACACCCCTTGGAGTTTTTCACCATTGGAGTACATGTCATTATTGAGGATGGCGAACGCTGCTTCCGCGTTTTCTGCTGCGATTTTGTATATTGGTTCACCTCTGGCATCCTTGCCGTTTACCTGCTTTTGCCAAGATGGGTTATGAAACCTTTCCTTTGGCGGCAGTACTTCCGGTCTTACAATTCCGGGTAACCTTGTAGGTTTAATGGCAGATCTATTCTTTTTCTCGTACTCCTCGATTTCTTCCTTCATGAGCTTGATGTCATCCTGAGTTTTTTGGAGGTGTTCCCGAGATCTGAGTAGATGTTGCTGTTGCCGTTGGAAAGCTCGTCTCCTGGCTTCCAGCATCTCAGGGGGTTCGTTTAGTCCCACTGGCGTTTGTAATAGATCTTGTTCTTCTTGTTCTGTCAATGGCAGAACAAAGATTTCCTTGGTTTTCTTCTCCGCGGGCTTTATTCCGCTTGCATCTCCTACTTCCGGTCTTTCGTCAGCTGGATCAGCCGATTTTTTCTTCCGGAGTTTGTACTGGAGTTTTTTAGCGGCTTTGTGCTTTTTCTTGGAAGAGGGAGGTTTTTTGGCAGGTTCATCCTCTGTCAATTCCTTGACGTTGGGAAATATCGGAGAAGTTTCTCCATCTTCTCTCTCTTCCTCTGGCGGAGGAGTTTTAGGGCTTTCCTAACTGCCGGCATCCGTGGTTTCAGCTGGTTTTGCCATTAGTACTTCATGGAATCCCTCTTGAAGAGATTTTACCTTTCTTTCGAAAGTGTCCTCATCTTCATCTTCGGAATCGAAATCATCCGATCCGGTTTCTGACTCTAATCTCGCCTCAATGGCGGCTAGCACTGAGTCAGCTTCCGAGTTTATCGCCATGTTGACGGATGTCGGATCTTCCACCTCTGTGGTGGGTGTGTGTTGTCTGCCTTCTGCACGGGGTTTCCATCATCCGTGTTTTCGGCGACTTCGGATTGCACCATACCGATAAAGTGTGTATCACTTTCATATCGGTGATCTCAGCAAAAATCCGGTATCATAGTCGTCTTCGACTGGGTATAGGGCGGGTGGGAAAAATTTGCTTCCACCGCAAAACCCCATGGCCTCTGCAGTTAGTCCGATAAAGATATTAGCAGATCCGATCGGTAACACGCAGGCACTTACCAGATGATTTTGCGCCGGTATGTAGGATCCATTGTCGAGGAAGCGTCCGATGTCATCGTCGAACTCCAGGCTTCCGGCAGTTACGGAACTGCCGATTCCGCCGAGTATCCCAGATCAGAACTTAACGCCTGACGTCGTTTTCCCCATGGTGGGCGCCAACTGTCGAGACATCGTAGTAGTTTTCATAGACGGGGGTGCCATGAGACTACGGGTAGAGACGTGGGGGAACGGGATCGCGTTGAAGACAAAGACACAGGATTTACCCAGGTTCGGTACGTCGTAGTAATACGGCGTTCCTACTCCTGCAATCTCACTAATCAGGGCTAAAGCCTGTGTATACAATTACAATGTGAGGTTCTGTTTTGCTATTCGCTGAGGATGAACTTCCCGACGAGTTAGCCTGTAGCTTCTTGTCTATCTATCATATCTCCCGTCCGGCTTTATATAATAGCTGGGTTAGGGCATACAGAGTAAGAAACCTAGAAGACTACGGTAACTGTTAACTTGGAAAGTAAGGAATCCCCCTTCTGCTCCAAGCCAGATCACATGGGCCGTGATCCGGGTTCTTCTAGAATCCGGCTTCTGCGCGTCAGCTTACTGGGCCGCCCAATGGACCATAGCCCACTACCACTTGGGCCACCCTAGTAATCCGGCACTTTTGACTGCCATCTGATATACCCCTATTCAGTATATATCCAACACAGCAAATATCTCAGATATCTCAAGGGAGCAAGTGTTCTAGCAATAGGTGTTTCGTTCGTGTGGTTGTCACAATTAGTGAGGCACATGTTTTAGTCTTAGTTGTTTCTTCTAGGAAGGAGCCATGAATAGGTATAGTCAAGTAAATGATCTACAACCCCTTATGATGGATCATGTGGCCAAGTAAATGACTGCACAAGATTGATTAAGACATAAAGTCCCACCATAGCCATACGTTCTAAGGCTGGCCACAATGGGAGTAACTAAGGCAGTAACATCACACATTTCAATGCAATTTTGCTTATGTGGCACATATTTAATGAAGAGAGAAGTGTTTGTGGTAACTAGCTATGTTACTAGTAACATCACACATACCAAGGAAAAATGTGTCTATAAACCTAATAAATGAAGTCATGCATGACACCACAAATATGTTACTACCCACTGTGGAGGTAGTAACTTAGACTAGTAACATCACGATGTTACCACTCTTAGTTACTCCCCACTGTGAATAGCCTAAGGTCCCCTATATATCTTTACTATTAAAGTAGTCTCGGTGGTGTCCGTGTCCCACGGTACGAGTCCGCCTCTACCCGCACTCTACCTGCACGGAAAAAAATCGCGTACATAACTGCCCAATATTCACACGATCACACAGAAAAAAATTAAAAGTTAAGGGAAATAACAACTTCCACTACCCACGCTCGTGTGCTCATCTACTACCGCGGTACCGCCCCGCATCATGGGAATCCAGAGGCCGCCGCTGAACCATCGAGCTCGTCGATCGGTTCCCACCTCGAATCGCATGTCGGGCCCTATGTCATTTGAGGCGAGGACAACAAGGAGACGCTAGAGGGTGAGGGATTGTTCAAGTCCACCGGTGCCACCGCTGCCGAGGAGGCGAGGCCAGCAAAGCACCCCCGACGTGTAGATCCGCCGCCAAGAGAAGGAGAAGCGGTGGTGTACTACATCTAAACGGCTAGGCTCAGCCCGCCCTTGTCCCTCTCCGGCGTGTCGCGGCCAGACCGCCGGCATCATGCGCACAAGGATCCGCCGCTCACCATCCAGGATGCCACTAATCGGCAACCAAGTCAGCCCCCTCCCCTTTCCTCTTCGTCCACCCTCTTTTCAAATCTCGTAATTTGATACTGCTATGCTCTGATTGATCGAGGGGATAAAGAAGATGCGGAGAGCATGGATGAGAAGATCGGAAGCTGAAGGAGTTGCTGGCCAGGTACAAGGAGCAGATCCGTCGGACCTGGTCGGCACTCTGGCAGGAAACCATCAAAGCCTGCACCATCAGGCTTCTCAAGCACACACGCATGTACGAACAGGAGCACAGCATGCTCTACACTCCGACCTACAACCTCGACCAGTTCAGCTTCACCGCCGACAGTCTCAAGAACGCACAACAGTTTATCTATGTGTACTGTTGTATCTTCTGAACTTCTATCATATACAGTTTCGAATGTCAAATGGTGAAGGCCGCCTGTGAATTTCTTATCTATTTAGATGAATGTGATGAAGGTCGCCAACAAAGAGATCAAGGGGACGATAAAACTGTAAGATCGAGGACATCGATGTATGTTGTGCTTCTGCCCATTTTAGTTTTCTTTGTGCTTGATGATATGAGAGTAGGAACAACAGATTGCTAGAGTGTTCTCTATCTGGGCAGCAGAGCATCAGAATTATGTGTTGTTAGCTAGAGTGCTTGATGCTAGGAGAGGAGGAACATCGGCAGGAGGAGCAGAGCGGCAGGGGATGGGCTGTCCGCCGGAGCTGGCGCTGCTGTAGGGGAGGGCGTTGTCGAGATCGTTGAAGCCGACTTGCGCCTGGTCGAACTGGAAGGTGTTCCCAGCGCTGAAGATCGAGGAGGCACCAGAAGGAGTACCTACAAGGCCTCTATCTCATACCGAATGCTAGATGGCAACAATATCAAGAAAAATAATGCTAGAAAGTGGGCGTACAAGAGGATCAGGTTTTACGTACTGTAGATTTTTAAGTATGCACTTGCGATTTTGTAATCCCCCCTAAATTGCTACCATTTGTGTCTCGCTCTGAGCAAGAAAGTTATAATGTGTTGTAGCACAACAATGCTTTCTGCCCATGGAAGTAAATCATAAGACTCCTTATGTGTTTAGGACTGAAATCTTGTCATCTCTATTTTGGAGTTCTGCTTGATTACTTGTGTTAAACATACATTTGATCTAGCTGTTAGATAACTACTGTAGAGCCAAGTTAATTGGCATAAAAGGGTGCCTATTGCATAAACATTGTCCTTCTGGGCATAGGCCATGTTAAACTTTGTACTCATATCTTAAGAAATTTTACAGGTTGGATAGTTAGAAATCGTTTTCAAACATGTCCTGAATGCACTTTTATAGTATGTACTACACCCTCCAATCCAACTTCTCGCACAAAGAGAAGGATTTCTGGAAAACAACCAAGCCATAATTATTTGTATCTGAGACAACATTGTTAAGAGATAATAATTAATTCTAGCCAATTTTCCAAGTTTTTTTTGGAAGTTCTAAGCTGGTGTGATAGTTCTACATATTATATATTTGCCTCTTTTTTTCATTCTGTGAATGTACATATCTTCGTATGTTAAACAAAAAATGTTTTGAAACATGATTGATACAATATAATTCAATACAAGAGATACCTTACAAAGGTAAAATATTATTCTCTATGGAGATTGGTATGGAAATAAAACGTTTGGGTCAACAGTTTGAAGTCATATTTTTTAAGATGCTGATTGTTAAACTTAAGTTTTCTTGCAGTTAATTTATTTTCCTGTATTTTTTATATGTAGAGATAAAACTGGTTAATTATCTCATTGTTCAATGGTTGTTCATTTTTCTGTGTGTCTGCCTTAAAAAATCCCGCCACTAACATAGACCGATGGGCAATGTTGCTTTGAGGGAATAAAAACATACAAGGTTTACCGTGCTGAGTTTTCAAAATAAATTATGAGGCAATGTCTAAACTTGCTAAAAAAATGAAAACTCAATTATTTTTACGCAATGAACAATCAAAATGGCATTAGGGAGTGTATCTTAGTTAATGAGAGATGAGTAGGTGGGATATTGCTTTCTTTGCATGAAGTCCAATTGTTATATTTTATCAAAATGCAGTTTTAGGAAAGCAGAATCTCATTGTTTTTGGAGTATTATGTGTCTATTTTGTATACACATGAATTTTCAGAAACATCATATTTACATGCGGGTCGGGAAAAACTTAATTGATCGTGGCAACGCACGGGCATTCAACTAGTATCCCCCAATAATTTAACTTTGTGGCTCGGTCTCAGGTTACTGTCACTCCCAAGTCACGACCACTCCATTATGCTACCGGTGATCACCTTACATGCATTCCCCAACATATGCGTGCACTCATATATTGTACATAAAGACAATCATAGAAGATAACAAACTTGTATGCAACCAATCAACGAACTATTTCACCATTGCCAAGAACAATTCACTACTCAAACATAGACGGGGAGGCACAATACATCAAGGGAATATAGTATTGCATCATACATCGTGTTTTCCAAGAGATTACAGTGGAGAGATGGAGCTGATCTTGCTGTAGATGTTGATGATGAACACGCCGGAGGAGGGTGGAGCCCTCCGGGGGTGATCCCAGTGGCGTTTCCCCCCTCCGATCTTCTCCGGCGGCAGCCTTCTGTCTCTCTGTTTCGTGGTTTCGTCTCTCGGCGCCGCCCCCTTCTCGAAAAGGCCAGGGGACCCTTTATATAGTCGTTTTTAGGTCACGAGACACTCGGGAGAAGAAAGATCGACGGCATCGGAGCCACAGGGGCAAAAAGGGGGCCCCACACGCGGCCAAGGAATCTGGCCGCGTGGAGGGTCCTCTTTTCCACCTGGTTGGCCTTTTTCCCCTCTACTTTGGCCCATGGTCTTCGTCTCGAAAATTCTGAACCGTGCTCTTTGGCCTTGCCCTTTTTGGAGTCCCGAAGCTCCCGGAAAGTCTGAAACACTAAAAAGTACGTTTTCTGGAAAAACAGGGTTAGAACCAAAAGAAGGGGGATTGTTCAGAAAATCCCCCAAATCATTATAAAACATGAATATAAGTTGCTAATATGTAGGAAAAACAAGTAATAACATGCAAAGTTCATGTATGTATTTTACATGCATCAATATGTTACACTAATTGTCTTGTCGTTTATTCAAGTAATTTTATCTCAATTCAAATACGTGTTGAAGGGTGGCAGAATAGGATGGAAGAAAGTTCCATGCTGGATTTGAAAGAGTTTCAAAATTAAAATATTGTGACAGATACTACAACAAAGGCTAAAGTATATCGTTGTGTTGACAACTGATAATAAGCGTATTTTGTGTCAAGGAGTTCTTTATTGAACTTGGTGAATTTCCAAGAATGCTAACACTATGAAGCTACATTTTCACAATGTTAGTGACATCGGTTTAAGTTGAGGAATTAAGGTTTCACCGATTGACATATATATACAAAGCCATCTCATTACAGAATGAGTTATGCGTGTAGACGCAAAGAACATGCAAATACAATAGGACCTGTACAGTTCAGATCCTTTTGATGATGTTTACCACATGCGAAGCATGGTAATAACACTGAAACGCCATATGTGTTAAGTGCTTACAGACTAGATTATTGACTCTAGTACAACTGGGATACTGAAGGGAATATGCCCGAGAGGCAATAATAAAATGATTATTATCTTATTCCTTGTTTATGATGAATGTTTATTTCTCATGCTAGAATTGTATTAACCGGAAACGTTGATATATGTGTGGTTAATAAACAAACAATGGTTCCTCGTAAAGCCTCTCTTTTAACTAGCTCGTTGATTAATAGATGATCAAGGTTTCCTGATCATGAACATTGGATATTGCTAATAACGGGGTCATGCCATTAGAATAATGATGTGATGAACATATACCCAAAGTGAATATAGCAATGCGATCAAGTCATTAAGTTTACATTGTTATATCAAACATATGAAGTACCTTATTCCTTAGACCATGAGATCATGACAATCACTGATACCGGAAGGGTGCTTTGATGTCATCAAACATCACACCGTAACAGGGTGACTATAAAGGTGTCGTTAGGTATTCAGAAAGTATTAATTGAGGATCATGGATCAATAGTGGGATTTGTCCATCCAAAATGACGGAGAGATATACTCTGGGCCCTCTCGGTGATATCACATCGACACCGCTTGCAAGCACATGATACGATCACAAGAATGTTATATCATGGGAACGAGAAAAGTGTACTTGTCGGTAATGAGATTGAACAAGGTATGGTTGATACCAATGATCGAATCTCGGACAAGTAAAATATCGTGAGACAAAGGGAATAGTTCACGACGTTGATGGTTCACACGATCACGAGATTCATCGTTGAATATATAGGAGTCATCACGGATCTCCAGACCCCGTTGTTGATTATTGATCGGAGAGGAGTCTCGATCATGTCTATCTTATTCGCGAAACCGTAGGGTGACACACTTAAGGTTCGATGACGCGTTTGAGAGGATACGGAATATCGAAGAATATTTTGGGCAGCACCGAAATTGTTTCGGGGAAAATTGAAATAGTTCAAGGGGTTTTTCGTCGAATGGTTGTTAATAGAATTAAAAATGATTCGAGGTGCTATATGCAAATGTTTGTTAATGGAATTAACAAATATAAATAAATAAATAAATATGTTTATTTATTTATTAAAGAAAAACCTTTGGATTTTCTAAGTGGAAAATTAAGCGAGCATGAGTGGGTGTGAGTGGAGCTTCCACTCACATGAAGAGGGAAGGGGTGGGGCACCCCATGGCTGGCCGCACCCCCTCTTGGGCTGCCTCCCCCTCCCCTATAAAAGGAGGGTGAGAGCTCCTCTTCTCCACACACTTGCCCACTTGCTTTTCCCTCCACCCGCGCTCCATTCCATGGTCTCCGGCTTGGCGAAGCCCTAAACGTGGGATTCTTTTTCACCACCACGCCGTCGTGCTGCTGGAGTTCCGAGGGATCCTGTACTTCCGCCTCCCCGCTAGATCGAGGGAACGGAGGTCGTCGTCAACCGTACGTGTGACCGATCACGGAGGCACCGCCGGATTGCGGTGCACATCTTCTCGCTATCGGGTTCGGTGTGAGTACGACTACGCCAACAACGAGATTTGATCTCGTAACGCTTTGTGTCTTCGAGGGTATGTGTTCTCCTTAACCCTGTCTTTGCCTGTTGCACTTCGTCTCCTAGATTAGATCTTGGTCTTCCGGGTGTCTCTCGTGTAGGAATTTTTTTGTTTTCTATGCAACAACCCCTTCAATTTACCCCCTCGACCTCCCTCCTACCTTGTCCTCATTCTCGCGAAATTCTTCGCCGGAGTACGCTAGGGCCGCCGCCATAATTCTCCACATTCGGCCATCCCCGTGAGTCCTCGCCTCCCCTTTGTCGTTATCTTGCTTCCCCTTTGTCACACGCTCCCCATGGACCCCTTCCCTCACCTTTTCAACAGCAGGTTCGTCGCTACCGTGAACATCCGAAGATCGCCGGAGCCCGAGCCTCTCCTCCTGCACCGCTGTCGGGGGGTTACCCCCGAGTAGGGTAAAAGCAAGTGGTAAAGGCAGCTTACAGAAGGGAGGTTTGGTCGAGTAGCCGACTACCTGGTACTCGCTACCCGGTCGACTGCTACTCGGTCTCACCTCAAGATGACCAGAAGGAGAAATCAAGCAAGTTCTATCTCTTCGAGTAGAAGAGGTAGCCCGAGTAGAATTGGCGGGAACCTACTCGGGCCAGAAAGTCAAAGGAGCCGTTCTGACACAGGATCCCGCGTATCCTGGGTCCGTACTTGGCAGCATTCGAACTACTGTTCATCTGGGACCGGCCTGCCTGACAGTGACAGCATGGAAGCAGGCCGTGGCAGGATAAGAGGGGCCTACTCTGTGCCTAGGTACAGTGATACCAGTCTGTCCCCTAGTTTTGCCCAACGACTTTACAGAAGCAGCCAAGATTAGGAACCAAAGCTGTCAGCGGGTACTCGGAGAAAGTACGATGTGCACACTATGTCGACACTTGTCCATGTTTGGACGTATCCGGCTGGGCACCAGGTATATAAGGTGCCCCGCCGCCTCCTGCGCGAGGCATGCTCATAGACGCTCACACATGCTCACAGTGAACCCTAGAAACCCTAAGTTCTTGACCTAGTCCTACTCGGAGGGAGGAAAGTGGCTACTCGGTAGTGATATCTTTTGTACTGTGGCTACTCGGAGAGACATCATAATACATACAGAGAGGCAGGAGTAGGGGTTTTACCTCCTCACGAGGGCCCTGAACCTGGGTAGATCGTGTTGTTTGCAGTGCATTGTTCTTACCTCGCGCGGCTACTCGTCGCGTGATCCCTCCCCGGACACCTCCAGCGTCCATCGTCCCCGCATCTTTAGCCATCCCATGGCATCTGCCGTGACACCACCACGACAGTTGGCGCCCACCGTGGGGCAACCAGCGGCGCTGGCTGGAGTTTCTGTTCGGACGGGATCTTCTTCAGCGGAGCGCGTAGTTTGTGGCCTTGTCCACAGATTCGGCTCCTTCGACTTCGTCACCGACAACGCCGGCTGTTTCGGCGGCATGGCCATGCCGGAGGGCGGCTCGGTGATCTCCTTCGGCTCTCACCTCGTCTACGTCGCCACCGTCGCCAACGGCGCCTACCCCGAGCTGGTGCATGACGCGGAGGATCCTCCTGCGGTGATTGCTGCTCGCGGAAGGCCGGCATGCAGCTCTGCAAGCTGCGCTGAGGTGATGGTGACGGGGGTGGCGGCAAACACTGGCGCAGCTGCTACTGGCGCTACAGCCGTCGTCGAGGAGGTTGACGACCCGCCTGCTGGTGGCAGGAATCACCGGCCTTACGAGAAGGAGAGCAAATTGCCACCTTCCACGTCAACGGTCATCCCCGCGTCTGCTGCGCGAGCTGGTATGCCCACTCCCACCGACATCGAGCTCCTAGCCGCGAGGGAGCAGCTCGAGCGGCAACGCCAGGAGCTGCTTGCCGAGCAGGCGGAGTTGGAGAAGATCAGGCTTGAGCTGAGTTTAGACCAGCTCGAGTACAACAAGGCTCACGGCTTCACGCCAGTCGCCAGGAGGCCCAGCAAAGTAGGCGCCACACGGCGTAACTTGGGTGTCGAGATGGCGACAGTTGCGGAGGTGCCCGCGCAGTCCGCTACCGCGAACACTTTCACAAGGCCAAGGTATAGCACACCCGCCAAGACGCTCAGAGCTGCGCAGGCCGTGGCTGCCGAGTTGCCGCGCCTGGATGGAGAGGCGCGTCTCAGGCAGCAGGAGAGGCTCAACGAGTTGGTGTTGGAGGCCGCTAGGCAGAACGAGGAGTTCCGGAAGGCCAACCCGGGAGCTGGAGCTTCGCAGGTGGTTCACTCGCACGCGGCTAGATCTAACGATCAGGCCTCGTCTCCGCATCCTAGCGGCGAGAAGAGCCGCAGCGGGCACTCGGGTAGAGACAGGCAAATGCAGGTGTATGACCCGGCTGCTGCCGTGAAACAGGTTGCTGTGCCGCAGCAGCCCGGGCGGGAACACAATGCTGCAAGAGCAGGCTCTCAAGCCCATCAAGCTCAAAGCCGTGCCCGAGAAGCCGCGCATCCGGGTCCTTCTCGGCAACCCGCGGCTCAGCCTACTCGGCAGAGGCAGCAGCCGCGCCCAGTGGCACCAGTCGCCAACCCGGTGGAGCAGCCCGCAGCTATGCAGGTGGATAGGTATGATGATGGCTACTCGGCTATGGAGATGGCTGGCTATGATATTCATGACCGTGTTGGTGAACGCGTGTTGGCGCCTGGAGATGCAAGGCACCAGCTGGACCGTATTAGCTTGTCGGCGCGGCTTGAGAGCACGGGTCCTCCTGGTCCCGAGTGCTTTGGCCCGCGCATCATGAACGAGCCTTCCGTGAAGGGCTTCCAGCTTGCAAGAGGCACCAAGAGCTACAACGGCAGCACCAAGCCTGAAGATTGGCTCAATGACTATGTCACCGCGGTCCATATCGCGAATGGCAACAGGAGATGGGCGGTGCGCTATGTGCCGCAGATGCTAGAGGGTCCAGCTCGCACTTGGCTCAACAACTTGCCCAAGAACAGCATTAACTGCTGGCTGGATTTCTCGGATGCCTTCATCAGCAACTTCACGAGTACATACAAGAGGCCGAATAGGCCACAGCAGCTGTCGGCTTGCAGGCAGCGAGAAGACGAGACGGACCGCGAGTACCTTACTCGGTGGAGCACGCTGAGGAACACATGTGAGGGTGTGAATGAAGCACAGGCCATCACTTGGTTTGCGCAGGGTTGCCGACATGGCAGCATGCTTTGGCAGAGATTGCAGAGGGAGATGCCGAACACTCTGGCGGAGACCATCAAGATTGCGGATCAGTACGCACTCGGTGATCCCACTCAGCCACTGATGGACTCCTCTGAGCCGAGAAGAAACTTCAACAGCAGCAAGCGCAACGAGTTCCGCAACAAGCGCCGAGTAGATACTCGGTATGATCCTGAAGAGGTGAATGCAGTGAATGTTGGAGGTGGTGGTGGCCAAAGGCAGAAACCTGCTGGAGCCTACGGGCAGAACCAGAACCAGGGCCAAGGCAACAAGAAGCCATTTCGCGCCTCTCAGTCGGGTAGCGGGAACTCCGAGCAGCCGAAGAAGTTTGTCTTCGATGACATGAAGGACGGCCCATGCAGCTTTCACACTCACCATCCCTCGAGGCCCGCTAACCACACTACTCGGCAGTGCGAATGGTGGGATGTGATCAAGAGTGATGGCTTGCCTCCTCCTCCTCCTCTGCCAGCCGCCAATGCTACTGTTCAGCCTACTCGCGCACCCGCAACTCGGCCGCCAGTGTACCCGAGAAGAGAGAATGTGAACCAAGTGGCTTTAGGAGCCAACCAGAACTTCAACAATGAGAGATACCGCAACAACAACAACAACTACAACCGCAACAGCAACAACAGAGGCAACAACAACAACTACAGGGGCAACAACAATGGCAACAATGGCAACAATGGGGGCAATGGCTCCAACCAGTACCAAGAGCACCATGAGAGCTATATGATCTTCACTTCTGAGGCAGTCGACAAGCAATCACAGCACAGGCGGGCCATGGAGGTCAATGTAGTGATCCCTGCTGTTCCCCACTACATGTATTGGTGTGATCAGGAGATCAGGTGGACCCGGGCAGATCATCCCAAGGTGATGCCCAATCCGGGTACCTATGCCTTAGTGCTGGATCCTACTTTCCTGGGTCCCGAGAAGAATGTGAGGTTCAGCAAGGTGCTAATCGACAACGGCAGCAGCATCAACATTGTGTACAAGGACACACTCGAGAAGCTTGGCCTGGCCGAGAACATGATGCTGCCTAGTAAAACCACCTTCCATGGTATTGTGCCCGGGATCTCGTGCAACCCGATTGGCCGAGTGTGGATTGATGTGCTATTCGGTACCCGGGAGAACTGCCGCACAGAGCGCCTGCAGTTTGAGGTGGTGGATCATCAGAGCCCCTATCATGCTCTACTCGGCAGGCCTGCTCTGAGCAAGTTCATGGCATCTACCCATGTGGCTTATCTGAAGATGAAGATCCCTGGTCCCAATGGCATCATCACCATCTCGGGAGATTACAAGAAGTCCATGGAGTGTGCCTCTGCTAGCTCCCAGCTGGCGGAATCGATGGTGATTGCTGCCGAGAAGAAGAAGATGTATGAGGTGGTGGCCATGGCTCAGTCCGCACAGGCTGGCGCACAAGGTGTGCCGAGTACCCAGCATGGTACAGCTTTCCAAGCTGCCAAGGAGACCAAGACAGTCCAGGTTGACCCCGAGTTCCCGGAGCGCGTGGCCATCATTGGTTCCGGGTTGGCGGAGAAATAGGAAAGCGCGCTCATCCACTTCCTCCGTGAGAATCGGGATGTGTTCGCCTGGACCAATGAAGATCTACCAGGAGTCCCGAGGGAGTTGGTTGAGCACTCTTTGCATGTGCGTCCTGACGCCAAGCCCGTGAAGCAGGCTATGCGCCGTTTCGGAGATGAGAGAAGGAAGGCCATCGGTGATCAGATCACCAAGCTGCTGATAAGTAACTTCATCATGGAAGTGCTGCATCCGGATTGGTTAGCCAACCCGGTCATGGTCGAGAAGAAAAAGGAAGATCCCAAGGCTGCCACTGCATGGCGCATGTGCGTCGACTACACCGACTTGAACAAGGCATGCCTCAAGGATCCTTTCCCGCTACCTCGCATCGATCAGGTGATCGATTCCACTGCTGGTTGTGAACTGTTGTCTTTCATAGATGCCTACTCTGGTTTCCACCAGATTGCACTCAACCCTGTTGATCAAATAAAGACTGCTTTCATTACCCCGTACGGGGCTTATTGCTATCGTGTCATGTGTTTTGGCTTGAGGAATGCGGGTGCAACCTATCAGAGATGCATGCAGAAATGCTTGCACGACCAACTCGGCAAGAATGTGCAGGTGTACGTAGATGACATTGTCATCAAAACGAATAAAACACATACTCTGCTTGCCGACCTGGAGGAAACCTTTGCTAACCTACGCAAGTACAAAATGAAACTGAATCCGAGTAAGTGCACCTTTGGTGTACCGGCTGGAAAGCTACTCGGTTTTTTGGTTTCTAGTCGGGGCATTGAAGCCAATCCTTCTAAGATAAAAGCTATTGAGAGCATGTCTTTACCGAGATCACTGAAAGATGTGCAGAAATTCACGGGTTGTTTGGCATCTCTGAGCCGTTTTCTGGGCCGAATGGGCGAGAAGGCCTTGCCTCTGTACCAGCTGATGAAGAAAAGTGACAAGTTTGTCTGGACTCCGCAAGCGGATGTGGCATTTAATGAGCTGAAAGCAATGCTGGCTAGCGCTCCCGTCTTGGCTAGTCCGCTACCCAAGGAGCCTATGCTGCTGTACATTGCTGCGACTAACCGGGTAGTCAGCATGGTGATAGTGGTGGAGCGAGAAGAAGAAGGCAAGAGTGTGCAGCGCCCAGTCTATTATCTCAGTGAAGTGCTGTCCAGTTCCAAGCAAAACTATCCGCACTACCAGAAGATGACGTATGGTGTGTACCTGGGCGCCAGGAAGCTGAAACATTATTTTCAGGAGCACCCCATTACTGTCGTGAGCTCTGCTCCCATCTCGGATATCATGGGTAACAAGGAGGCGAGTGGCAGAGTAGCCAAGTGGGCGATTGAGCTAGCCGCGTACGCTCCCGCGTATGCGAGAAGAGAAGCAATCAAGTCTCAGGTCCTGGCGGAGTTTCTTGTGGACTGGGCCGAGATGCAGTATGAACCTCCTGCTCCAGTTTCCAACTATTGGAGGATGCATTTCGATGGCTCGAAGGTGAAAGAAGGCCTTGGCGCTGGTGTTGTGCTCACGTCACCCAAGCGAGATCAGCTCAAGTATGTGTTGCAGATTCATTTCAAGGCATCCAACAATGTAGCCGAGTACGAGGCAGTGGTGCATGGTTTGCGAGTAGCAAAGGAGGTTGGCGTGCAGCGCATTATATGCTATGGCGATTCAGATCTGGTGGTGCAGCAAGTCTCAGGTACCTGGGATGCTTTGGATGCCAACATGGCATCGTATCGCTTCCTGGTGCAGTCAATGACTGGGTTTTTTGAAGGCTGTGAGTTTCAGCACATTCACCGAGCAGAGAACGAAGCAGCAGACGAGCTATCCAAGTTGGGATCTTCTCGGCAGTCCATCCCGGCAGGGATTGCTTTGGAGCACTTGAGGAAGCCATCCATCAAGCCTTCCCCCAACTCGGAATCCATCTTTGTTCCTTCTCTGCCAAGTGAAGAATCTGACCCAATGGAGATTGACTGGGAGAGTGCTGCAGGGAACCCGGGGACTGCCGTCCTCTACTCGGGGACTGCCATTCCGTACTCGGGGACTGCCACTCCGCACTCGGGGAGTGCCACTCCCTACTCGGGGACTGCCACTTCGCACTCGTGGACTGCCATTCCCAACCCGGGGACTGCCATTCCGTACTCGGGGACTGCCACTCCTTACTCGGGGACTGTCGCCCTCAACCCGGAGGCTGTCGCATTCATTGAAGAAGTTCTCGCCAATCGGTCTGGGCTGCAGAGAAGCGCTCCCACTCCTCCTGTGCAACCGCAAGAGCCTGTCCCAATGGAACTGGACGAACCAGTGTTTCCCATACGGGAGACACCGAGTTGGGCTATGCCCATATTATCCTTTCTAAGGGACGGCACTTTACCTGAAGATGAGGTGACTGCGAGGCAGATTCAGAGAAGGTCCAAGGGCTACACCATAGTCCGAGATGTGCTGCACAAGAGAAGTGCTACTGGTGTGCTGCAACGTTGTGTGAGCCCAGAAGAGGGAGAAGAAATTCTGGTGGAGATACATCAAGGGGAATGTGGGCATCACGCCTCATCTCGGGCTTTGGTCAAGAAAGCTTTTCGGCATGGCTTCTACTGGCTCACTGCACTGCAGCAAGCTGAAGATATTGTGAGGAAGTGCAACGGCTGCCAGATGTTCGCAAGTAAGATTCACATGCCTGCTTCCGAGTTGAAAACAATTCCTATCACATGGCCATTTGCTGTTTGGTGCTTGGATATGGTTGGTCCTTTCAAGCCGGCTAAAGGCAATATGACACATATTTTGGTCATGGTGGACAAGTTCACCAAGTGGATTGAGGTGTAACCTATTCGGAAGTGCGATGGGGTCACAGCTGTGAAGTTTGTGAAGGATGTGATCATGAGATATGGCTACCCGCACAGTATCATCACCGACAACGGCACCAACTTTGCAGAGGGGGCAATGGTGCGATTCTGCAGGGATAAGCATATCCGACTAGACGTTGCGTCAGTCGCGCACCCTGCCTCCAATGGGCAAGTTGAGAGAGCAAATGGGATGGTACTGGCAGGCATAAAGCCAAGACTGATTGAGCCTTTGCTGAAAACACCTGGGTGTTGGCTAGAGGAGTTGCCAGCGGTGTTGTGGAGTCTAAGGACTACCCCTAACCGGTCAACCGGCTACACGCCATTCTTCTTGGTATACGGGGCTGAGGCCGTGTTGCCAATAGACTTAGAGCATGACTCCCCCCGAGTAGCCCTCTACACTGAGGTGGAGGCGAGAGAAGCTCGAGAAGACGACGTTGACCTGCTTGAAGAAGCAAGAGAGCTGACTCTGTCACGTTCGGCTATCTACCAGCAAAACCTGCGGCGTTATCATAGCCGAAAGGTGAACCCAAGGGTTTTCCGAGAAGGAGACATGGTCCTTAGGCTGGTGCAGCGCACAGCCGGGATGCACAAGTTGTCTCCTCCATGGGAAGGGCCTTTTATCGTGAGCAAAGCGTTGCACAATGATGCATACTACCTTGTAGATGTGCGCCCATCGCAGGCGAACAGGGCAGATAAAGCTGGAGAGGAAACCAAGCGCCCTTGGAATGTAGCTCTACTTCGTCGTTTTCATTCGTAAGCAAAGATGTGTATGTACCCTCTTATCCGAGTTGAAATTCTACTCTGCAATCTGAAATTGTTCTCGGGGACTGCCCTCGTCCAAAATTGCTCTAAGTGTTTTTACTCGGCTTGATCCTTTGTCTTTTCGGTTGCTCCACTTCAGAACTCATAAGTGCATTGAGTAGTGTGTTTAAACCTATATGCCAACTCTTCGACTCTGCTGCTGTCCGAAACCCGGCTTCATGGCAAGCAAGAGAACAAGCAAAAGGTCAATGAGCACACGAAAATCGCTAAGGAAGAAAGAGTGCAGGAACCGAGTAGATTGCTTGTTACTTTTGTTCCCTGTTTCCGTCTTCTCGGCTAAGTGGTGGGCTGCGTTACCATGATTGTTTCTAGCGGCTAAGTATTTGCAGCCCTACTACTTGATTCTTGTGACTCGAATACCAAAAAAGCGACAAGTCGCGGGTAGAGCAGAGATGAAAAGATAGGGTGAATAAGAAATGCAACTCGGGGACTCGCATGGAAACGCAACTCGGCATTAAGCCAGTGTCGTTCAAATTGATTAATGTCGAAATAAACAGAGTGGGCATAAAAACTGAGTAGCAAGCAAAACAAAGATAGTCTATTACATCTGCTCCCGGCATTCCGGGGATCTGATAAGTGTTCAAGTGAAAAAGTTTGCAGATAAAATCAGGTGGAGGTGACAGTGTTGTCGGTACTGGCATTGGCTGCTGCATCATCAGTGGTGGCCCTGGCTGCCGCATCTTCCTCAGCGCTGGCGTGGGTAGCATCCGCATCCGACTGGATGGTGGCGGACTCGTTCATCTCGACGTCCTGCTCGGTGGTAGCCGGGTCGGAAGTGGCCGTGGCCACCGAGATGGGTCCTGGAGCCGGAGAAGAGCCAGGCGCTTGGCCAGGAGGGCGTACCGTGTCGTCGAGAGCAGCACCTGAGGAGGTGCCAAAATCGAGTGCAGCGGTGTCGATGTGGGCGTACTCGTCCTCATCGCTACTCGCGACGGCGACGTTCTTCCCCTTCCCGGCCTTGCCCCTAGGAGATTCGAAGAGGCCTTCCAAGTCGGATTCTACTTCGTCATCCTCTTCCTCTTCATCTTCGTACTCGGTGTCGGGCTCGGGGAGGCCCTCGATGAAGGTCTCCGTCTCAGCGCACTCCGCGACCTCATAGGCGATCTGCTTGCGTGTGGCCACGCAGTCGGGATCTACCTCCCACTTGGAATTGTTGCGCTTCCCGCGGATGAGCTGCATGTTGAGGTTTTCATACCAGGAAGCTATGCAGAGAAGCATCACGTCCGCACCGGCCCGGGCTCCCGAAGCACGCCACTTCTTTAACTCTTTCTTCACATTTTCCAGCTTGAAGGCAAGACCCCGCATGGTTTTTGGTTCAGGATCCTGGGGCCAGAACAACCTGTGGAGCTCAAATCCCACGTGCACCAAGTCAGTGCCAACGCCGGCCAGCTGCTCGAAATAATCTTTGAGCACCAGCAGGCTGTCCTCTATCTCAGCTCTAGTGTCTGCTGCCTCACCCTTCGCAAGGCGAGCTGCTTGGGCCTTGGCCACAGTAGGCGCGCAGTTGGAATCAAGATGGGGCCAGATCTCTGAAATAGCAAGTGACAAATTCAGAATCGAGAAGAGAAGAACCGGGTAGAGAAAAACCGAGAAGAAAAGAGGCAGGGAGAAGAAGACCTACCGGACAGTTCGCGGCGCAGCCGCTGCAGCTGGGTCTTCCAGGACTCCTCGTTGGAAATGTGCCTTTCTTGGATCAGGCGCAAGGAATCCATCTGAGCGAAGAGATCAGCGTTGGTCTTCTTCAACGTTTCACATTCCTGCTCAAGGGCCCTCTCCTTGGCTCTGAAAGTTGTCTCGGCCTTGGCCTTCTCGGCGATTGCTCTGTCCCTCTCGGCGCCAATGTTGATGGCATCCTGGAGTGCCTTTTGCAACTGGAGTTGCAGCTTCTCGGTCTCGGTGGCGTGATCCTTCAGCAACACAGCGGCCTGGTTGGACAGTTGGTTCTGCACCTCTGCTGGTTTGACACAATCTTGGTGTGCCTCGGCAAACAACTTGTGATCTTCTGCGAAGAGCCAGACAAGGTCAATAGAGAAGCAGCGAAGAAACAGATTCAAGATCAAACCGAGTGAACAACAAACTCACCTTCCAGCCTTTTGATGGTGGCTTCGGCGTTCTCCACGAAAGTGCGGCATTTCTCGTGCTCTTCGGCTAGGCTCTTCAGTTTCTCTGCAGAGTAGAAAAGGTTAGCGCAAAAGAAAGCATAAGCGAGCGTAAACAAAAAACGCATGAACCGCACAGCTAAAAGCGTACCTTGCACTTCAGCCAGCTGCTGGGTGCTGTCGTTGGCGTTCTTGCTGGCTGCCTCCGCAACTGCCTTTTCCTTCTCCAAAGCAGCAATTCGCCTCCTGGCGATAGAGTGGTTCCAGAGAAGATGGCGGTATAGGTTGGTCCGCTTCAGGACGCTATCCTGAGAAGCGAGAAGAGGCAAGTTAGAAAAAGCATAGTAGATTCAACCCGAGTAGGAGGCTACTCGGAGAGTACCCACCTACTCGGCTAGAATCTCGGGGACTAGGGGTGATGGTAAGGAGCAGAAAGGTGAATAGGAGAGGAGAAAATTCAACTCGGAAAAGACGAGAAGGACTTACTGCGTACGCCTGCTCGATGTCCTCGGCATTCTTGCGGTGCAGGAACATCTTGGCTGCGAGAGTCGCGGTCTCGGTGGAGACGGACATGGGCTTGTGTCCCAGGTCGACCTTGTTCCAATCCACGCGCATGTGGTCGATGCCGCCAAGACCAAGACCGTGCCATTTCTCCGTGCAGAGAATCCGGCTATCCCACTTGGCGTCGATGAAGCCAACCGTGTCCAGTACCTGCTCAAGGCCCTTTGAAGTTATTGGTTTGTCTTGTACCCCCCGAGAAGTAATGTCGACGGATTGGCGTTGGCTTGGATCTGGGGGAGGGGAGCTCATAGCTACAACCTTCCTTCCCTTCTGAACAGCTAATGCTTTGTCCTTGGGAGGGAAACCGATTAAGTTCTGGTGGCTAACCTCAATCATGTACTCCGGGTAGCAAGGCTGGCCAGCTGCTCGAGCGTCAGCAGAGAGCGCAGCGGGAATTGGGACGGACTCGTGAATCACAAGTGCCCCACCTGAGGCTGGCGGCGGTATCGGATCTCTGGCTCGCTTCTTCGTTTTCTCCTTCTCGACCCTCTGCTTCTCGGGATCTTCAGCCTTCTTGCCATCAGTTTTGGCCTTCGCCTTCTCGGCGGCTGCCTTCTCGACAGTTTTCTCCTCGGCTATCTCCCGCTCAGCCTTGGCCTTCTCAGCTGTTTCCTTCTCAGCGGTTTTCATCTTCTCGGAAGGGCCTTTCTCAGCAGCTTCCTTTTCGGCTGCCCGTCGATCAACTAAATTCTTCAAAGCATCCAGGGCTCGCTGCCTGGTTACTCGGCCGGCGGGAGGGCTGGATGCATCCTTGGTCTGCGGAGACGAGGAGGAGTTTGGCGGTGTAGGGCCTTGCACAGTGGGTGGCGCCACGGATCCGTCGCCTTGTGCAGCTCCGGGCTGGGCGCTACTCGGTGTGTCGCCCGGCTGTACGCTGCTCAATGGATAAGCATCTGTCGTGTTGGCATCCGTGGCGGTGGTGTCTTCTACTCGCTGCTCGGTAGCGAGATTCTCTTGTGCAGCAGCCCCTGTGGTGGGTTGCTCTTGCTCTGCTTCTGGCCGCTCGTCGGCGGTGTTGTCTTGCATCTCTTGATCTTGGTTCTCCTCGGCATTGCTAGCCGGAGGAGAAGGGGGTCTCTCATGGTGGACGGTAGTGTCCTGCGCCGCTGGCTCTGCTCCTTGTGCATCGGCGCTCTGTGGATTGGCAGCAGCAGCGTTGGCGGTGTGGTCCTCATCATCATCGATGTTGATCAGAGGTACTGATGATTCTTTAGCTTGGTCGGACGCGAGAGCTGCGCTCGCATCCATGGGAGGTCTGTAGAGAAGGAAGAAACCAGAAATTAGAAGGAATTTGGGGAGAATAGCACAGCGCGAGAAGGGAGGCGACCGAGAAGAGGGCTTACGCGGTGGTGGACTTAAGCTGTCGTCTGGGCTTCTTCACGACCACCTTCTTCTTATTCTCGGTAAGCTCCTTCTTCTCGGCGGGCTTCTTCCTCTTGGCGGGAGGCGCTGGTGCTCCACTGCCAGTCCGTTTGCGAGCCACAGGAGCGGCAACGGACAGAGGCTCGACGACAAGGGGCGCATCGCCCTCGTTCTCGTCTTCGTCCTCGTCGTCCTTTTCCACGGCTACCTCATCTGAGAATTCAAGAGAATAGAGAAATGAATCAGAAACAGCAAACAAGGGATTGGTGCCTCTCGGAAACAAAACAAGGTGAAGATGCTGGTACCATCAAAATCCTCATCAGACCAGGTGCGGAGAGCGTCGCGCTTATCAGTGGTGGGGGAACGAGAGAGGTTGGTCTGCTCCGCGGCATCGAAAGAGGGCACATCGTCCTCCTCACGATCAGGAGACCAGTTGCCCTCAAAAACCTCGCAGCTCTCGATTATCTGGCGAGTGAGAACCTGAAAAACAGAGAAGGATCACAGACTAGCCGAGTACCAGGAAGGAATTCTACTCAGATAGGCGCGCAAGTACAAAGCGCACAAAGCCTAGGCAGTTTACTAAGCATTCTACCCGGATAGGCGTGCAAACACAAAGCATACTAAGCCTAAGCATGTTTGCTGAAAGGTCTTACTCGGAAGGGCGTGCAGGTATAAAGCACATCGAGCCTAAGAGTTGTTCTCGAGTAGGCTATCCGGCAAGGCGTGCAAGCATGAAGCACATTAAGCCTACGCAATTCGGCTAAGTACCCTACTCGGTGCAGAGGACGGTCGCTACTCGCGGCAGGAGGAGGAATTATCTACTCGGAAAGTAAATGCAGAGAGCAAAGTGAGAAAGGCGTACCCGCTCAATTGGCTTTGTACGGCTGTACGGGACGAACCCGTATTGCCAGTTGTCGCCAAGATTTGTCGTCAAGATGTTCCTTGCGTGCCAGGGAACATCGATGTTGTCGATCTCGATGGTGGTTGTCCTGGTGCAGTCGCGGGGGCCTCCCATGTAACACATGAGATGGCAACGCTCCTGCAAGGGCAGCACTCGGCGCTTGATCCAGCAAGCCACCGGATCGTCATTCTTGAGGCCTTGCGCCTTCAGCCAGCCAATTCTATTCTCCATCTCGATGGCGTCCTCGTCATTGGCGGGCTTCTCCTTCCAGTACATCCCGATCGGAGCGCGATTGCTCCAAGCGGGCAAGTTGATTCGATCGTCCACCTTGGCTCCTTCCGCGGCGGCAACGTTCTTGACGTAGAGGAACGTCTTCTGCCACAGCTTGACGGAGTCCAGCCCCTTGATGCGGGGGTGGTTCGTCCCGGACCGCTGCACCATCATGGCGCAGCCGGTGTCGGTGGCGCGGGCGACGCCCGCGGCGTCTTTCTTCCCGGTGGATTGCTGGCGCAAGTGGAAGTACCTGAGCCACGTCTCCCACGTGGGCCGGATGCCGAGGAAGGCCTCGCAGACCACGGCGTGGTAGGCGAGGAAGACGACGGCATTGGGGGGCAGATGATGCATCTGGATGCCGAAGTGATTGAGGAACTTCCGGAGGAAATCAGAGGCCGGCAACCCGAAGCCGCGCTCGAAATGCGACAGGAAGACCACGCGCTCACCCTCCCGCGGGGATGGCACGATTTCACCGTCTGGCGCCCGGCACTCCACACCGGGAGGAATCCTCCGGGTGTTCACGAGCCAGGCACAATCTTCGGCGGTGACGGAGGAACCGGCCCAGCCAGCTTTGGCCATTGTTGCGAGTAGGGAAAGTGGAAGAAATCGAAGGAGTTGGTTGGGGGATTGAGTCCGCGGCGGCGCGAAAGTTTGCGCGGCGGCGGAGAGCTCGGTGGCGGAGAAGAGCAGGAGACGAAGGAGGAATAGTGCAAGGGAAGGGGAAAAGGAAGTTACCGGCGGAGGTATTTATATCTCCTCCGCGAGTTTACCGTTACCGTCGTGGAAGTGGGATCGATTGTGGCGTGTGGTGGATCCTGTGGCCGGCTAGAAACGCACACAAGCGCCGGTTACGCGCGTAACGGCCGCAGTTGATCCCACCACCGAATCATGGCCTATAACTACACTTGATGGGACATGACGGCCGGTGGGCCCACTGCGTGAAAACTGGACGCGTGGCAGATCGTGTCCTGGGCAACGAAACGACCAGGTCGTGGATGCTTGACACGTGTGCAGTTGCTGCGCGAAGGGCTGGATTGTGCTCTGCGCTGCAGAGACTCAATCTAAGAAATTTCTCTAAGTCTTTTTACTCGATTGCGGAGTAGAAAGCAAGTGCTACTCGGAAGAGAGGAAACTCAAGGTACTTTCCAGATAGCTACTCGGAGGTTCTACTCGGCATCTTGAGGTTCAAGGGCTGAGATGCAAAGGCTGGTTTTAAGCTGGCAGAGCCTAGTGAACAAGTTCGCAAGACTCAACCAGCTTCGGGGACTGCTGTCGGGGGGTTACCCCCGAGTAGGGTAAAAGCAAGTGGTAAAGGCAGCTTACAGAAGGGAGGTTTGGTCGAGTAGCCGACTACCTGGTACTCGCTACCCGGTCGACTGCTACTCGGTCTCACCTCAAGATGACCAGAAGGAGAAATCAAGCAAGTTCTATCTCTTCGAGTAGAAGAGGTAGCCCGAGTAGAATTGGCGGGAACCTACTCGGGCCAGAAAGTCAAAGTAGCCGTTCCGACACAGGATCCCGCGTATCCTGGGTCCGTACTTGGCAGCATTCGAACTACTGTTCATCTGGGACCGGCCTGCCTGACAGTGACAGCATGGAAGCAGGCCGTGCCAGGATAAGGGGGGCCTACTCTGTGCCTAGGTACAGTGATACCAGTCTGTCCCCTAGTTTTGCCCAACGACTTTACAGAAGCAGCCAAGATTAGGAACCAAAGCTGTCAGCGGGTACTCGGAGAAAGGACGATGTGCACACTATGTCGACACTTGTCCATGTTTGGACGTATCCGGCTGGGCACCAGGTATATAAGGTGCCCCGCCGCCTCCTGCGCGAGGCATGCTCATAGACGCTCACACATGCTCACAGTGAACCCTAGAAACCCTAAGTTCTTGACCTAGTCCTACTCGGAGGGAGGAAAGTGGCTACTCGGTAGTGATATCTTTTGTACTGTGGCTACTCGGAGAGACATCATAATACATACAGAGAGGCAGGAGTAGGGGTTTTACCTCCTCACGAGGGCCCTGAACCTGGGTAGATCGTGTTGTTTGCAGTGCATTGTTCTTACCTCGCGCGGCTACTCGTCGCGTGATCCCTCCCCGGACACCTCCAGCGTCCATCGTCCCCACATCTTTAGCCATCCCATGGCATCTGCCGTGACACCACCACGACAACCGCGCCATCGCTAGGAGCCCCCTCAGTGCGTACCGTGGACACCATCGGTTTCACCGAGTCATGCTGAAGGTCGCCGTGGTCCCCATCGAGCCCAAAGACTACCAGAACGCCATCTCCGTCGACTTCCGCGCCGCCGGCTGCTGCAGCGCCATTTTTTGGCGTCCACGAACCCTAGCCGCCGGTGAGCATCTCTCTGTTTCATCTTGGACCGTTAGATCTAAATCGTACGGCGTCGATTAGATGACTTAACCCAACCGGTATCAGCCAATCAGAGCTCGCCAAGTCAGCCCGTGCGTTATGTTCTTATCCATCGCTCAGTACAGCACGTAAACGGCCCAAGCCCAATTCGGGTCCATCGCCCTATGCTAAAGATAAGTTGTTTTCGGCCCAGCCTGCCTGTGGAATTAATTTCCGAAAAAAATAGAATTATAATTTTGCACATTAGCCCCTAGAATTTGAACCATCATAACTTTTTAACCACTTGTCCAAATTTGATAAACTTGGACTTTTTGAAATCCCCATAATGTGTAGAATACTTTAGCACAGTTCAAATTCAAATTTTACAAATTAAAACTGGGTCAAATTCAAATATGCTTGTTTGATGAATTTTGGCATAATTCAAATTCTACAAATCCAAAAATTAAAAATAAAATATACTTGGAAACATTAGGATGTGTACGTTCACACCCTCTATCCCAAAATAATTTTTGAACAATTTAAAATTGGAATTTAGAATTAAGTGATAGATCTGAGTATTTTTTGCATAGAATTAATTCTATAAATATTTCCAATATAGTTCCTTTTGCGATTTTTTTCCATTTGGTAACCTTGAACCATAAAAAACCTTGACAAACCACTTTGGACACCCTTGTACCATGACCATGTGTTTTTGGCCAAAAACCCAACATAGTGATCCACCCATTATCATGCCTTAGAATATGTTTCCATCATTTATTCTATGCTTTTATGGCTATTTGGAGCCAAGACCAAGTCCCTAGTATATGTTAACCATATAAAAGACCAAGTAGTGAACTTCAAACACTAGTACCATAGTTTTCTATCTTCTTCTCCATTCCCCTATTTCTTGCTTCAAGAATCCATCAAGTTAGCAAAATGGAAGTCAAGACTCAACCACAAGAAGGAACTCCATCTTCAACTTGGTGGCAACATGAAGAGTTACAAAGAAGATCATTGAAGAATTAGAAGTAAGGGAATTGGACTTCACAACAAACAGAAGCAACTCAAGGAAGTACAAGTGTGAAGAGATTTAGAAGAAAACATCTCCCTCTCTCTTTCTATCTTTCTTCTTATTTCTTTATTTTCTATTTGACTTAGTAGTATTTGTCTCCATCCCATACCCAAACCAATTATTGAAGTGAAAGCCATGAAGAATTTATCAAGACCAAGAGAAGATTCCATCCAAGGAACAAGACTAAAATAGAAGCATGAAGATGATCTTCAAGAAGACAAGCATGTGAAGACTTCGAGCGATCCATACAAGTTGAAGATTAGAAAGTTTTTTTTGGCCAACCATTGACCCAAATGGAAAATCCAAAGACTTTAACTTGTTATCTCCGTTGTTATGAAGTTAGTTACCCTAAACCAAAATGGAAGGACTAACTTAGATCACTCAAATGTCTTGATGAAAATGACTAAGTGTTACACATTGTTATGTGTTACAATAATTGAGATAGTTAGATCACCTTGGTTAACTCTTGGAACTTCTTAGATAAATATGTTTTCAATAAAGTTTGGTCACTACAAACTCAACCTAGTCAATCCCAAGTAAACCCTTGGAATTTACTGAACAAGTATTGAACTCAAACCTTGACATTGTCCTAGCCAACTTGGTTAAACCACTTTGGATATGTTAGTTGCTCTGTATGTTTTCTACATTTGTATGTTTGGTTGCTAGGATGCTTGTTTATTTTGTTTTTGTGTTTTCAATGAATAGATTATACGGAGAGCAACGATCTTTTCTTAAGAGAGTGTGAATTATTCACCAACTTCAACAAGACAAGTAACACACCATCAAATACCCATTATTTTCGATATGCATTAGTTGATTTTGACTAGTATGCATGATAGGAAATTTTTACTAAGTTATATTATGCTATGCTATTATTCTAGTAGTGGATAGTCATTCATTTTAACTTGTTTTTTGATATCCTTAGAACTTAGTAGATTGCTATGCAATGTTACAAATTGTTTTACTAGATGTTTGGGAAAATTCTAAGTATAACATTCAATCAAATACCTGGGTGGATTTTGGATGTGATTGGTTTATGTTGAATGTTGCCTCAGGGCCCTTGTCTAAGGGTTATTCCACTTGAGGATGGCCACCAAGGAACAAAGAGATTACTACGTCCTTCTAAGTTTAGTAGCTTGTCGTGCAGCCTTTAATCATATGGGCTCTGTCTTGATCAACTTAGTTGAATGAACTCACCAGGCTTACAAGAAGATGTAGCATAATTATAGGTGGAACGGGTAAGCCAAACGGCGGTGGAATTTCTTTTGGAAGATCTCATCTCAATCTTCTCCTTTTCTTAATGCATTCAGAGTGTATAGGATGTTTGGGATGATTTGAGTCTAAAGTTGAAAGTGCACAAACTCCACAGAGTGAACAAACTAAGATCTTAGCTGTGTCCCCGGTTATGGATAACTATGAGCATCTAGACATGGATTGACGGAAGAATCTCATCACCATTTTCAATAAGTAATCAAGTGTACAATATTGTGGTGCTTGGATCGTAATCCAATGTTGCCACCCTTTGAAGAGAAAAGTTTGTTTTACAAAAGAGAGAGGACAAAACTGGCTTTATGCAAACTTAGCCAAAAACTCCACTCAGCCAAATAAGCATGTAGTATTAGTCTTGCCATTTATATCCACCATAGTGTTACTTGACAATACATCAAATTGTATTGACCCCCTTGTGGCTGCATATTCCATCCTGCAGATGATTCTGTAGACGAGTGGGGATTTCGTTTAGCATCTCGAGACTATCCCCAACATGTTTTGCCTGTAGCACATGAAGAAGATGGGCTCAATGTTGTTCTATGTTTTCCGTTGTATTTCTTTGTTTCATGCTAGTCTGCTAAGACTATGCAAGTTGTAATCTTATTTTGTAATGACTGGATCATGCGATGTAATAGAATTGATGCATTTGCATGATATTTTCATCTTGTATCGTGGTGCTAGCAATTGATCTAGGGACTAGCACAATAACACAGTTGTTCTTACATTGTTTAAATGTGGGAACGCTACAAAATGGTATCAGAGCATTGTGTTGCCTTTAAGATTCGAGACCCTTAGGTTTGGAAGCCATTTTTGATCATGTTATTATCTCCTTAGAGTATTTTGGATCCTAGCAGCATAGTGAGATGAAGCGGCCCGGACAACTTTACGTGTCCACGGACACGAGATCGTTCCATGATTGGCTTGCGGGTGCATTCTCCTTCTCACTATAGTGAATATCCATTTGCAACAAGTTTTTAATAATCCATTGATCACCCTAGGATTGAAAACTTTCTATTTTCAAAATGTCTAGAAACAAAACAATCATCTTAATTCTTCTCATATCATCTCATCTATTATTCACCTTCAAAATTTTCTAGATGACCTCCCTCCTCAATACCATCAAGACAAGAATATTGATGATCATACCAAGAAGCGCAAGAAGTATTTTCACCACATGAAGACCCACACTCAAGACAATTGAAGAAAACTTGGAGATACCCAGACTTCAACATTCAAGAACACCTCAAGACATTGAGAGAAGGATTTGAAGAACTCAAGAAGATATAGATGATACCACCAATCTAGTTACTTTGTTAGAACAGCGTTAACGTGTTAGTGTATTTATCATAACAATGAGTGTTGAATGACAATACTAGTTGTTTTAAAAAAAAAACACTTGTTGTTTGATGTGATGGATGTACTGCGTTATGTTTGTTATGTGTTATTTGCAAGATGAGTTTCCTTGATCTGCTGTGTTTGGCTAGGAACCTCATTTAGCTATGTTTCTAATCTCTACCATCCTCCCCCCTAAAATCCAAACGGATGCCCAACCAGAATACCAACAACCATGAGAACTCAATAGCAATGCAGGTGCTACTAGAAGCTCAAACTCAGCTGATACAACTGATGACCCAGAACCAAGCCAGCAACCCCAATATGGAGTTAACACCAGGAATGCAACAAGTGTTGGATACCCAATCACAGATAGTGAAGATGATGTCCCAATACTTGGCCAATAGTGAAAGCAATCAACATTTGATAGCTAGAGATAACTAGGAGATAGAAGAAGAAATGTTGTCAACACTCAAAGCCTACAAAGCTTGTTGAGAGATAGGACACTATTCCAAAGATTGTCCAGATGAGTGGCCCCATGGTGATGCAAACAACTCAACTGAAGGATACTTCACTCAAGTTACTTGCTTTTTGTGTGAAGGAACAACACATGTTCCAACACAATGTCCACTTTACCTCATGGTGCAACAACTTGGATAACAAGCCAAAGTGGGAATGCTTAATGCACTCCAAGAGAACTTAGGAAAACCAGAAGTGAAGGGAAAACGCAAGTTAGATACTATTCAGATGGACCATGTCAAGATAGATACTAGAGCCAAGACTACACCACATCCATGTTCATCCAAACACACCACCAAGATTTGTTATTCTTGTGAAGAAGATGTACATTTATCTAGGAATTGTCCCAACAAGCAACCCAGACTATCTGTCAATATATTTGAGTATACTGGACAGCAGTATGAAGATACGATGTCCAAGACCATACCAATGAAAGGGGAAAGAGACATGTCTATGGTATTTTTCCGTCGATGTAGAGAGACTGGACACTGCTGAGATGATTGCCTTGAAAAGAAGGACCTCAGCCATATACAATGTTATAAGTGCAGAAACATGGGGCATTATTCACGCAAATGCCCAGAAAAGAGGAACATGCCACCAAAACCCAAAGTTAGGATAGTTTGAGAAGCATGAAGTTATAAGGAGGCCAATACTTCATGAAGACATGTTCAGCATCGAGAAGTATCTGTCCAAGATTGAGTCTTATGCAAATTTTTACTTTAGAAACAAATGTTCCCTTAAGAAACTTCCAATGTAATAAAATGAAATGTATGTTTGAAATATGTTCCCATCTAATGAGATGTTGATGTGAAATTCTTCAACTTGGTCTTTTGATTGACCCAAAGAGTGATCCCTCAGTGTCAAAGGTAGTTCAACATACCTATGTTGGTCTAAAGCTCTACCGTGAAGGAAAGTTCTACTCAAGCCAATCTCAAATCAATGTACACTCCATTCTAATGAAAATAGACTACCCACAAAAGTTTCTTTTAAGGGTGGTAGTCCACCCAGTTGTTCTGGAACCCAGTCACTAAGACCAATCCTTCTTTCTAACCTTCCCAAATCTCGGGACAAGATTTCTTTTAAGGGTGGTGGTCTCTAACATCCCTGATATTTGGAAAGTCCAAAAATCACTAAAAATTGAAACTTTTTGTTTTCATGTTATGCAAGTCACCAAAAACCAATGAGAGGCAATAAATAAAGGAAACAATACATAACTCAATGAAAATTGGAATTACGAATCCATTATATCTCTATTCCATAAACCCTAAAAGCCCATTCAAAATAAATATTCATTAATCAAAGAAATTTCTTTCTCTTAGAAAAACTTATTTTATAACATGTTTTCAAATCAGCTATTACTTTGAAAATGTTTTATAGCTTTTGAAACCAGAGAATTATTATCTCTAATAGTTTTTAAGCCTCAAAAATATTTTATGAGAATAACAACTATTTATATTGATATGCAAATGTTATTTCAAGTTTAAAACATAAAGTGATGTTCATAAAATGTTTTTCTTTGAAAATAACATAAAGAGGACTTCGAAAACAATATTATGACTTGTGGGATTTTTCCAACTTTTATTAAGCCACTTTTCTATTTATTTAATTTGCTATTCTAAAAATGGAATTAAGTTACTATTAGTAAATCACTGAAATGTTAAGTTTATAAAATATGAAAGTGAGGTAAAATGACTTTCAAAAATAGTATTTTACATGTTTATTGTCTCTAAATTTTATTTAATCAAAACCTCATTTTATTATTTTTCTAATTTAAAAACATACATTAAGTATTATTAGTAATTAATTATATTTTCAAAATATAAAAAGTGAAATGTGTTCAAATGTTTATAACAATGTTCTAAACAAAAATATATTATTTTTACAAATTTTAAGAAATTAATTTGAGGTCATTTGGACTTGTATATTAAAAGATATTAAAAACAAAAAAAGAATAAAAAAGATGACGTCATCATTGTCATCAACCTCCCTCCATCAGTTTCTACCGAATAATGGAGGATTTAATTCTCTTGATTACCAGGCTTTACAAGGCATCAAACGCAGATCCGTTTTCACCCCTTAAAACCCCTTCTCCTCCTCGTCATTTACCCCCTCGACCTCCCTCCTACCGTGCCCCCATTCTCGCCAAATTCTTCACCGGAGTATGCTCGGGTTGCCGCCGTAATTCTCCACATCCGGCCATCCACGTGAGTCCTCGCCTCCCCTCTGTGGCTATCTTGCTTCCCCTTGGTCACGCACACCCCATGGGCCCCTTCCCTCACCTTTTCAACCGCAAGTTCGTCGGTGCCGTGAACATCCGAAGATCGCCGGAGCCCGATCCTCTCCTCCTGCACCGCGCCACCTCAGTGCGTGCCGTGGACACCATCGGTTTCACCGAGTCGTCCTGAAGCTCGTCGTGGTCCCTATCGAGCCCGAACACCATAGGAGTGCCATCTCCGTCGACTTCCGCGCTGCTGGCCGCCGCAGCGCCATTTTCCGGCGTCCATGAACCCTAGCCGCCGGTGAGAACCTCTCTGTTTCATCTTGGACCATTATATCTAAATCGTACGGCGTCGATTAGATGACTTAACCCAACAGGTATCAGCCAATCAGAGCTCGCCAAGTCAGCCCGCGCGTTATGTTCTTATCCATTGCTCAGTGCAGCGTGTAAACGGACCAAGCCCAATTCCTTTCCATCGCCCTGCGCGACACATAAGCTGTTTTCGGCCCAGCCTGCCTCTGGAATTAATTTCCGAATAAAATTGAATTGTAATTTTGCAGATTAGACCCTAGAACTTTGAACCATCATAACTTTTAACTTCTTGGCCAAATTTGATAAACTTGGACTTTTTGAAATCCCCATAATGTGTAGAATCTTTTAGCACTGTTCAAATTCAAATTTGACACACTTCAATTGGGTCAAATTCAGATATGCTTGTTTGATGAATTTTGGCATGATTAAAATTCTAAAAATCCAAAAATTGCAAATAAAATATATTTGGAAACCTTAGGATGTGTACTTTGACACCCTCTGTCCCAAAATAATTTTTGAAGAAATTAAAATTGGAATTTAGAATTAAGTGACAGATTTGAGTGTGACATAGAATTAATTCTATAAATATTTCCAATATAGTTCCTTTTGCAATTTTGTTCCATTTGGTAACCTTGAAACAGAAACAACCTTGACCAACCACTTTGGACACCCTTGTACCATGACCATGTGTTTTTGACCAAAAACCCAACATAGTGATCCACCCATATTGTACGGATGATGGCTAGGTTGAGACTCCAAGAGTGTGTAGCTAGTGGCAAGCCTTCTTCCCCACGAGGGTGACTCGAGGGTTTATATCGAACTCTTGGGGAGCCAGTATTTTAGCAGTTGTCTTCCAAGCTTCCTCCAGGATCCTGCAAACAAATAGAGAGTTTTGTGCCCTCAACCTCACCAAGTGGTTGTCAAGCACAAGGTGTGAGACTTCCAAATTGCAATGCAAAACTGAAAGTAAATGTGCAATAATTAAATCTACTACTAAATGCAAATGAGAAAATAAATATGCAATGGATTGTTTTTGTATTTTTGTGATGCAAGTGGTGATGGAGATAATGTAAATTCGATTTGAGATGCAAGTAAAGTAAAGTGCAAGTAAAGTAAATTGCAGCAAAGTAACTAGAGTGTTTTCTTATAATTAAAATAGGACCGGGGTTCATGGTTTCACACTTGCATTCTCTCAAATAAAGTGGTAGATGGTGGACATAAAGAATTACATGTGAGATTACAATAACATGTTTAACATTGAGTACTTTCATATGGGCATCACGTCCTAGCATAGAGATCTCTACGGTCATATTGATCCCTCTTATACTCCACCAAGATGCGAAATAAATCATAACACCTCGATAATTAAGGGAAAACCAGAGTATAGCTTTAAGCAATGTGACATGAAGTTGAAGTAAGAACTTGCTAGATCTAGTCATGGAGATTGATTAGTGTCACTTCAAATCCCCGGTAACAAGGTACTCCTTTTTATCCCTAGTGAGGTAACTAAGAAAGGTTTAACAAAACCTAAGTGGATCGCTGAACTTCTGTCACTTTCACAGCACTAGCCACCCCCCGTTACTCCAACTAATGCACCCATCACCCCACACACGCTCTCAAGAACTAGATTGATCAAAGCTAGCAAATAAGAACGGGGTACATAAGATACATCTACTCAAATAACTCAAGAGAAACAATTGCAATCTCAGATTCAATAACTCATAGAAAAGATCCACCACATAGGAATTACAACGGTGCCCGTAATCATGTGAGGCAGCTCATACGGATCTAATTAGTGAAGCACATAGAGAGAGAGATACAAGTGCTACTTCCACAAACCCATAGCCCTCGGGTGGACTACTCCCTCTTCATGGAGATGTCGATGGAGATGACGTTGGAGGGGTAGGAGATCACACCGGCGGCGCCCCGCCAGAGTTTTCCCCCTCCAATCTGGAACTTCTAGTCTCTGTTTCGGTGTTTCGGTGTTTCGGTGGCGCTCCCTCCGTAATGGTACGGGGGACCCTTGTTATAGTCGGTTTTAGGTCAAGACGGAGTCGGTAAGTCGAAGATGGAAGGAATTGGGGCCACAGGGGCCAAAAGGGGGCCTCTCACGCGGCCAAGGAATCTGGCCGCGTGGAGGGTCCTCTTTTGGGCCTCCTTGCCCAATTCTCGTGGATCCTTCGCCCGCAAGTCTTCTCCTTCCAAAAAAATGACCCCCGCAGATTTTCAGGTGATTTCGCGGAAGTTTGCTCCCTGAAACGTCAAAAATATAGAAACGGGGTTTCTGACAGGCAGGGTTAATTCCATAAAAGTTGGGGGACTTTGTAATTTAACCCCAAAATACTATAAAACATTGAATTATACCCTTATATGATGCAATATGTAATAGGAAACCATGTGAAAATATGCAAAATTCATCTATGCATTTTACATGCATCAACATCCCCAAGCTTAACCCATGCTCGTCCTCGAGTATGAAGGTGATAAAACTAAGATGGGTTTTGCATATTGAAACAATCATGGGATATCAAGGAGGATTATTCATTCTACATATAATCAAATGATTAATACTAGAAATGAGTAGCAATATACAATTCATGTTGTAAGAAATATCAAATATGCAAGAAAAGATGCTTCATGAAAGTTCACAAAGTGTATAATGAAATAAAAGCACTATGGACCAAATGCATACACAAAATGAAAAATAAAATCCTATATTGGTCAAAGAATAGCATAATGGAGAATAGAAAATATGGTGGACACTTTGGAGAAAATTGAGTAGAGGTAAAACTTGATCAAGTCTTATTTAGCCTCTAAATTATTCAACTAAAATTACTAATTGAAATGTGGTATCCATTGATCTAGGACTCTCATTGCCCATTTATCACTAGCATCTTAAAATTGTGAGTATTGAAGTAATGATAATGACAAGGTGGTTGAAAGCCTCATGCCCCGTGAGTGTGAAAACCTACTCCATGATTACTCAACTTAAGATTCCTAATAAGATTTGTACAATCATAATAAGTATTAATGACATCATAGAGAACCGCAAAGAGGTACCTCTTTCCCCATGACATGGAAACAAGCCCATGTTACAATGACAAGATGAACAAACGGAGTAGACTCATCATCCTTTTATTTTCATTCACTATTATGCATAGCTTCTTATTTTATAATAGGATGTGTTGTAGAGTCACTCAACCTGTAAGTAAATTTCCACCATGATAAAGCATGGCTTGGGTTAGCGGCCCAATGCGTTTCTCTAGTCATATAGATACTTACTCATCAAAACTTACTATTCCTCTATTTCATTTCGGCATGGCAGGAGTCAAAAAACAAAAGTACATGATATCAACCAAATGTAATTTTTTTGTGCAATATTGAAAGCTTTCCGGTGATACACGTTTATAGCTAGCTCCCAAACACACACTTGTCAAATGCAAAACTTGTGGTTCCCATTATTGGGTCATGTTTATTAGATGCATAAAAAGTAAAGTGTGCCTTCAAAAGTTCGTGAGAGTCCTATCCCAAGTTCCACCCATGACAATTAATAAAGTGAATATCTTAATTTAGAACATAAATAACACAATAACATGGTGAACATACTCGGAATAGCAATGAAGATAATGGGAAGATATGGTGGACTCACTGGAAATACTTGGCTAAGGAGTGTTGGAAACAAGTTTTTACTTGTTGGAATTTTAAATTTTTGGGCTAGCAAGAGGGAGATAGTTGACCAGCTACTATGCATGCATATGTCCATAGAACTACTCATTTCATGACAAACTAAATAAACCAGAAATTAACATCAAGGACATGAATAAGAGATAGCTCAAGACAACATTATTGCAAATTTCTACACATAAAAAGCCTATAAATCATGCAAACATATGTAGCTCTTCAAATCAACCATGGCATCCCTATTCCAAGTCATAATACTAGCATCCAATACATTCCAACCCCAAACTCCAGTAGCTCAATCTCATATAAAATGATGGTGGTGGTCTTATCAAAACAAAAATAAAAACAAAAACTAGACGCTTCAAGTCTCTACGATAAATGCTTTGCTTAGAAAAACAGAAAGTAGACGTGTGCTAACCAAAAGAGTGTAGCTCCAGTGGGGTGTTCATCACATCCCCAAGCTTATGTATTTCACCATTCTTGGATGTCTTGAGGCACAGCTCCTCTATTCCCTGTGAAAAAAAACTTCACAAAACATGTTTCTCCCATTCTTTTTCTGTGGGGGTGAGATTAGCAAGGACAAACAAATCACATGCTTGTTGTGCAAAATTCCAAATCAAATTCTCCAATAGATAGACAATAAGGTTCATTATGTTGTATGTTCACTCTCTTGATTGAAAGAATCATGGAAATTCGATTCCCAAGCCCAAAGAGTGCATAAAACAAAAGAAGGCAGAATCTGTCCACAAAAGCAACAACAGCAAAACGAACGTATTTTCCTAAGCTAGACTCGTCAAAAAATTAAGCCAATTTTTGTGCTTACAGAGGACGAAAAGTTGTAGAACATACTAAAAAATTAGCCCAATCCGACATACCAATAAAAACGTAAAATCATACGGTGAGCAGACTCGTGCTAAAACAGAAATTTCATGCACTAGGATAGCAACTTATAAGTCCAAATGGGTTTGACTTGAATCTTTATTGAAAACTCCAGAATTAAAACAAAAAAACTAATCTCCCGAGACAGCAATAGGACACTAGGAAAATCCAAACAAAAACAACCGGGTTGCCTCCCGTAAAGCGCTTTCTTTATAGCCATATAGCTAGGCTTTACTTACTTGATAATCAAGAGGGATAAAGCTCATGAGGGAGCTTGTTCTTCAGCGTGCTCCTCTTCCTTGGTAAGTGCTCCATGCTTTTCTTGTGAGGGAACTGAAACTTGACATTCCCTTCCTTGGAGTCTATGATTGCACCTGTAGTACGAAGAAAAGGTCTACCCAAAATAATAGGACTAGGGGATTTATCCCCCATATCCATAATAATGAAATCAACGGGTACGAAAGTCATGTGCAATTCAATCATAACATCTTTTACTTGTCCTACAGCATGTTTAGTAGAGTTATCAGCAAGAACAAATTCACTTGAGCACTTCTCTAAATTTTCTAGTTCTAGCAATTCATATAATTCTTTAGAGAGTACCGATACACTCGAACCTAGATCTAACATAGCATGGTGAATTTCTTTTCCAATTGAATCTAGTACCTTGTGGATCCATGCATCCCCAAGCTTAGGAGGTATCATGGCCTCATTCTTGTACCTAGCAATTTTTTCTTGCAAGACATGATTAGCAATATAAGATCCAAAGCCAGGTTGATTAACATTTATAGTGGGATCACTAGCAAACTTTTGTAGAGTAGCAATAAGTTCTTGCAAGCTACTTTTTTCTAAATCAGGGAATGGATCCTTAATTTCAGTAAGCATCATAATTTCCTCTACTTTTCCTTTTCTATTATGCATATTAACAATCTCATAGCGATCATCAAAAATATCCTCGGGTACTTTAGCCTTTTTTACGCTCTCTTTAATTTTAACCTCTAAGAGCAAACTTTCAAGCAAAACATGGGTATTTGCATCATTAGTACTAGTAAAAGATCCCCCACATTCATTATCTAAAAAGGCTCTAGAAGTTTCAGAAAGTCCCTTATAAAACATATGCATAAGTATCCAATATCTAAAGCCATGCCCTATTCCATATGCTCTACTTCTAAATCTCTCCCATGCTTGTATCATTGATTCATCTTTTTCTTGTTTAAAGGTAATGAGCAATTGTTTAACATTGTAATTTTTTTCAGCATGAAAAAACCTTTCAATAAATGCAGCCCTTAAGTTGAACCAAGTAGTAAAAATTGCTAGGAGGCCATCTTAATATCCAATCTAATGCTTTGCCTCCTAGTGAGTAGGGAAAGAGTTTAACTTTAGTAGTGTTGATGTTTGCATGATTCAAGTTCAAAGTTTTACATCTTTCATCAAATTTCTTAAGATGGAACAAAGGGTCTTCTTTAGGCTTTCCATAGAAACGAGATTCATAAATAATTTTAATAACAGTAGGATCTACCTCTAATTTTTCAACGGGAATATTTAGCTCTTGAGGGAAATTCCTAACACTGAATGGCCAATAAGTTCTCTGCTCCATTTTCCAAGTTTTTATGTAGTTTTTAATTTTTTATGCAAAACAAAAGTAAAGTAACTAAGCAAATTCGAAATACTAAAATAAACTAGATAACTAAATGCAAAACTAAAATGCAAACTAAAATAAAATATGCAAGACAAAACAAAAACAAGAACAAAAACAAAACAAAAACAAAAACAAGAGAAGAAACAAAACAATCTACTTGAAAGAAGGTGGAGATAGAAAGGACGGTACTCACGTAGGTGCAACCTCCCCAAGCTTAGGTGTTTGCACACCTTGTTGGTGATGAAGACTTCTTGTGAGCTCCCTTGGATAACTCCTTCACCTATGGCTCCCCGGCAACGGCGCCAGAAAAACGCTTGATCGCTAGGTTGAGACTCCAAGTGCAGAGTGTGTATCTAGTGGCAAGCCTTCTTCCCCACGAGGGTGACTCGAGGGTTTATATCGATCTCTTTGGGAGCCAGTATTTCAGCAGTTGTCTTCCAAGCTTCCTCCAGGATCCAAACAAATAGAGAGTTTTGTGCCCTCAACCTCACCAAGTGGTTGTCAAGCACAAGGTGTGAGACTTCTAAATTGCAATGAAAAACTGAAAGTAAATGTGCAATAATTAAATCTACTACTAAATGCAAATGAGAAAATAAATATGCAATGGATTGTTTTTGTATTTTTGTGATGCAAGTGGTGATGGAGATAATGTAAATTCGAGTTGGAGATGCAAGTAAAGTAAAGTGCAAGTAAAGTAAATTGCAGCGAAGTAACTAGAGTGTTTTATTATAATTAAAATAGGACCGGGGTTCATGGTTTCACACTTGCATTCTCTCAAATAAAGTGGTAGACGGTGGACATAAAGAATTACATGTGAGATTACAATAACATGTTTAACATTGAGTACTTTCATATGGGCATCACCTCCTAGCATAGAGATCTCTACGGTCATATTGATCCCTCTTATACTCCACCAAGATGCAAAATAAATCATAACACCTCGATAATTATGGAAAAACCAGAGTATAGCTTTAAGCAATGTGACATGAAGTTGAAGTAAGAACTTGCTAGATCTAGTCATGGAGATTGATTAGTGTCACTTCAAATCCCCGGTAACAAGGTACTCCTTTTTATCCCTAGTGAGGTAACTAAGAAATATTTAACAAAACCTAAGTGGATCGCTGAACTTCTGTCACTTTCACAGCACTAGCCACCCCCCGTTACTCCAACTAATGCACCCATCACCCCACACACGCTCTCAAGAACTAGATTGATCAAAGCTAGCAAATAAGAACGGGGTACGTAAGATACATCTACTCAAATAACTCAAGAGAAACAATTGCAATCTCAGATTCAATAACTCATAGAAAAGATCCACCACATAGGAATTACAACGATGCCCGTAATCATGTGAGGCAGCTCATACGGATCTAATTAGTGAAGCACATAGAGAGAGAGAGATACAAGTGCTACTTCCACAAACCCATAGCCCTGGGGTGGACTACTCCCTCTTCATGGAGATGTCGATGGAGATGACGTTGGAGGGGTAGGAGATCACACCGGCGGCGCCCCGCCGGAGTTTTCCCCCTCCAATCTGGAACTTCTGGTCTCTGTTTTGGTGTTTCGGTGTTTCGGCGGCGCTCCCTCCGTAAGGGTACGGGGGACCCTTGTTATAGTCGGTTTTAGGTCAAGACGGAGTCGGTAAGTCGAAGATGGAAGGAATTGGGGCCACTGGGGCCAAAAGGGGGCCTCTCACGCCGCCAAGGAATCTGGCCGCGTGGAGGGTCCTCTTTTGGGCCCCCTTGCCCAATTCTCGTGGATCCTTCGCCCGCAAGTCTTCTCCTTCCAAAAAAATGACCCCCGCAGATTTTCAGGTGATTTCGCGGAAGTTTGCCACCTGAAACGTCAAAAATATAGAAAACGGGGTTTCTGACAGGCAGGGTTAATTCCATAAAATTTGGGGGACTTGGTAATTTAACCCCAAAATACTATAAAATATTGAATTATACCCTTATATGATGCAATATGTAATAGAAAACCATGTGAAAATATGCAAAATTCATCTATGCATTTTACATGCATCAACAGAGAGCAATGATCTTTTGTGAAGAGAGTGTGAATTCTTCACCAACTTCAACAAGGCAAGTAACACACCATCAACTACCCATTATTTTCCATATGCATTAGTTGATTTTGAGTAGTATGCATGATAGGATTTTTTACTAATTTATATTATATTATGCTATTATCCTAGTAGTGTATAGTAATTCCTTTTACCTTGTTATTTTGATAGCCTTATAACTTAGTAGATTGCTATGCAATGTTACAAATTGTTTTACTAGATGTTGGGGAAAAAATCTAAGTATAACATTCAATGAAATACCTGGGTAGATTTTGGGTGTGATTGGTTTATGTTGAGTGTTTCCTCAGGGCCCATGTCTAAGGGTTATTCCACTTGAGGTTGTCACTTGAGGATGGCCACCTAGGAACAAAGAGATTACTATGTCCTTCTAAGTTTAGTAGCTTCCCATGGAGCCTTAAGTCATATGGGCTCTGTCTTGATCAACTAAGTTGAATGAACTCACCAGGCTTACAAGGAGATGTAGCATAATTATAGGTGGAACGGTAAGCCAAACGATGGTGGAATTTCTTCTGAAAGATCTCGTCTAATCTTCTCCTTTCCTTATTGCACTCAGAGTGTATAGGATGTTTGGGCTGATTTGAGTCTGAAAGTGAAAGTGCACAAACTCTGCAGAGTCAACAAACTAAGATCTTAGTCGTGTCCCCGGTTATGGACAACTATGAGCATCTGGAAAAGGAATGACGGAAGAATCTCATCACCATTTTCAATAAGTAAAATTTTGGCCAAGTGAACCGTATTGTGGTGCTTCGATCTTAATCCAATGTTGCCACCCTTTGAAAAGAAAAGTTTGTTTTACAAAAGAGATAGGACAAAACCGGCTTTGTGCAAACTTAGCCAAAAAATACACTCAACCAAATAAGCATGTAGTATTAGTCTTGCCATTTATATCCACCATAGTGTTACTTGCCAATACATTAAATTGTATTGACCCCCTTGTTGCTTTATATTCCATCCCGCAGATGATTCTGTAGACGAGTGAGGTTTTCGTTTAGGATATCGCCAACATGTTTTGCCTGTGGCACATGAAGAATATGGGCTCAATGGTGTTCTCTGTTTTCCGTTGTATTTCTTTGTTTCCTGCTAGTATTCTAAGACTATGCAAGTTGTAATCTTATTTTGTAAAGACTGGATCATGCGATGTAATAGAATTGATGCATTTGCATGATATTTTCATCTTGTACCGTGGTGCTAGTAATTGATCTAGGGACTAACACAATAACATGGATGTTCTTACATTATTTAAATGTGGGAACGGTACATAATTGCGGTAAGAAAAGTGTGTAATGTAAACAATTACATCATCCTTGTGCAAAGCATTGTTGTTTTTCCCTAATGGCAACATCACATCATCCATCCGTCACGTTTCTGTCACTCGAGCACAGATGCAAAGGAGGCACGAACCCACTATCGAGCATAAATACTCCCTCTTTGAGTTACTAGCATCTACTTGGCCAGAGCATCTACTAACAACGGAGAGCATACATGATAATAAATAACATATGCATTAAGATAACATGATAGATTGATAATCAGAAGACATAGCATTCAACATTCATCAGATGCCAGCAAACACAGCATGTCATTACATAAAGATGATGTTGGTCATGTTAGGAAGCTCACAAGATCTAAACATGTGGTACAAGTGGAAAGAACAACCATATAGCTACTGCTATGGACCCGTAGTCCAGGGATGAACTACTCACGCATCACTTCGGAGGAGGGCATGGTGGTGTAGACCCCTCCGGTGATGAATTTTCCTCCCAGCAGGGTGTCGGGGAGAGCTCCAGAACCCTCCCGATATCGAGATGACCATGACGGCGGCCTCAATTGTGTTTTGGGGAAAAATGGTATATATCTAGGGTTTATGCCTCAGGGGGATTAAATAGGCGAAAGGTCAAAGGCGGTGGAGGCCTGGGGGCCCTACACCACCGCACGACGCGGCTAGGGGGCGCCGCCCTATGGTGTGGGCCCCCCTGAGGCCCCTCTCCGAGTCTCTCCGGGACTCAATGGAACCTTTGGGTATTTTAAGACTTCCGAGCTTCGATTTTTTCAATTCCGAGAATATTTCCATAACAACTTTTCTGAAACTAAAAACAATAGAAAACAGGGAACTGGCTCTGTGGCATCTTGTTAATAGGTTAGTGCGGAAAATAGATAAAAATGGCATAAAGTGTATAGCAAACATGTGGGAAATAACATGAACACAACATGGAACATCAGAAATTAGGGATACGTTTATGACGTATCAAAAACCTCGGTATATACGGTGGCTAATATTTAATAAATATCATGAAACATGCAAATGCTTGAACATGAGTGGATTTTATTTAATGAGTACTAACCCTACAAATGATTTTTGTGAAGTTTTATGTGGATATAGTGTATAATATCTAATCAATATGGTGATATGAGATGAACAAAAAGACGCAAGAGCTCAAGCTTGGGGATGTTTAGGTGCATCCCAAGAACATATTGAAGAAGATACAATAATCTAAGCTTGGGGATGCCCGAGTCATCCCCCTGTCCATCAACAAAAATGAGGTTGTCTCATTCATGATCTATATTACCCTTTTCACATGATATTTATTGTCTTAACATGTATTTTAATTTAATTTCATTTATTTTTGGGTTTCTTTCCTGTTACTATGAATTTTAGTTCTTTTTTAGCCCATATTATTTTAGTTTCTAAAAAAAGTACCAAGTTTTACTCATTTAGTTTTAGTTGATGCATATTTAAGGGCTTTTCAGTTTTCAACATTTGCTGCTCACTGTACGGTTTTTCATATTTTGCCGAAAATTCAAAAAGTCACTACAATTTAACTGATTATGTATCATTTAACCCTCTGCATGCAAAAACAATTGGAAACAAATTATGACATGTTTAAGTGCACCTAATAAATATGTTTTCCAGCTGCTATTTTTCTGGACATATTTCGACTTTTGTTGTAAGAGTGGCCTCTTTGCATTTTCTTTTGATTATTTTTGGGTATCACCTTTGATTTATAAGTTGGTCACTTAAGCAACCTTTCTATAATTAAAAAAAATTGGTTTAATAGCAGCACTTTGGGTATATTGCCGGGGCTAGCTGAAAGGCGTTAAAGAAAAGCACTTCTTGGGAGATAACCCATGTTTTCATTTTTGCAATGTTTTCTTATGTTTTCTACGAGTCATGTTGTTTATTACTTATGTAGGAACTCCTTTATCTCTTTACTTTCTTGTATTTGTGGTGCCAAGTAAAGTATCTAGTGAAAAGTTGGTGCTAGATTTGGATTTCCGCGCAGAAACAAATTTTCGCTGTCCATTCTTAGATTCGTATAAAATTCTGGAAATATCAAAATGACATGAAATTTTGGTTCTTGATCCTCATCTATTTACGAAACTTTTTATAGTTTTAAGGTTTTCGATTTGAGCAACGTAAGTTCCTCGAAAAAATTCATCTTTACAGACTGTTCTGGTTTTGACAGATTCTGCCTTTTTTACTTTGCATTCTCTCTTTTACTATGTTGAGTGAATTTCTTTGCTCCATATAACATCACTGGCTGTAGCTAATTTTTATAAAGTATTGATAATGCTTATGTCCATGCAGAACATGTGAGTTTTTGATTATGCACTAACCCTCTAATGAAAATTACTTCAAGTTTTGTGTGAAGGAAGTTTTCAAGGGTCAAGAGAAGAGGGTGATATAATGTGATCAAGAAGAGTGAGAAAGCCAAAGCTTCAGGATGCCCCTGTGGTTCATCCCAGCAAATTCCAAGAAGACTCAAGCGTCTAAGATTGGGGATTCCCAAGGCATCCCCTTCTTTATCAGCAACTTATCAGGTCACTTCTAGTGATACTATATTTTTATTCAGTCACATCATATGCACTTTAGTTGGAGCGTCTGTTTGTTCTTGTTTTCTTTCTTTTAATTTCCTTGCTGCAATAAACTTAGTTGGAACCTAGCATTCTTGTGTGGGAGAGATAAACTCTCCGCTTTTTTATATGAATTCTCGTATTCCTATCATACTCGTATTCTTCGTTTTTTGTCTAGTTGCTGCAACTCCTCCTCTTTTTAGCTCTTGCTTTTTATGCATATCTTATTCGGAGTTGTTAGTTCTTGTAGAGTAGTGTTACTCTCTTGTTTCATTGATATATCATTTGGATAGTTTTTGTTTAAATAAAGTGATGGTGTTGGAAAGCAATAAAATATTTCACGCTTATAACGGTGCAAATAGAAGCTTGTTTAGACTGTGCCTAGACTTTATCATGTCATGTTGGATATCATTTTAATTCTATGTGTAGTAGTTATTGATGTAGCATGACTTGTATCAAACATATGAGAGTACTTAATGTTCCATTGAAAGAATCATGAGTTGTTTTTATCACATCGAAGCATAATATTGTGGTATTCTCCTTTGAATGCTTTATTTGGCTGACTTGGCGCATGCTAACACCATGTTAAGACTACAAACCAGCCATCTTTAGCGTCTATTATCATTTAATTTTTGACTTGTAATACCATTTATGCTTTGATTAATAATGTTTTTGTCGTTGCGCATGATTATGGCCATTATTGCTCTCTTGATTTGTCGCTCCCAGTCTTTTGCTAGCCTCCACCTGTACCGAGTATGAGCTCTACTCGTGCATCCAACTCCCAAAACCAAACTTTTCCTAATGTGTCCAACATACCTACCTACATGTTGTATTTAACCGCTACTCCAAAGTAAATTTCTCATGTGCTACCTTTAAAACCTTCAAAATTATACATGTTTTGTGCCCCTGTTTTAGCTCATGAAGACGTAGGTAGACGGTCTTTATATCACCTGTTGATTGGACTTTACACACCTGGACTAGCGGCACATCCGCTTATCCAAATGCTATAAGAGCTGGGAACAGGGTGCCTAGCCCCAAAATGTGGTTACTATAAATTCTCTTCACTCTTTTTGCCCCTGATTTATCCGTGAAAGCATAATTGTGTAAACAAAAGAGAAGAGGGATGATCTACTTACCCCAGTAGAAAGAACGTCCTTCAATGGGAGCCGCTCTTGTAAAGTCTAGTTAACTTGTGAGTCTTATATTGTCTGTTTGCCATTCGTTGAAATAAACATACACCTCTCGAAAAAATTGTTTTCAATACCTCTGTTTTAATAAAATTAAAAGCTCTAGCACATGAGTTTATCCCTTCTTCCTGATACGTCTTAAACATATCTATAATTTTCAATGCTCCATTCTTGTTTTCTATCCAATACCTTTATGTTTTCACATGTTTTCCTTCGTTTTCCGGACGTTTTCTAGGACTAACCTATTGAGAAGATGCCACAGAGCCAGTTCCTGATTTCTGCTGTTTTTGGTTTCACAAAAGTTATTTTGGAAATATTCTCGGAATTGGACGAAACAAAAGCCAAAAGTCTTAGAATTCCCGACGCCGACGCGTCAAGGAAGTCCAAAAGAGACCCGGAGGGGGGCCCTGGAGCTCGCACACCATGGCTGGGCGCTGGTGGCCCCTGGCCGCGCCTGGAGGTCGTGTGGGCTCCTTGGGCGCCCACCGCCATCGCCCTTTCGCCTATAAAGCCCCCCCAATTCATAAACCCTAAATATATTGTCCCCCTTCCACTAAAAGTTCCGTAGCTCCGCCGCCACCACCGACAAGTTTTGGGGACAGAAATCTCTGTTCCCACACCCTGTCGAGACGTGGAAGTGCCCCCGGAGCCATCTCCATTGACTCCACCGCCATCTTCACCGTCATTGTTGTCTCCCATGATGAGGAGGGAGTAGTCCCCCCCCCCCCCGGGGGCTGAGGGCTCTATTGGTAGCTATGTGTTTCATCTCTTTCCCATGGCGTGATCTTTATGTGATCATGAGCTTTGTAATCTAGTTGAATAAGTAGATGTTACTCTTCATATGTTATGTTACTCAAGTGGTTTTGTTATGAGATCTCCGTAGACACTTTGATCACGGTGTAAAGGTGACATTGTGTGCACCGTGTGGTTTAGCATGATATTTATATTTTTTGTTGGATGACCCTATGAAATTCTGGCGTTTGTTTAGTACTAATTTGGGGCGCTCATAGTGACAGTGTGGGGTGCCCTAGAGAGGGATTATAGACTTGAGGAGTGCTGTTACAGCCTATGCATGGAATTATGTTCGTTATCCGGCCGAAGAGTGGTTCGGAGTAGCATAGTGAAGAGATGATATTTATGCATTCAATTATGTTATCATTGTTGAGAGTGTCCACTAGTGAAAGTATGATCCCTAGGCCTTGTTTATAAGCATTGAAACAACGTTTACAATAAGTTCTGCTACATGTTTGCTTGCTGCCATTTTTTATTTCAGATTGCTAATATCACTTATAACCATCCATATTACTTGTATTTCACTCTCGCTTCGCGGAACTACTGCACCTATACAACTAACAATTGTATTAGGTGTGTTGGAGACACAGGAGACATCTTGTATCGCAATTGCAAGGTTTCTTGAGAGGGATACCTTTGACCTCTTCCCCCTGAGTTCGATAACCTTGTATGATACACTTAAGGGAAACTTGTTGTTGTTCTACAAACCTCTACACTTGGAGGCCCAACACTGTCTACAAGAATAGAAGCGTGCGTAGACATCACTTCCCTCTGCGAAGGGCCTTTCTTTTACTTTTATGTTGAGTCCTCATCTTCTAACTTTATGCACAATTAAAAGAGCATAGTTTTCATTTTGAGTATAATGTGGATCAGTCTCAAAGATTATTATTGATTGATTCATGATATTATTACTTGTTCTTATTATTTTCTAGTCACCACTTGAACTTTGAAGGTGTCCTGGCATTTATGTTTTGCTCCCACTTTTAAGGACACGCGGAATACCACTTTGCTGTGTTTTCTTTATGCTCGAAACAAACGTATATCTTTCAATGAATCATTATTCATGATCTTTTTTTTGTGTTACTTTTCATGTTTCAACATGGTTGCTAAGTTACATTGTTGAAATTATATCTATCATTCCTATGTTTAGAGTACTTTGATTTCAGCTTGCAATGCTTTTACAAATAATGATGATCAAGATTGTGTTCGTAGCAAGTCACCTCAAAAATTGTCTTGGTATCGTTTTACCTACTCGAGGACGGGTAGAAACTATGCTTGGGGATGTTGTTACGTCCAATGCGTATTTATAAATTTTGATGGTTTCTTGCTACTTTTATGCTTTTGATAATTGTTTTTATATTAAGTTTATGATTTATTTGGACTACCCTACTAATAGTTGCAAAAGTGCACAATGTTCTTGTTTTACACATTGATGTGTAGGAATTATCAAAAATACAAGAGGAAACCTTATTGGAGCCTAATTGGGACTTTCCTGAAATCTGTCTGAAAAGTCTTTTTAAATATTGTCACGTTAGAGGTCGAAGACAATGTCAAATCGAAAACGTGCGGTCGTAAAAGTTGTGGGGAATTTTGCGAGGAACGTCGCAGACATAGAGTTCGGACCAATCCCAGTCCGGACGGCCGAGAAAATCCCGATTTACCGCAGTCCTAGATGGGATGACAGAAATTCGTGAGACTATATAAAGGGAGGAAACCTAGGTCGTGACAGACACCCCATAACACGAATTTCCTGACACCAAATCCACGTTTTTGCCTCCCCCATGGATCCCATCTCCATGAGGGCTGGCTCCCAAGAAGCCATGAAGGAAGAGGGCTAAGATACGGCGCTCCCCATGATGCGAGCGGCGCAAGGAAAGAGTCCCTACGCCACCGCCGACGTCGGCGCTGCCCCGCGCCTCGCGCTATCTCCATAATCAATTCTGAAAGATCACCGTCCGTTTTGATAATTATATGACAACATACCTATTTGATCTAATGTTTGTTTGATATATGAAAATGCCCAGGTTCATCAAGTTCACTAATTCTATGGGCTGCGTGTTTGGTTAAAATGAAAAGAGTTAGGAGAAAGAAAACTGGGAAGCATTTTCTGCATGGAGCGGAGGCTCCGGTGAAACCACCGGAGGCTCCGCCCAGGCTCCGGTGCGGTTCCGGTGCAGGGTCTGCCCAAACCTCCCTCTGGTGCATATGAGCGGAGGCCAGGGCGGAACCTCCGGTAGAGCTCCGGTGGGCAGAGCCTCCGCCCTTTCCACCGGAGCCTCCGCTGCCTCCAACCAGGCCCCTTGAACGATGGGCATCCGGTGCGCCTCCGGTGGAGGCTCCGCCAAAAGCTTGCTCTGTTGGATAAGAGCGGAGGCTCCACCGGAGCCTCCGGTGGAGCTCCGGTGGCCTCCAACCTGGCCCTTTGAACGATTGCCATCTGGTGCACCTCCGGTGGGGTCTCCGCCAAAATCTTGCTCTGTTGGATAAAAGCGGAGGCTCCACCGGAACCTCCGGTGCAGCTCCGGTGGGCGGAGCCTCCGCACTTTCCACCGGGGCCTCCACCCCTTGGCCCTCCAAAGGGTAACTTTCGTGCTGTGCTGCTGCGCAACTAAAAGAAGCCCACCGGAGCCTCCGGTGCATCAAGGACTGCAACTGCCACTTTGTGGGAAGGGGTATAAATACCCCTTCCCCTTCCTCATAAATGCTAAGCTTTTTCCACTCTCTCGCCATTAATGAAAGCTTCACCCACCTAGATCTCTCTCTCCGTCCATCCAATCACTCCCATACTTGGTGGAGAGCTAGAGGAGGCCTAGATCCACACTTCCACCAAAGGAATTTCAAATCCATCCACCACAACCTAGTAGATCTAGAATCCTACTCAAGGCCTAGAAACCTTAGTAGATCTTGTGCTTGTAGCTTCCACCTTGTTGCAAGAAGCTACGGATTGCTTGAGAGCCTCCATCCATCTTGTGGAGTGACCTCGAGCTCTTGTAAAGGTTTGGTCAACGCCTTCAAGTCGACCTCATAGTGGAAACGAGAATCTCCCTCACCGGAGAAGCTCAAGGAGAACAAGGTGTGCACAACCGTGCTATTGAGGAGTGCCTAGGTGGATCCCCACCTCTCCAACGTAGACGTACTTCTCTTTGAGAAGGAACTACGGGAATCATATCCTTGTCTCCTTGTTTACACTTGTGGTTTATATTATTACCTTTCGCTTTACTTCTGTTACGCATATTATCTTGTCCACATAGGTTGCTCACCTAGATGCACATCTAGAGAACCTTATCTTATCTTGCTTAGCCCAACTAAAAGGAAAAAGAAAAGAAAAATTGGTAGTCAACCTATTCACCCCCCCTCTAGTTGACCATGGTGCACTTTCAATTGGTATCAGAGCCTCGGCTCTTGCTAAGTGGTTAACCGCCCAAGAGTACAATGGTCGATGAAAATGCCCCCAGTAGTTCTAGTGCGGAAATCTCCAAAATGGCCGACACTATATCTAACCTACAAGATACGGTTGGAACTATCCAAACCAAATTATCTAAGGTTAGCTCTAGTGTTAGTTTGGAGGTTTCTAGCATAAATAAAATGATGGAGGCCTTGATGGGGAAAACCAAGGAGTCCGTGGAACCACCTCTCATCGACAGTGATGTTAGCTCGAACGAAGAGTCCATTCCGGACATCGACGAAATGGAAGCTAACTTCGCTTTAGCTAAGGCGAAAGCCAAAGCAAAGGCCGATAAAAAGGCTAAGAGCGGTGGGAGCTCCGAGGGCTCCAAGTCTCAATCGGCTAACGGTTCGGGGTCTAACTCTAAAGTTCCACCACCTCCCAATTATGATTCTATCCACCCCATTGCCACAATGCCACACATGGTTAATGTTGGAGTTCCTCCCATGCTTAACACTAACGAATTCTCTTCTTGGAAGTTTGATATGGAGTCTCACATTTCAGGACCTTGCACCGCTTTGTGGAGAAGCATTCTCCATGGATTCCACCCTCATGATCCGAGCAACTTGACTCCAAGAGAGGATGTGGAATTTCAACTCAACAAGACCGCTCTTGTGACTATCCAAAAGGCTCTCCCAAGAGAACATCTTGAACACATCCACAGTATCAAGACCTCCAAGTAAGCTTGGGATAAACTTGACACTTTGTTCCAAGGCAATGCAAGCATTCAATCATCCAAATATGATGTTGCTCTTGACAAGTCCGAGAACTTTGTTATGCTTGAAGAAGAAAGTCCCGAGGAGCTATATAGAAGAGTGGTCACCCTTGGCAATCAATTAAGGGACTTTGGAAAAGAGGAAATCTCCGATGAGTGGATCAAGAGGAAGTTTGTCAAGGCCATAACTCCATTTGAGAAGAACCTCTCCACTAGCATTCGAACAAGATCCGACTACAACTCCCTCAACTCCATTGGTGTCCCTAGTGAGTTCATAGCCATATCCTTATCTCACAAGAGCGCGGATGATGCTCTTGCTTGCTCAAGAGGACTTGGAAAGTCTCCTAACCTCGCCTTGAAGTCTAAGGCAATGGCCAAGATAGAAGAAGTGGATGATGATGATGAGGACTATGAAGATGCATACAAAGGTGCCCATAAGTGTATCGCTCTTGCCATGCAAGGGTATTGGAAGAGATGGGAGGCTCACAAGGCCGATGCTCCTAGACCTTCAAGGAACAAGATCTTTAGAAAGAAAGGGGAGCGGCCAAGGACATGCTACAATTGTAGAAGTGCAAACCACTTCGTCAAAGAGTGTCCCTTTGAGCCAAGAGAAGAGAATGAAGGGAAGCTTGTTCGCAAGGACAAGAACAAAGCTCCACAAAACAAGAACCTCGCTAGAAGAGTCCTGGGGGCTCTATATGTTCAAGAAGGCCCCACATTGGAAACATACTACTCCGGAGATGAAGGAGAAGATGAAGTCGTAGGTGTTGCCCACGTCGCCATAGCTACGACTTCCTCTTCATCAGTCTCTTTATTTGAATCCCCCAATGAGAAGGCATCGATCCGACCTACATGTCTCATGGCAAAAGCCACCGCGGTAATATCTTCCACCTCAAAGTCTATTGTCACTAGCTCTCCCTCATTATTGGATTGTGTTGAAAATGTTGTTGATGATGAGGAGGCCAAGAATCTAGGCTCTTGGTTGTGTAGTCTTGAAGGTGAAACTAAAGAAAAGGTAAAGGCTCTCTTAAGGCAACTTGATGATGCTAACTCCCTCATAGATGAGAAGGAGGAGATCATCATGACCTTGGAGAACCATGGCGGTAGCCATGATAATCATGACGACGAACTGGTCAAAGCACTTGAAAAAGAGAGATCCATGAGAGCCTCTCTCGAAGAGAGACTATCTAGTCTACAAGAGACATATGCTATTAGTGTTTCAAAGCTTAGGAAAGATAACAACAAATATATTGCCAAGCTTAAGAAAGAACATGCCAAATCTCTTGTTTTACTTAAAGAATTTGAAGAGGAAGAGTTGAAGCTAGGAATAGCTCATCAAAAACCTGACGAGAAGCATGAGAAACTAAAAAAAGTAGTTTACGTCTCTTAAAGAAATTCGTGACAAACTTGCCAAGTCTCGTAATAAGCTTCTAGCTCAACAATCTAATAAGCATGTTGCATCTTCATCAAATAGCATTGTTATTGTGCCTACCTCTTCTACTACAACTAACATTGTAGGGAAAGAAAGAATTCTCAATGATGCAATAAGATCTCAAGGAGCCAAGAAATGGAAAGAGGGACTTGGCTTTGTTTCCAACTCAAAGAAGATATCCAAGAATGTCACTTCTCCCTCTCAAAATGTTGTATTTGTGAAAGAGGGAGAGGTGACCAAAGAGAAGGAGACAAATGCCATTGTGGGTTGTGATACCTCTAGGCGGAGCATCACTCACAATGATTTCGCCGGAAAATATAACCCATCTTATGTTCTTATGAAATCTAGAGATGGACATGTTTATGCTAAATACGTTGGTACTTCTTATGGTGATGATTTTCATTGGACTATTTGGGTTCCTAAGACCCTTGTGACTAACAAAAGAGGACCCATTGAAGGATGGGTACCTAAATCAAGAAATTGATCTCTTGTAGGGAAATGCTTCCGGGTCAACTAGATGGACAGTGGATAGTGGTGCATCCCAACTTATGACCGGAAGCTATGATGCAATAAGTAATATTGAACCTCCTTTACCTCATCTCAATTGCGTTACTATTGGTGACAAGTCCGAGCTTAAGGTATTGGGACGAGGCAAGGTGGCTATCTCAAATGATTTATCAATTGAGAATGTTCTCCTTGTTGAGTCCCTTGGCTATAACTTTATGTCCGTTCTTCAACTTGCGAATTGTGGCTTTACCTTGTTCTTTAATAAAGAGAGTTTGATTGTCACTTGGGAGACATCTCTTAAAGTAGCCTTTGTTGGGTTTGTCAAGAACGGCATGTATGTAGTGGAATTCTCTAAAGAAGACATGTGTGCCGCGACATGCCTAATGGCTAAAGTTGATGTGGGGTGGCTTTGCCATCGCCGGCTAGCCCACACCAATATGAGAATGTTACATGACCTCCAAATTGGCAATCATGTTCTAGGACTAACCAAATCTAAGTTTGCTAAAGACCGTGTGTGTAGCTCTTGTACCTTTGGGAAGCAACATGGAGAACAACACCCAACCAAGACAACTATCTCCACCACAAGAATTCTCGAGCTCATACACTTAGATCTCTTTGGTCCACTATCCTATGATAGCCTCGGAGGAAAGAAGTATTGCTTGGTGATTGTGGATGATTATTCAAGATATTGTTGGGTGTATTTCTTCAAGAGGAAAAGTGAAACTCAAAAGAGAGTCATCGAGTTCATCACTCTAGTAAAGCGCCAACACAATGCTACCATATTGGCCATTCGGAGTGATAATGGCTCGGAGTTCAAGAACTATACCGTTGAGGGTTTTCTTAGTGAAGAAGGCATTGCCCATCAATATTCCACTCCTTATACCCCTCAACAAAATGGTGTTGCGGAGAGAAAGAACCGAACTTTGATGGATGCGGCTAGAACTATGATTGCGGAGTTCTCTTCTCCCTATAACTTTTGGGCCGAAGCCGTCTCCACCGCATGTCATGCTACCAACCGGTTATATCTTCACAAGATTTTGAACAAGACTCCCTATGAGATTCTCACGGGCAAGAAACCGGATGTATCTTATTTCAAGGTCTTCGGTTGCAAGTGCTTCATTCGCAATAAAGGTAAACGGTTGTCAAAATTTGAGACCAAATCTTATGAGGGTATATTTGTTGGCTATGCCACAAACGCTCACGCCTATAGAGTCTACAACAAGTCCACCGGACAAGTTGAAGAAGCTATAGACGTGGTGTTTGATGAGGATAACGGCTCCCAAGGGGGGCGTATAGATCATGGTGTTGTAGGAGATGCAATTCCTCCCCTCGTCATAAGAAGAATGGGGATTGGTGAAATAATCCCCATTGAGGGTTACCGGATGACGGAGGGAGAAGGACTATGCCCCACTCAAGTGGGGCCATTGACTACACCCATTGATAATCAAGCTACTCAACAAGATGCACCAAGCCCTCAAGCTAACCATCAAGACCAAGGTAATGACCAAGGCCAAGCAACTCATCTTAATCATGATCAAGATTCCATCATTGTTGAGAGTGCTCAACCTAGTGGTGATTCATCACCCATTATTGATCAAGGATAAAATGAAGATGGACATGTCTCCGATGAAGAAGGTGATTCTCAATCTATTCCAAAGAATCTTTGGAGGAGATACTAGCACGAAGAGCAAAGATAAGGCTAGAGAATCTTGAACGAGCGGGTCATACGGAGGACAAGATTCTTGGGCAAGTTCGTGGAAGAGTGGTCACTAGAAGGCAATTGGCGTATTTTAGCAAGGCTCATGCTTTTGTCTCTTTCATTGAACCGAAGAAGCTCTATGAAGCACTCGAAGATCAAGATTGGCTTGAAGCCATGCATGATGAACTCAATAACTTCGAGCACAACAAAGTGTGGAAATTTTTGCCAAGACCCAAGGATTGCAAAAATGTCATTGGAACCAAATGGGTGTTCAAGAACAAACAAGACAAAGATGGCATTGTCATTCGCAACAAGGCAAGATTGGTGGCCCAAGGTTTTTCTCAAGTCGAAGGTATCGATTTCGGTGGAACCTTTGCCCCCGTAGCTCGCCTTGAATCTATTCGCATCTTACTTGCTTATGCATCTCATCATAATTTCAAGTTACAAAAAATGGATGTTAAGAGTGCTTTCCTTAATGGTCCTATTAATGAGTTAGTATATGTCAAGCAACCTCCGGGTTTCGAGGATCCCAACCACCCCGATCATGTCTATAAACTCGATAAGGCGCTCTATGGACTTAAACAAGCTCCACGTGCGTGGTACGAGCACCTTAAAGAGTTTCTAGTAGATCGTGGGTTTAATGTTGGTTTAATCGATCCAGCCCTCTTTACCAAGACGGTTGGAGGTGACTTGTTCATATGCCAACTCTATGTGGATGACATCATTTGTGGGTCTACTAACACTTTGTTCAATGAGGAGTTTTGCAAGCTTATGACCGATAGGTTCGAAATTTCTATGATGGGAGAGTTGGAATTCTTTCTTGGATTTGAAGTGAATCAATATCATGAAGGAACCTTCATCAAACAAGCCAAATACACTCAAGACATGCTCAAGAGATTTAATATGAATGATGCCAAACCTATGAACACTCCTATGTCCACGACCACCGACTTGAAACCCGACCCCAACGGTAAAGAGGTAGATCAAAAGGTATACCGCTCCATGATTGGATATTTGCTCTACCTTTGTGCATCTCGACCCGATATCATGTATAGCGTAGGTAAATGTGCAAGGTTTCAAGCCTCTCGTAGGAAAAGTCATTTGGAAGCTGTGAAACGAATCTTTCGATACTTAGTTCATACCCCAAACTTTGGTCTTTGGTACCCCACAGGTTCAAGCTTTCAACTCATTGGATATTCGGATGCGGATTATGCGGGAGAGAAGACGGATAGGAAGTCCACATCCGGGGGTTGTCAATTCCTTGGCCGCTCCTTGGGATGTTGGTCTTCAAAGAAGCAAAATTGCATTGCTCTCTCCACCACCGAGGCCGAGTATATCTCCGAGGCAAGTTGTTGTGCCCAATTGCTATGGATGAGGAAAACCTTGAAGGATTATGGTATTCATTTTGACAAGGTGCCTCTTATTTGTGATAATGAGAGTGATATCAAGATCGCCTACAACCCAGTTCTTCACTCCAAGACGAAGCACATTGAGATCCGTCATCATTTCATTCGGGATCATGTTGAGAAAGGTGATATTGATCTCTCATATGTCCCCACTAAGGATCAACTTGCTGATATCTTCACGAAGGCCCTTGATGAACCACGATTTCGAGCTTTGAGGAATGAACTAAATGTCATCGATTCTTCCAACTTCACTTGAAACCTTGCATATGTACCTTCATTATGCATGCTATTAGGTTTAGATGTAGGCATGGAAATAGGGGGAGCGCTACTCAACTAATGAGTATGCACTCCTCTTATCATGCGAAAATCAATTAATCATTGCATATCTAGTCAATTTGTGACTTATTGTGCTTAATTGTGAGTAGTATTTTTGGACCCAATATATATCTTCACGGTGCCAAAGTACACACTCAACATGGTGGCTTCGGCCACCGACCTTTGGTATGTTTTGGATCTTTCTCGCATATCATATATTTTCCTTGATAACTCGTACGGGTTCGGTTTTCCACCTCTTTGTGCTTCTTGCGAACCCCTCCGAGTAATCTCTCGTATATCAGTGACTATTTTCCAACCCAAGCCCCCTCTGCCCAAAACAATATTCCAATTGTAATGCTCTTGTTTTTACAATCTTGGTGTGCAAAAACTTGGCTGGGCGGAGGCTCCGGTGAAACCACCGGGGCTCTACTGCCCCTGCCCACGGGAACTCCACCGGAGGCTCCGCTGGCGCATAATTGCTCAGTGGGCCAAATTTGGTTTGTTTTTGTGGACAAGGGGAGGAGGCTCCGGTGAAACCACCGGAGGCTCCGCTGGGCGGGGAGCGGAGGCTCCGGTGAAACCACCGGAGGCTCCGCTTGCGGCAGTTTTTCGGGATAAGACCTAGGGCGAGCCGGGGTCAATGAGATCCAATCTCATTTTCCCCCCACTCGCCCTCCTTCTTCCTCCTCTCAACCGCCGCTGCCCCCAAGCCAACCGCCGCCGGATTTGGGTGCTCCACCGCCGGGAGACCTCCTCCTTGCCTTGGACCACCCCGGGCTCTTCTTTCTCCTTCCTTTTCACCATGGATGATGCGGGTATGTGCTCTCTCTCTCTCTCTCTCATCTAGTTTATGGATGGGGATGCATAGGAGTTCATGTTCTTGTCCTCTAGATGTGTGGATTTGAAGTTTTAGGAGTATAAGTTCTCGAGTACAAACCCTAGCAACCTAGATAATGTGTGCTAGGATTGAATCGTTACGGTTGTAGAGAAGATTCATATGCCCTAACCCTAGTTATTCAACCCTAACACCATGTGTATCTTTGTTTCTTCAATTTGTGCGTATTTATCAACTTCAGAATTACCTTCTCTTCATGCCATCCTTGCTCTTTCTTTCTTAGATGCTTCCGGTTCCAAAGGAAAGGGGGTTCGTTACAAGAGTACGGGTCGTCGCAAGACTCCTCAAGTTGATGAGATCGAAGAAGAACTTGACAATGCGCAACCCAAGCGGAAGAGGTTCCCGGCTACCGAGAAGAAATTGCCTCACAAGAACACGACAAAGACCGCTTCCAAGATGTCTGAGGCGGCTTTTCTGAAGGAACGTCGCGAAAACCCCTATGTGATCGCATGTGAGCGTTTGATGCCACAATTCCGGGGTAAGGATGCCTGCTTCCACACTGTCTTGCAAGGGGAACTATATCATGAGATCTTGATGAGGAAGCCAAAGGACAACATTTCCCTTCAACATGCCATCAACTTTGGGCATCTGGAAAGGAACCCCTATTACTTTGGGGAGGCTCTTGAGCTCATTGAGAGGTTTGGAATTGGTCCCATTATTAGTCTTCAACAAGACTACGATGAAGACCTTGTCTGTCAGTTCTTGGCCACCGTTCATCTCTCCAATGAGACCGAGTGTAATCTTACTTGGATGACACAGGGGAGAAAGCTTGACATCAAGTGGTCTGACGTTGGCATCATTCTTGGAGGGTACCCGGACTTTGGACCATTTGCTGATAGTGAGGAGTTTGCCAATGGATGGTTCCGGGTTCACGTCATCAACACTCCATCCCTTCCCAAGGATCAACTCACCCCACTCTATCACTGGAAGAAGTTCACCGTTGGGTTTTTCAAGGGTCTCTACCCCACCTATTATATCATGATGCGCATCTATAGAGAGACTATCAACCCAAAGGCGGGGAATGTGGATGAAATCCAGGGCTTCTTGAAGAATCTCATGCTTCTCACTCACCAACAGCGGCTCACCGACTCCCCTCGCAAGCTCGATGTGCTTGATTACATTTGGAATGAGCTATGGCACGTCGTGATCAACCGCAAGAATGCTTGGTTTGGGCCCTTCATCATGAAGATCATCTTACATGTGTGGAATGACAGGTTTCCGGATGAACCATTTGAGGATGATAATTGGATCCCTCACATGGAAAGGAGACTCCTCATCAAGGACCACACCGAGCCCCCTGAACACCCCACTCCTGCTCCTCGCCGGCACAAGGCCAAGCCTCGTGTTATTGTTGATGAGGAATAAGAAGAAGGAGCCGGTCCATCTCGCCCTCCTCCTTCTAACAATGCTTTCAAATGGATGGCGAGGGCCCTCAAGAAGGTGTTCCGGTTGAAAAAGAAGATCGAGAAGCGTCAATGGGAAGCCCACTATGATAAGGAGCTCAAGAACCGCAACAAAGCACAGGCCGCTCGTCAGCTTCTTCGTGATAGTGGTGAATCCGTGGATTCCCCGGTTCTTCCTAGCATCACCAACTGGGACAAGTGGCAGGCCAAAGACTCCAAGGGCAACTTGATTGAGTGGTTTGAGGAAGAAGGAGAAGAAGCTACTAGTTCTCATCGCCGCGCCCCCTCTCCGAACATGGACATCTCCTCCGAGTGATCTTCGGGGCGTTAGCATCGTTTTCTCCCTCTTTTGGTATCTTGATGCCAAAGGGGGAGAGCTATATATTAGGAGCGGGTATTTGCATGGTTTCTCCCTCAAGCAACTTCTATTTGCATCTTTCCTTTTCTTGAGGGAGTTTGGTGTTTTATTTGGTCATTTGGGACTTCGGTTTGTTTACATTATTCGTATATGTCGTGAACCTCGTATTATTATGCATTATGAACCTCATATCCTATTATATTATGTGATGTGTGCTCCCTTTTATTCATATTGCTCATACATACATCATGCCTAAATTCTCCCAACATGAAGGGAGCATACCTTTAGGGGGAGCTCCGTTCATGTTGTGTTTTCTATTATGCAAATAGGGATGTTGTCATCAATTACCAAAAAGGGGGAGAAAGAAAGATCATCGTCTGTTTTGATAATTATATGACAACATACCTATTTGATCTAATGTTTGTTTGATATATGAAAATGCCCAGGTTCATCAAGTTCACTAATTCTATGGGTTGTGTGTTTGGTTAAAATGAAAAGAGCTAGGAGAAAGAAAACTGGGAAGCAGTTCTTGCATGGAGCATAGGCTCCGCCCCAGGCCCCGGTGCGGGTCCGGTGCAGGGTCCGCCCAAACCTCCCTCTGGTGTATATGAGCGGAGACCAGGGCGGAAGCTCCGGTGGAGCTCTGGTGGGCGGAGCCTCTGCCCTTTCCACCGGAGCCTCGCCTGCCTCCAACCAGGTCCCTTGAACGATGGGCATCCGGTGCGCCTCCGGTGGAGCTCCGGTGGCCTCCAACCTGGCCCTTTGAACAATTGGCATCCGGTGGGGGCTCCGCCAAAAGCTTGCTCTGTTGGATAGGAGCGGAGGATCCACCGGAGCCTCCGCACTTTCCACCGGGGCCTCCGCCCCTTGGCCCTCCAAAGGATAACTTTTGTGATGCGCTGCTGCACAACTAAAAGAAGCCCACCGGAGCCTCCGGTGAAACCACCGGAGCCTCCGGTGCATCAAGGACTGCCACTGCCACTTTGTGGGAAGGGTTATAAATACCCCTTCCCCTTCCTCATAAATGCTAAGCTTTTTCCACTCTCTCTCCTAGCCATTAATGAAAGCTTCACCCACCTAGATCTCTCTCTCCGTCCACCCAATCATTCCCATACTTGGTGGAGAGCTAGAGGAGGCCTAGATCCACACTTCCACCAAAGGAATTTAAATCCATCCACCACAACCTAGTAGATCTAGAATCCTACTCAAGGCCTAGAAATCTTAGTAGATCTTGTGCTTGTAGCTTCCACCTTGTTGCAAGAAGCTACGGATTGCTTGAGAGCCTCCATCCATCTTGTGGAGTGACCTTGAGCTCTTGTAAAGGTTTGGTCAACGCCTTCAAGTCGACCTCATAGTGGAAACGAGAATCTCCCTCACCGGAGAAGCTCAAGGAGAACAAGGTGTGCCAAACCGTGCTATTGGGGAGTGCCTAGGTGGGTACCCACCTCTCCAACGTAGACGTACTTGTCTTTGAGAAGGAACTACGGGAATCATATCCTTGTCTCATTGTTTACACTTGGGGTTTATCTTATTACCTTTCGCTTTACATTTAGAGAACCTTATCTTATCTTGCTTAGCCCCACTAAAAGGAAAAGAAAAAGAAAAATTGGTAGTCAACCTATTCACCCCCCTCTAGTTGACCATAGTGCACTTTAAAATTCCTCCTTGTATACAGTGGTTCATCCTCCCACACACCTATGTACCTCCCTTTGTAAACATGGTGTTTGGCGTTCTAAATTATTTCCAGATGATCTATTGTGTAGTTCCATTTTTTCATATGATTGATTGTTGAATCTCTATGGATGGTTTGAGCTATGTATTGAATTTTTAACAGTCCTATGATGCCCATCATATGTTTATGCACGCATGGATCATATATTAGGGTTTGTAGTATGTGGAGAAAGTTAGAGGGAGGGTTACTTGAGTGACAGAAACATGAGCCCCAATCTAGTGATTAAAGCATATGGGATAAAGAGGATCTTTTTATCTTAATGCTATGGTTGGGTATTTTTACCTTAATATATTTTCTAGTAGTTACGGATGTTTGCTAGAGTTCAAATCATAAGTAATTCCAATCATTGGATAGTGAGAGCTTGTTAGCTTTTCCGCTCCCACATTAAAGAGGAATATCAACCTTGTATTTGACTATTTGATCATGGAAAAATCCATCACAATTACCACCACTTTTCCACACTCATGGTACTGTTAGTTTATGGTTACTTAGTATATTTTATTTCTGCAGCACTAACATTTACTCTCCGTTATTTATTATCTTGCAAAACTATCTCTCATACCTGTATTATTACTCTACTATTATTTCCTAGATAAAGTAAATGGTTAGTGTGCGTAGAGTTGTATCAGTGGTTGATAGAACTTGAGAGAACATTTATCCTACCTTTAGCTCCTCGTTGGGTTCGACACTCTTACTTATCGAAAAGACTATGCAGGATCCCCTATATACTTGTGGGATATCACTCCTCGACATTGAGGTCGTCTTCACCGTCTTCATCTACAACCCTTGTGCGGGAGGGTAATCCCCGCTTTCGGTCTTCAAGGGTATGATTGATACGTCCAAAACGTATCTATAACTAGATGATACCCCGCGCGTTGCTGCGGGGATATCTTAAAAAAAATTATGATTAAATTTGAGGAAATCCAATTAGTGGAAATACTTCAATGAATATACTATATTATAACAATTATGATTAAATTTGAGGAGATTTAAGTTAGTGGAAATACATGCATGAATTATATAATGTGATCATTGCATTGATATCCTTTTAGATGTTACCTACCAAGATCACACATCTTTTGCAATCACCAAATCAAATAGATTAGTCCGATAAGTTTAGGAATCAATTAATGACCTTCAAACAACAATTAGTTTGGTGTGAGAAAGACTAAATAAGACATTGAAGGTGTCTTCATTAATCATGCGTACAATGTTGCAACATTACAATGGTGGGGGGTTAGCCGTAGATCAAAAGAAATCCAAATTATGTTTCAAACTGTTATGATATTATATGTTCCTATCGCAGAATAAGTGGACATATATTGACGTGGATTCTGTAGAGAACAAACATGAATAATTTTTCCATGCAAGAAACTTCTCCTTATCTAGGTTTTTATTCGTGTATAAAATAATTTAAAATTTAGTACTACCTTACAAAAATATAAATGCGGGCTGGATCACTCGACAACCGGTTATTTTTTCCGATCTTTGCTGGATGTTGCGTATGTTACATCTTTTTTTTTCACCGATCTTTGCTCGATCCATGCAATATTATGGCAAGGCTAATAATTTTTTTTCAGGATAAACGTAGTAGAAGATTATGTCGGTCCACTAAAAATGCAATGATATGAAGATCATTTGTACAATTTCTCAGATTAACAAATAAGTTCGGTGACATAATGTTTTTTTTGCCTTAATGTGCTGACAGTCTATGATCACTTTGCAATTCTAGAGATACAACATGAATCCCTATGCATGTACAGTCATACTCAACCTTATCAACCTGTACCTTTTTTATGATTCAGGCAGTTAGTCCGATGAAGTCACGACATCAGGGACAAATAAAGGAAATCTAAGAAAAGTCAGAAATCGCGATGAACACAAAAATGGATCTTCCTTGCTCCATTTACTTCATTTCTTCCCTGCCAAAAATTGTCCATTATACTATAATCAAAATGATAACATGAAAAGGTAATAACAAAATACAGAATAATACCAAAATACTCGGAATTTGAGACCAATTTTTTGTATGACCAACAAAGACCCAGGAATGCCATGAAACCAGGAAGAAAGGTTACAATATACTGACGACTTGACATCTGAAAAAGGAGAGGGATGGAACACATGGTATAATTCGAACAATTCATTCCATTCTCCGCCTACATGAACATGCGTTTGAAGATAGAATACTTCCATGGATATACAGTACACACATTATCCGTCAGAGTTCCGACTAAAATTAAATGAAAGAAAGTGATTTTGTGCATCACGAACACTAATGTGTTAGGTAAAGTGAGTAACAAATAGACAGGGTCATGGACATGGGTTCATAGAGTGAGTAGCACCTTTGCACGTGCGTCGTCAACTCGACGCTGGAGAACGACATCCATGATCCATGTTGCAGTCATGTGTGAGCAATCAGAAGAAAATCCAACCAACTGAAAGCCAGTACACGTGAGACGCTAATCTGACCTGCAACCAAGAAAAAGAACGTGGGCATTACAGGGTGAAGCGAGATATGTGAAGACACGATGGAAATACTTCTTCTTGTCAGTACGTGGAGCGAACAGTAGGGAAGATCTTGTGAGTCGGGGCAGGCTGATACAGACATCTCCAGGTATTGAAGGTCATAACACCTGTTTGAGAGCCTGTGCGGTTTAGCTTTACTTTTGTGTGGAGAAGATGAGAGATGAGACAGTCCCTCGATCCCTTCTAATATGTTGCATGTATGGAATCCGAGAAGATGCAAAGGAACTGTATTAATTAATGGAGAAGTTGAAGAGTGAGAAGATGAATCGATGTGTGGAAGATTGTAGTAGGAGGGAGTAGACGAACGCTGTGGAAAATAAATTTTGTGGTAGAGAGCCGGAGAGGAAGCGGCTGAGGAAAATGGTTCAACAGGGAGTACTAATAACCGTAGCGTTTCTATAAAAAAAAGTAAATAACCGTAGCGTATGGACGGTTCGCTTTAAATGTCAGAACTGGTTAAACCAGTAGTTGCGGTGGATGTCAAAACAACTGTAGTGACGTGGATATTTAGTGGACAAAGATTGACATGGACCAATTAGATGAGAGCTGATGTGTATACCTTGCATGTTGAGAGAAATAGCAATAGTGGGTTGCTCCCATTTAGACATTATTACTAGCAAAACGTGCCCGTGCGTTGCAACGGGAAAAAAATTATGTGTTGTGACTTGCGAAGGCACACATGGACATATAAACATAATTCACGAGCATAGAAAGGAATGATCATATATAATATCCAAAAAAACAAGAATTCTACTTTGTTCAATTACAATGTAATTCGTTCAAGAACTACAATTAACTTACTTGAGAAGAATATCAAATGGGAACCTTTTTTGTTCAGATGCCTCGCAGGACAATGATGTTACTAAAACTTCGAATAGAAGCATTCTTCATAAGTACTTTAAATATTTTATATTCTTCCACTGTATTTCGGTTTTCCTCTCCACAGTCTGAGAACGCTACTCTGCCCTCCGCTTCAGCCACGCTTAATACATGTCCACCGGTGTGAGAAGAGCCATCACCGCCATCGCCACTTGACACCACTCGGCGAAGTTGTGCGACGCCCATCATCCAATCCTTCCAACACTGGCTATGCTGAGACCTTTACCGAGGAATTCAGATTGAAAATATTTGGATATTTTGCTTGTTAAGTACGACCTGCAGCTTGAAGCATTCAGACGTGGCAATAGAAACCCCGTCATCTTCTCTTCTTTTGGTCTGTTTTGTACCGTTTCCACCCACAATAGGACTATGCGTACAAGACCTGAAGAACAATCAGATTTTTGCTTTGGATTGTGCAATTCACCGTGGATTAGCTCTAGAAATTTGAGAAGGTTAGGATTTTGGAAATAAAAAAATTACATCATGATTAGAACGACTAATTAATTCTATGTGTAGTAGTTATTGATGTAGCATGACTTGTATCAAACATATGAGAGTACTTAATGTTCCATTGAAAGAATCATGAGTTGTTTTTATCACATCGAAGCATAATATTGTGGTATTCTCCTTTGAATGCTTTATTTGGCTGACTTGGCGCATGCTAACACCATGTTAAGACTACAAACCAGCCATCTTTAGCGTCTATTATCATTTAATTTTTGACTTGTAATACCATTTATGCTTTGATTAATAATGTTTTTGTCGTTGCGCATGATTATGGCCATTATTGCTCTCTTGATTTGTCGCTCCCAGTCTTTTGCTAGCCTCCACCTGTACCGAGTATGAGCTCTACTCGTGCATCCAACTCCCAAAACCAAACTTTTCCTAATGTGTCCAACATACCTACCTACATGTTGTATTTAACCGCTACTCCAAAGTAAATTTCTCATGTGCTACCTTTAAAATCTTTAAAATTATACATGTTTTGTGCCCCTGTTTTAGCTCATGAAGACGTAGGTAGACGGTCTTTATATCACCTGTTGATTGGACTTTACACACCTGGACTAGCGGCACATCCGCTTATCCAAATGCTATAAGAGCTGGGAACAGGGTGCCTAGCCCCAAAATGTGGTTACTATAAATTCTCTTCACTCTTTTTGCCCCTGATTTATCCGTGAAAGCATAATTGTGTAAACAAAAGAGAAGAGGGATGATCTACTTACCCCAGTAGAAAGAACGTCCTTCAATGGGAGCCGCTCTTGTAAAGTCTAGTTAACTTGTGAGTCTTATATTGTCTGTTTGCCATTCGTTGAAATAAACATACACCTCTCGAAAAAATTGTTTTCAATACCTCTGTTTTAATAAAATTAAAAGCTCTAGCACATGAGTTTATCCCTTCTTCCTGATACGTCTTAAACATATCTATAATTTTCAATGCTCCATTCTTGTTTTCTATCCAATACCTTTATGTTTTCACATGTTTTCCTTCGTTTTCCGGACGTTTTCTAGGACTAACCTATTGAGAAGATGCCACAGAGCCAGTTCCTGATTTCTGCTGTTTTTGGTTTCACAAAAGTTATTTTGGAAATATTCTCGGAATTGGACGAAACAAAAGCCAAAAGTCTTAGAATTCCCGACGCCGACGCGTCAAGGAAGTCCAAAAGAGACCCGGAGGGGGGCCCTGGAGCTCGCACACCATGGCTGGGCGCTGGTGGCCCCTGGCCGCGCCTGGAGGTCGTGTGGGCTCCTTGGGCGCCCACCGCCATCGCCCTTTCGCCTATAAAGCCCCCCAATTCATAAACCCTAAATATATTGTCCCCCTTCCACTAAAAGTTCCGTAGCTCCGCCGCCACCACCGACAAGTTTTGGGGACAGAAATCTCTGTTCCCACACCCTGTCGAGACGTGGAAGTGCCCCCGGAGCCATCTCCATTGACTCCACCGCCATCTTCACCGTCATTGTTGTCTCCCATGATGAGGAGGGAGTAGTCCCCCCCCCCCCCGGGGGCTGAGGGCTCTATTGGTAGCTATGTGTTTCATCTCTTTCCCATGGCGTGATCTTTATGTGATCATGAGCTTTGTAATCTAGTTGAATAAGTAGATGTTACTCTTCATATGTTATGTTACTCAAGTGGTTTTGTTATGAGATCTCCGTAGACACTTTGATCACGGTGTAAAGGTGACATTGTGTGCACCGTGTGGTTTAGCATGATATTTATATTTTTTGTTGGATGACCCTATGAAATTCTGGCGTTTGTTTAGTACTAATTTGGGGCGCTCATAGTGACAGTGTGGGGTGCCCTAGAGAGGGATTATAGACTTGAGGAGTGCTGTTACAGCCTATGCATGGAATTATGTTCGTTATCCGGCCGAAGAGTGGTTCGGAGTAGCATAGTGAAGAGATGATATTTATGCATTCAATTATGTTATCATTGTTGAGAGTGTCCACTAGTGAAAGTATGATCCCTAGGCCTTGTTTATAAGCATTGAAACAACGTTTACAATAAGTTCTGCTACATGTTTGCTTGCTGCCATTTTTTATTTCAGATTGCTAATATCACTTATAACCATCCATATTACTTGTATTTCACTCTCGCTTCGTGGAACTACTGCACCTATACAACTAACAATTGTATTAGGTGTGTTGGAGACACAGGAGACATCTTGTATCGCAATTGCAAGGTTTCTTGAGAGGGATACCTTTGACCTCTTCCCCCTGAGTTCGATAACCTTGTATGATACACTTAAGGGAAACTTGCTGTTGTTCTACAAACCTCTACACTTGGAGGCCCAACACTGTCTACAAGAATAGAAGCGTGCGTAGACATCACTTCCCTCTGCGAAGGGCCTTTCTTTTACTTTTATGTTGAGTCCTCATCTTCTAACTTTATGCACAATTAAAAGAGCATAGTTTTCATTTTGAGTATAATGTGGATCAGTCTCAAAGATTATTATTGATTGATTCATGATATTATTACTTGTTCTTATTATTTTCTAGTCACCACTTGAACTTTGAAGGTGTCCTGGCATTTATGTTTTGCTCCCACTTTTAAGGACACGCGGAATACCACTTTGCTGTGTTTTCTTTATGCTCGAAACAAACGTATATCTTTCAATGAATCATTATTCATGATCTTTTTTTTGTGTTACTTTTCATGTTTCAACATGGTTGCTAAGTTACATTGTTGAAATTATATCTATCATTCCTATGTTTAGAGTACTTTGATTTCAGCTTGCAATGCTTTTACAAATAATGATGATCAAGATTGTGTTCGTAGCAAGTCACCTCAAAAATTGTCTTGGTATCGTTTTACCTACTCGAGGACGGGTAGAAACTATGCTTGGGGATGTTGTTACGTCCAATGCGTATTTATAAATTTTGATGGTTTCTTGCTACTTTTATGCTTTTGATAATTGTTTTTATATTAAGTTTATGATTTATTTGGACTACCCTACTAATAGTTGCAAAAGTGCACAATGTTCTTGTTTTACACATTGATGTGTAGGAATTATCAAAAATACAAGAGGAAACCTTATTGGAGCCTAATTGGGACTTTCCTGAAATCTGTCTGAAAAGTCTTTTTAAATATTGTCACGTTAGAGGTCGAAGACAATGTCAAATCGAAAACGTGCGGTCGTAAAAGTTGTGGGGAATTTTGCGAGGAACGTCGCAGACATAGAGTTCGGACCAATCCCAGTCCGGACGGCCGAGAAAATCCCGATTTACCGCAGTCCTAGATGGGATGACAGAAATTCGTGAGACTATATAAAGGGAGGAAACCTAGGTCGTGACAGACACCCCATAACACGAATTTCCTGACACCAAATCCACGTTTTTGCCTCCCCCATGGATCCCATCTCCATGAGGGCTGGCTCCCAAGAAGCCATGAAGGAAGAGGGCTAAGATACGGCGCTCCCCATGATGCGAGCGGCGCAAGGAAAGAGTCCCTACGCCACCGCCGACGTCGGCGCTGCCCCGCGCCTCGCGCTATCTCCATAATCAATTCTGAAAGATCACCGTCCGTTTTGATAATTATATGACAACATACCTATTTGATCTAATGTTTGTTTGATATATGAAAATGCCCAGGTTCATCAAGTTCACTAATTCTATGGGCTGCGTGTTTGGTTAAAATGAAAAGAGTTAGGAGAAAGAAAACTGGGAAGCATTTTCTGCATGGAGCGGAGGCTCCGGTGAAACCACCGGAGGCTCCGCCCAGGCTCCGGTGCGGTTCCGGTGCAGGGTCTGCCCAAACCTCCCTCTGGTGCATATGAGCGGAGGCCAGGGCGGAACCTCCGGTAGAGCTCCGGTGGGCAGAGCCTCCGCCCTTTCCACCGGAGCCTCCGCTGCCTCCAACCAGGCCCCTTGAACGATGGGCATCCGGTGCGCCTCCGGTGGAGGCTCCGCCAAAAGCTTGCTCTGTTGGATAAGAGCGGAGGCTCCACCGGAGCCTCCGGTGGAGCTCCGGTGGCCTCCAACCTGGCCCTTTGAACGATTGCCATCTGGTGCACCTCCGGTGGGGTCTCCGCCAAAATCTTGCTCTGTTGGATAAAAGCGGAGGCTCCACCGGAACCTCCGGTGCAGCTCCGGTGGGCGGAGCCTCCGCACTTGCCACCGGGGCCTCCACCCCTTGGCCCTCCAAAGGGTAACTTTCGTGCTGTGCTGCTGCGCAACTAAAAGAAGCCCACCGGAGCCTCCGGTGCATCAAGGACTGCAACTGCCACTTTGTGGGAAGGGGTATAAATACCCCTTCCCCTTCCTCATAAATGCTAAGCTTTTTCCACTCTCTCGCCATTAATGAAAGCTTCACCCACCTAGATCTCTCTCTCCGTCCATCCAATCACTCCCATACTTGGTGGAGAGCTAGAGGAGGCCTAGATCCACACTTCCACCAAAGGAATTTCAAATCCATCCACCACAACCTAGTAGATCTAGAATCCTACTCAAGGCCTAGAAACCTTAGTAGATCTTGTGCTTGTAGCTTCCACCTTGTTGCAAGAAGCTACGGATTGCTTGAGAGCCTCCATCCATCTTGTGGAGTGACCTCGAGCTCTTGTAAAGGTTTGGTCAACGCCTTCAAGTCGACCTCATAGTGGAAACGAGAATCTCCCTTACCGGAGAAGCTCAAGGAGAACAAGGTGTGCACAACCGTGCTATTGAGGAGTGCCTAGGTGGATCCCCACCTCTCCAACGTAGACGTACTTCTCTTTGAGAAGGAACTACGGGAATCATATCCTTGTCTCCTTGTTTACACTTGTGGTTTATATTATTACCTTTCGCTTTACTTCTGTTACGCATATTATCTTGTCCACATAGGTTGCTCACCTAGATGCACATCTAGAGAACCTTATCTTATCTTGCTTAGCCCAACTAAAAGGAAAAAGAAAAGAAAAATTGGTAGTCAACCTATTCACCCCCCCTCTAGTTGACCATGGTGCACTTTCAATTGGTATCAGAGCCTCGGCTCTTGCTAAGGGCTTAACCGCCCAAGAGTACAATGGTCGATGAAAATGCCCCCAGTAGTTCTAGTGCGGAAATCTCCAAAATGGCCGACACTATATCTAACCTACAAGATACGGTTGGAACTCTCCAAACCAAATTATCTAAGGTTAGCTCTAGTGTTAGTTTGGAGGTTTCTAGCATAAATAAAATGATGGAGGCCTTGATGGGGAAAACCAAGGAGTCCGTGGAACCACCTCTCATCGACAGTGATGTTAGCTCGAACGAAGAGTCCATTCCGGACATCGACGAAATGGAAGCTAACTTCGCTTTAGCTAAGGCGAAAGCCAAAGCAAAGGCCGATAAAAAGGCTAAGAGCGGTGGGAGCTCCGAGGGCTCCAAGTCTCAATCGGCTAACGGTTCGGGGTCTAACTCTAAAGTTCCACCACCTCCCAATTATGATTCTATCCACCCCATTGCCACAATGCCACACATGGTTAATGTTGGAGTTCCTCCCATGCTTAACACTAACGAATTCTCTTCTTGGAAGTTTGATATGGAGTCTCACATTTCAGGACCTTGCACCGCTTTGTGGAGAAGCATTCTCCATGGATTCCACCCTCATGATCCGAGCAACTTGACTCCAAGAGAGGATGTGGAATTTCAACTCAACAAGACCGCTCTTGTGACTATCCAAAAGGCTCTCCCAAGAGAACATCTTGAACACATCCACAGTATCAAGACCTCCAAGTAAGCTTGGGATAAACTTGACACTTTGTTCCAAGGCAATGCAAGCATTCAATCATCCAAATATGATGTTGCTCTTGACAAGTCCGAGAACTTTGTTATGCTTGAAGAAGAAAGTCCCGAGGAGCTATATAGAAGAGTGGTCACCCTTGGCAATCAATTAAGGGACTTTGGAAAAGAGGAAATCTCCGATGAGTGGATCAAGAGGAAGTTTGTCAAGGCCATAACTCCATTTGAGAAGAACCTCTCCACTAGCATTCGAACAAGATCCGACTACAACTCCCTCAACTCCATTGGTGTCCCTAGTGAGTTCATAGCCATATCCTTATCTCACAAGAGCGCGGATGATGCTCTTGCTTGCTCAAGAGGACTTGGAAAGTCTCCTAACCTCGCCTTGAAGTCTAAGGCAATGGCCAAGATAGAAGAAGTGGATGATGATGATGAGGACTATGAAGATGCATACAAAGGTGCCCATAAGTGTATCGCTCTTGCCATGCAAGGGTATTGGAAGAGATGGGAGGCTCACAAGGCCGATGCTCCTAGACCTTCAAGGAACAAGATCTTTAGAAAGAAAGGGGAGCGGCCAAGGACATGCTACAATTGTAGAAGTGCAAACCACTTCGTCAAAGAGTGTCCCTTTGAGCCAAGAGAAGAGAATGAAGGGAAGCTTGTTCGCAAGGACAAGAACAAAGCTCCACAAAACAAGAACCTCGCTAGAAGAGTCCTGGGGGCTCTATATGTTCAAGAAGGCCCCACATTGGAAACATACTACTCCGGAGATGAAGGAGAAGATGAAGTCGTAGGTGTTGCCCACGTCGCCATAGCTATGACTTCCTCTTCATCAGTCTCTTTATTTGAATCCCCCAATGAGAAGGCATCGATCCGACCTACATGTCTCATGGCAAAAGCCACCGCGGTAATATCTTCCACCTCAAAGTCTATTGTCACTAGCTCTCCCTCATTATTGGATTGTGTTGAAAATATTGTTGATGATGAGGAGGCCAAGAATCTAGGCTCTTGGTTGTGTAGTCTTGAAGGTGAAACTAAAGAAAAGGTAAAGGCTCTCTTAAGGCAACTTGATGATGCTAACTCCCTCATAGATGAGAAGGAGGAGATCATCATGACCTTGGAGAACCATGGCGGTAGCCATGATAATCATGACGACGAACTGGTCAAAGCACTTGAAAAAGAGAGATCCATGAGAGCCTCTCTCGAAGAGAGACTATCTAGTCTACAAGAGACATATGCTATTAGTGTTTCAAAGCTTAGGAAAGATAACAACAAATATATTGCCAAGCTTAAGAAAGAACATGCCAAATCTCTTGTTTTACTTAAAGAATTTGAAGAGGAAGAGTTGAAGCTAGGAATAGCTCATCAAAAACTTGACGAGAAGCATGAGAAACTAAAAAAGTAGTTTACGTCTCTTAAAGAAATTCATGACAAACTTGCCAAGTCTCGTAATAAGCTTCTAGCTCAACAATCTAATAAGCATGTTGCATCTTCATCAAATAGCATTGTTATTGTGCCTACCTCTTCTACTACAACTAACATTGTAGGGAAAGAAAGAATTCTCAATGATGCAATAAGATCTCAAGGAGCCAAGAAATGGAAAGAGGGACTTGGCTTTGTTTCCAACTCAAAGAAGATATCCAAGAATGTCACTTCTCCCTCTCAAAATGTTGTATTTGTGAAAGAGGGAGAGGTGACCAAAGAGAAGGAGACAAATGCCATTGTGGGTTGTGATACCTCTAGGCGGAGCATCACTCACAATGATTTCGCCGGAAAATATAACCCATCTTATGTTCTTATGAAATCTAGAGATGGACATGTTTATGCTAAATACGTTGGTACTTCTTATGGTGATGATTTTCATTGGACTATTTGGGTTCCTAAGACCCTTGTGACTAACAAAAGAGGACCCATTGAAGGATGGGTACCTAAATCAAGAAATTGATCTCTTGTAGGGAAATGCTTCCGGGTCAACTAGATGGACAGTGGATAGTGGTGCATCCCAACTTATGACCGGAAGCTATGATGCAATAAGTAATATTGAACCTCCTTTACCTCATCTCAATTGCGTTACTATTGGTGACAAGTCCGAGCTTAAGGTATTGGGACGAGGCAAGGTGGCTATCTCAAATGATTTATCAATTGAGAATGTTCTCCTTGTTGAGTCCCTTGGCTATAACTTTATGTCCGTTCTTCAACTTGCGAATTGTGGCTTTACCTTGTTCTTTAATAAAGAGAGTTTGATTGTCACTTGGGAGACATCTCTTAAAGTAGCCTTTGTTGGGTTTGTCGAGAACGGCATGTATGTAGTGGAATTCTCTAAAGAAGACATGTGTGCCGCGACATGCCTAATGGCTAAAGTTGATGTGGGGTGGCTTTGCCATCGCCGGCTAGCCCACACCAATATGAGAATGTTACATGACCTCCAAATTGGCAATCATGTTCTAGGACTAACCAAATCTAAGTTTGCTAAAGACCGTGTGTGTAGCTCTTGTACCTTTGGGAAGCAACATGGAGAACAACACCCAACCAAGACAACTATCTCCACCACAAGAATTCTCGAGCTCATACACTTAGATCTCTTTGGTCCACTATCCTATGATAGCCTCGGAGGAAAGAAGTATTGCTTGGTGATTGTGGATGATTATTCAAGATATTTTTGGGTGTATTTCTTCAAGAGGAAAAGTGAAACTCAAAAGAGAGTCATCGAGTTCATCACTCTAGTAAAGCGCCAACACAATGCTACCATATTGGCCATTCGGAGTGGTAATGGCTCGGAGTTCAAGAACTATACCGTTGAGGGTTTTCTTAGTGAAGAAGGCATTGCCCATCAATATTCCACTCCTTATACCCCTCAACAAAATGGTGTTGCGGAGAGAAAGAACCGAACTTTGATGGATGCGGCTAGAACTATGATTGCGGAGTTCTCTTCTCCCTATAACTTTTGGGCCGAAGCCGTCTCCACCGCATGTCATGCTACCAACCGGTTATATCTTCACAAGATTTTGAACAAGACTCCCTATGAGATTCTCACGGGCAAGAAACCGGATGTATCTTATTTCAAGGTCTTCGGTTGCAAGTGCTTCATTCGCAATAAAGGTAAACAGTTGTCAAAATTTGAGACCAAATCTTATGAGGGTATATTTGTTGGCTATGCCACAAACGCTCACGCCTATAGAGTCTACAACAAGTCCACCGGACAAGTTGAAGAAGCTATAGACGTGGTGTTTGTGACGCCCCGAGATCGGGCACTATGCAGATTTCGATATTCCCGCCAAATCCGCATAATAACCGATTCCAGGTTGCCATTTATGATAACATTACAATAGTTCACGAATAATCCACAATTACAACAGCATCAGAAAGATACAAGATGACTCAACAAGCCAGGGATACAACTGATACATTACAAAGATCCAAATAACAGCGGAAGAAACAAACGTCCGTCTACGGACAAGATCCAAATTGGACTAAGAGTCCTGAAGATAACCGAAGGCGTCCAATCCCTGCCCAGGCCAAGCCGGAGGGATTCCCAAGCTAACGTCGTCAGACTTCAAACCTGTTGACTGCAAGTTGGAATTTGCAGCCACGAAAGAGATTCGTGGGTCAGTACGGTTAAGTAATGGCAAGGGGGACAAAGCCCATACTCACAAGTTACCGGCGTAGCCAGTCATCACAAGATACAAATACCTTAGGATCAACGGAAGGAAGGGGGGGTATTGCAAATAATTGACAGCAGGCTGCACTAACCAACTACAGAGATTCTATTACTTCCAACTATCAGAAAGGAGATAAGATCGAGTGATAGTAACCAACTGAAAGATAACTTCAAACAAACCCATCCTGGATCTCGCCCCTTATCCGAAGAAGCAATCCGAGGATAACTCACACCGTTGTATTAAAGGTGAATCAAGTTATTGTGTGAATAAACCTATTACTAGTCAAGTTGTTAATCATGGGGTGTAACATGGTTGATCATTATGTTGAAGTTGTCCTGAGTACTTGTTAGCCAGTACTTTCACCAAGTAATCCATAACCGCGGAAAACACGGCTTCTCGAGAAGATTTACCCTGCAGGGGTGCACCAAAGTAACCACACTCATGAATATCCCGCCAGATGGAATGCCTCCCATCAAGCGGGGCACTCAACACAATCCAACCCTTCTTCGCATCAAGCCCAAAGAACCTTGGGCGCACGGCTAATCGAGCCCAGAAGAAAATGGACCCTCATAGCACTCTAAGAACGTGTCCCCCTATATGCCGACTACGAAAGTTCCACCCGGGTACCAAGGGCTCGCAAGATCATGCATGCAGCAAATGGAAAACCCGAACTAAATGAGGCGATTTGGACGAGATGCGAATCGGGTCAAACTGAGGGGGAGCCCATACTCCCCAAATGCGGGTAGTGCGCTCATCATGGATCAGTAGACAAGACCCTTTTCCTATTAGGGTCGACACTAGCAGGCCTCAAAACCACAAAGGGCCTCCTGCCGGTGCCTTATCATCAAATTATTATTATTACCATTAGCAATTAACAGGTTTGATTGTTTAACATCAGCCCCCAGAACATAATTAAGTAATAACAGAAAGTAACGGGTAACAGACTCGAGCAAAACAACCTAAGCAAGATAGTAGGACACAGGCTCAAGCAAAGGTTATAGGAGTGGAGGTGAGGCAATATCAGGGTTAAAGGATTCATGTGATAGGTTCGTAACAGAAACAACTACTACTAAGGCTAGCAGAAAAGAATCAACGGAAAGAATCGGTAACAAGTGATGAAAGACAGCCATATGGCATGCAAGTGAGTATACTTGCCTGAGATCCCGCAAGGTAGCCGAACTTGTCGTTGCTCACATCATCTCAACGTCCTATCCGAGAAGAGCAACGAACCTCGAACAAACACCGGAATGCAACAATTACTACTACGGCAAAAGATCCAGCATGAACAAGGTATGGATGCATGACAATTTAATTGATGCATAGAAATAAACTAGTTGACAAGATAAACAGATTTAAAGGGACCCATATGCAATTTGAGTTGCATATGAAAAGCCCAGGGATTTTGGTTAGGTTATTTGTTTTCCAACTATTCAACAGGTGCTAGTGGTTTAGTATGATGCATGCAACAAGGAAACAGCAAAATAACAACATTAGAATCAATTTAAGATAGGGTGTAGTAATTTAGAATTTTATTATTAACTTAGGGAAATTTTGGGTGCCTTAAAGGGAACACACAAGTATTTGTTGTTTTCAACCATTTAAAATGTTCAAAACAAATAACAAAGTTGATATTTGAAAAGGTTATCAGATTTTAGTTGGATTACATGTTTCACATTTTGAAATTGGACTTTGGATTAATTATGTATGAATTAAACAATATTAAACAATTTTTAATTGAATTAAACAAGGTTTAAATAGTTTAGGCAATTTAAATTATTCAAACCAGAAAACAAAGTTTATATTTGAATAGGGTATTCAAAATGGTATGAAAAACATATTTTATTTGCATTATTTGGAATAACAATGAATTATTTATGAATTATTACAAGTGGCATTTGAATTATTTGAATCTGAATTTAAATTGCATTTTGAAAATTCAAAACAGAACACAAATAAGTTCTTTGGAAAGTTTGTTAAATTCTGAACAGAAAACATATACAAAGTTTAGTTATTGGATTTATAGTTTTGAAGTTATTGAATTTTAAAGATTTATAGATTAATCTGCTATTTAAAACGAATTTGGAAAATTAACAGATTCACTGTAAACTTTTGTTACCGAACGGACGTACACACCAGCCGCTGGCAGGCGGGCCTGTGAGGCCAGCGTGGCAGGCCAGTCACCGACTGGTGGGCCTTACTGCGCTGGAGAGGGAAAACCCCAAAAAAAAGTGGGTGCTTTGCGGGGTATCGAACCCGTGACCAAATCCTTGCGCGAACAGGGTTACTGCCACTGCGGTGGCTCGATTCGTTTGACAGAAACAAGGGCGCAGCCAGGATATGATTCAGACCTGCACCTTAACTGAATTTTACACGAGCAGCACTGAACCTCGTCAGAGAACTTCGACGGCGAGCGACGGGGTGCTGCGGTGGCTGGGGTGCTGAGAGCTAGGAGGGTGCAGGGTGATGGACGCGTGCACGTGTGCTGGATGCAAACGGAGGGGGAGGGAGTAGGATATGGTGAGCTTACCACCGCTAGTCGTCGAGCAGAGGCGCGACGAAGACGCTCCCGTCGGCGAGGTGTCAGAGACAGGCTCGACGGCGGGGATCCAGGCGGCGTCGACCTCAGCGGGGGTGTCCAGAGGCTCCAGGGCGTCGCGGCGAGGCGATACCCATGGCCAGCTCGGAAGGAGATGGACCGCAACGGCGGCGGCGTCCTCAGGTTCAGTTTCGGGGCAGAAATTGCCGGCGGCGTCGGAGTGGATGGCGGCGGCGATTGCGGGCGTCTCCGGGGCAGTTGGCGTGTCCAACAGAGAGAGGAAGGTGAGAGGGTTTGATTTCTGGGCTTGGATGGGTGTGGTGGCGGACGGAGGCCTCGTTGCTCGACGAGGTACAGAGGAAGGTTTCTCCGGCGAGAGTTGCAGAGACGAGAGGTAGTCACTAGGGGGAGAAAATACGGCGGCCTCGAGGGAAGGGAGAGACCTAGGGGCTAGGGCTTCCGCGCGGAGACCTGGGGGTCCTTATAGGCGCCTGGTGGCCGCCGGAGTCGCCAGGGGGGTGCGGTGGCGCGGCGCGATGCGCTGCCGTACTCCTAGACGAAGACCCCGCACGAATCTCGGCGCAGCGCGAAGGGGTAAGTTGCGCTGCTGGGTTGGGTCGCGCGCGCGTAGGCTTAGGTGGGCTGGGCCTTTGCTTAGCTGCTGCGCGCGCTAGGTTAGTTAGTTTTTATTCTTTTCTGTTTTATTATTATTTTTTTTTTGTAGTTTGGTTTTTAGAGAAAACTGTTAAGGTTTTGGTCAAGAAAAATTACAGAAAAATTTGGTTAAGCTTCTTAGTCAAATAGAAACCACATTCCAACTTTGGTTTTCAAAAATTAAATTTTAAAATAGAAGTTTGTGTTTGAAATCATAATAGAGGGATTTGGATATTAATGGAACATTAATAAAAACATGCATAGAAATAGGGTTACCCCTAGGGTTTTAGAAGGTTTGAAGAATACCAAAATGTGTTGAACATCATGGATTCAAAAGGATTGATAACTTGAGACTTGTTTTGAGTTTAGAGAAAGACTTGGAAATAAAAGATTAATTGAGTAATTGAATTAAGCAACAATTTAATAGATGGGTTATAATGGATTGTTTGGAAACAAAAGAGGTTTTTGGATTTGCAATTCTTTATTTGAAAGATTGTAACAGACAAGTGATTAAAACAAAATCAACCAGTGGAAAAACAATTTAGGGGTTTTAGTTGCAAGTTTGAAATTGGGAATTTTGAGCAAGTGTGAAAAGTTTAAATTGTTTTGAAATTTTCAGTTGATGCAAACATGATGCAATGCAATGTGATGCATATGATGCAACCAAAACAAACAGGTAACACCACAGGTGTTACAGACGACACCACTAACAAGGGATTGCGCCCTCGCAATCCACCTGCTAACCCGGGAGGGGAAAGAAGTTCGACTATCGATTCTTCGCGCTTCCGTTTGATCTCCTCGACACCACTAACAAGGGTTTCTCGACACCACTAACAAGGGATTCTTGCTCGGAGTGACAACGATGTTCTTCCACCAGGAATCTTCCGATGATCGAACCTATTAGGTTAAGGGCTCAGAAAACGTCCACCCACGTAGGATCCTAACACTTTGAAAGATTGAGTACGAGAGTAGACTCCAAAACAAATAAGGTGGGAGGGGAAATAGAATAGGGGTAAGGAGAAAAACAAGAATCCTATTGAGATGTTTTCCAAAATAGTTTAGCAGCAAATAGTTTTTGACACTCTAGAAACAACGACCGTTAGCGAGATTTTCCTACAGGCTTTGCGGACCCGTTGCTTCGATAACCATTCGTATCGAAACAATATCGGGAATCGGAACCAAGGCTCTGATACCATTTGTGACGCCCCGAGATCGGGCACTATGCAGATTTCGATATTCCCGCCAAATCCGCATAATAACCGATTCCAGGTTGCCATTTATGATAACATTACAATAGTTCACGAATAATCCACAATTACAACAGCATCAGAAAGATACAAGATGACTCAACAAGCCAGGGATACAACTGATACATTACAAAGATCCAAATAACAGCGGAAGAAACAAACGTCCGTCTACGGACAAGATCCAAATTGGACTAAGAGTCCTGAAGATAACCGAAGGCGTCCAATCCCTGCCCAGGCCAAGCCGGAGGGATTCCCAAGCTAACATCGTCAGACTTCAAACCTGTTGACTGCAAGTTGGAATTTGCAGCCACGAAAGAGATTCGTGGGTCAGTACGGTTAAGTACTGGCAAGGGGGACAAAGCCCATACTCACAAGTTACCGGCGTAGCCAGTCATCACAAGATACAAATACCTTAGGATCAACGGAAGGAAGGGGGGGTATTGCAAATAATTGACAGCAGGCTGCACTAACCAACTACAGAGATTCTATTACTTCCAACTATCAGAAAGGAGATAAGATCGAGTGATAGTAACCAACTGAAAGATAACTTCAAACAAACCCATCCTGGATCTCGCCCCTTATCCGAAGAAGCAATCCGAGGATAACTCACACCGTTGTATTAAAGGTGAATCAAGTTATTGTGTGAATAAACCTATTACTAGTCAAGTTGTTAATCATGGGGTGTAACATGGTTGATCATTATGTTGAAGTTGTCCTGAGTACTTGTTAGCCAGTACTTTCACCAAGTAATCCATAACCGCGGAAAACACGGCTTCTCGAGAAGATTTACCCTGCAGGGGTGCACCAAAGTAACCACACTCATGAATATCCCGCCAGATGGAATGCCTCCCACCAAGCGGGGCACTCAACACAATCCAACCCTTCTTCGCATCAAGCCCAAAGAACCTTGGGCGCACGGCTAATCGAGCCCAGAAGAAAATGGACCCTCATAGCACTCTAAGAACGTGTCCCCCTATATGCCGACTACGAAAGTTCCACCCGGGTACCAAGGGCTCGCAAGATCATGCATGCAGCAAATGGAAAACCCGAACTAAATGAGGCGATTTGGACGAGATGCGAATCGGGTCAAACTGAGGGGGAGCCCATACTCCCCAAATGCGGGTAGTGCGCTCATCATGGATCAGTAGACAAGACCCTTTTCCTATTAGGGTCGACACTAGCAGGCCTCAAAACCACAAAGGGCCTCCTGCCGGTGCCTTATCATCAAATTATTATTATTACCATTAGCAATTAACAGGTTTGATTGTTTAACATCGAGCCCCCAGAACATAATTAAGTAATAACAGAAAGTAACGGGTAACAGACTCGAGCAAAACAACCTAAGCAAGATAGTAGGACACAGGCTCAAGCAAAGGTTATAGGAGTGGAGGTGAGGCAATATCAGGGTTAAAGGATTCATGTGATAGGTTCGTAACAGAAACAACTACTACTAAGGCTAGCAGAAAAGAATCAACGGAAAGAATCGGTAACAAGTGATGAAAGACAGCCATATGGCATGCAAGTGAGTATACTTGCCTGAGATCCCGCAAGGTAGCAGAACTTGTCGTTGCTCACATCATCTCAACGTCCTATCCGAGAAGAGCAACGAACCTCGAACAAACACCGGAATGCAACAATTACTACTACGGCAAAAGATCCAGCATGAACAAGGTATGGATGCATGACAATTTAATTGATGCATAGAAATAAACTAGTTGACAAGATAAACAGATTTAAAGGGACCCATATGCAATTTGAGTTGCATATGAAAAGCCCAGGGATTTTGGTTAGGTTATTTGTTTTCCAACTATTCAACAGGTGCTAGTGGTTTAGTATGATGCATGCAACAAGGAAACAGCAAAATAACAACATTAGAATCAATTTAAGATAGGGTGTAGCAATTTAGAATTTTATTATTAACTTAGGGAAATTTTGGGTGCCTTAAAGGGAACACACAAGTATTTGTTGTTTTCAACCATTTAAAATGTTCAAAACAAATAACAAAGTTGATATTTGAAAAGGTTATCAGATTTTAGTTGGATTACATGTTTCACATTTTGAAATTGGACTTTGGATTAATTATGTATGAATTAAACAATATTAAACAATTTTTAATTGAATTAAACAAGGTTTAAATAGTTTAGGCAATTTAAATTATTCAAACCAGAAAACAAAGTTTATATTTGAATAGGGTATTCAAAATGGTATGAAAAACATATTTTATTTGCATTATTTGGAATAACAATGAATTATTTATGAATTATTACAAGTGGCATTTGAATTATTTGAATCTGAATTTAAATTGCATTTTGAAAATTCAAAACAGAACACAAATAAGTTCTTTGGAAAGTTTGTTAAATTCTGAACAGAAAACATATACAAAGTTTAGTTATTGGATTTATAGTTTTGAAGTTATTGAATTTTAAAGATTTATAGATTAATCTGCTATTTAAAACGAATTTGGAAAATTAACAGATTCACTGTAAACTTTTGTTACCGAACGGACGTACACACCAGCCGCTGGCAGGCGGGCCTGCGAGGCCAGCGTGGCAGGCCAGTCACCGACTGGTGGGCCTTACTGCGCTGGAGAGGGAAAACCCCAAAAAAAAGTGGGTGCTTTGCGGGGTATCGAACCCGTGACCAAATCCTTGCGCGAACAGGGTTACTGCCACTGCGGTGGCTCGATTCGTTTGACAGAAACAAGGGCGCAGCCAGGATATGATTCAGACCTGCACCTTAACTGAATTTTACACGAGCAGCACTGAACCTCGTCAGAGAACTTCGACGGCGAGCGACGGGGTGCTGCGGTGGCTGGGGTGCTGAGAGCTAGGAGGGTGCAGGGTGATGGACGCGTGCACGTGTGCTGGATGCAAACGGAGGGGGAGGTAGTAGGATATGGTGAGCTTACCACCGCTAGTCGTCGAGCAGAGGCGCGACGAAGACGCTCCCGTCGGCGAGGTGTCAGAGACAGGCTCGACGGCGGGGATCCAGGCGGCGTCGACCTCAGCGGGGGTGTCCAGAGGCTCCAGGGCGTCGCGGCGAGGCGATACCCGTGGCCAGCTCGGAAGGAGATGGACCGCAACGGCGGCGGCGTCCTCAGGTTCAGTTTCGGGGCAGAAATTGCCGGCGGCGTCGGAGTGGATGGCGGCGGCGATTGCGGGCGTCTCCGGGGCAGTTGGCGTGTCCAACAGAGAGAGGAAGGTGAGAGGGTTTGATTTCTGGGCTTGGATGGGTGTGGTGGCGGACGGAGGCCTCGTTGCTCGACGAGGTACAGAGGAAGGTTTCTCCGGCGAGAGTTGCAGAGACGAGAGGTAGTCACTAGGGGGAGAAAAGACGGCGGCCTCGAGGGAAGGGAGAGACCTAGGGGCTAGGGCTTCCGCGCGGAGACCTGGGGGTCCTTATAGGCGCCTGGTGGCCGCCGGAGTCGCCAGGGGGGTGCGGTGGCGCGGCGCGATGCGCTGCCGTACTCCTAGACGAAGACCCCGCACGAATCTCGGCGCAGCGCGAAGGGGTAAGTTGCGCTGCTGGGTTGGGTCGCGCGCGCGTAGGCTTAGGTGGGCTGGGCCTTTGCTTAGCTGCTGCGCGCGCGCTAGGTTAGTTAGTTTTTATTCTTTTCTGTTTTATTATTATTTTTTTTTTGTAGTTTGGTTTTTAGAGAAAACTGTTAAGGTTTTGGTCAAGAAAAATTACAGAAAAATTTGGTTAAGCTTCTTAGTCAAATAGAAACCACATTCCAACTTTGGTTTTCAAAAATTAAATTTTAAAATAGAAGTTTGTGTTTGAAATCATAATAGAGGGATTTGGATATTAATGGAACATTAATAAAAACATGCATAGAAATAGGGTTACCCCTAGGGTTTTAGAAGGTTTGAAGAATACCAAAATGTGTTGAACATCATGGATTCAAAAGGATTGATAACTTGAGACTTGTTTTGAGTTTAGAGAAAGACTTGGAAATAAAAGATTAATTGAGTAATTGAATTAAGCAACAATTTAATAGATGGGTTATAATGGATTGTTTGGAAACAAAAGAGGTTTTTGGATTTGCAATTCTTTATTTGAAAGATTGTAACAGACAAGTGATTAAAACAAAATCAACCAGTGGAAAAACAATTTAGGGGTTTTAGTTGCAAGTTTGAAATTGGGAATTTTGAGCAAGTGTGAAAAGTTTAAATTGTTTTGAAATTTTCAGTTGATGCAAACATGATGCAATGCAATGTGATGCATATGATGCAACCAAAACAAACAGGTAACACCACAGGTGTTACAGTGTTTGATGAGGATAACGGCTCCCAAGGGGGGCGTATAGATCATGGTGTTGTAGGAGATGCAATTCCTCCCCTCGTCATAAGAAGAATGGGGATTGGTGAAATAATCCCCATTGAGGGTTACCGGATGACGGAGGGAGAAGGACTATGCCCCACTCAAGTGGAGCCATTGACTACACCCATTGATAATCAAGCTACTCAACAAGATGCACCAAGCCCTCAAGCTAACCATCAAGACCAAGGTAATGACCAAGGCCAAGCAACTCATCTTAATCATGATCAAGATTCCATCATTGTTGAGAGTGCTCAACCTAGTGGTGATTCATCACCCATTATTGATCAAGGATAAAATGAAGATGGACATGTCTCCGATGAAGAAGGTGATTCTCAATCTATTCCAAAGAATCTTTGGAGGAGATACTAGCACGAAGAGCAAAGATAAGGCTAGAGAATCTTGAACGAGCGGGTCATACGGAGGACAAGATTCTTGGGCAAGTTCGTGGAAGAGTGGTCACTAGAAGGCAATTGGCGTATTTTAGCAAGGCTCATGCTTTTGTCTCTTTCATTGAACCGAAGAAGCTCTATGAAGCACTCGAAGATCAAGATTGGCTTGAAGTCATGCATGATGAACTCAATAACTTCGAGCACAACAAAGTGTGGAAATTTTTGCCAAGACCCAAGGATTGCAAAAATGTCATTGGAACCAAATGGGTGTTCAAGAACAAACAAGACAAAGATGGCATTGTCATTCGCAACAAGGCAAGATTGGTGGCCCAAGGTTTTTCTCAAGTCGAAGGTATCGATTTCGGTGGAACCTTTGCCCCTGTAGCTCGCCTTGAATCTATTCGCATCTTACTTGCTTATGCATCTCATCATAATTTCAAGTTACAAAAAATGGATGTTAAGAGTGCTTTCCTTAATGGTCCTATTAATGAGTTAGTATATGTCAAGCAACCTCCGGGTTTCGAGGATCCCAACCACCCCGATCATGTCTATAAACTCGATAAGGCGCTCTATGGACTTAAACAAGCTCCACGTGCGTGGTACGAGCACCTTAAATAGTTTCTAGTAGATCGTGGGTTTAATGTTGGTTTAATCGATCCAGCCCTCTTTACCAAGACGGTTGGAGGTGACTTGTTCATATGCCAACTCTATGTGGATGACATCATTTGTGGGTCTACTAACACTTTGTTCAATGAGGAGTTTTGCAAGCTTATGACCGATAGGTTCGAAATGTCTATGATGGGAGAGTTGGAATTCTTTCTTGGATTTGAAGTGAATCAATATCATGAAGGAACCTTCATCAAACAAGCCAAATACACTCAAGACATGCTCAAGAGATTTAATATGAATGATGTCAAACCTATGAACACTCCTATGTCCACGACCACCGACTTGAAACCCGACCCCAACGGTAAAGAGGTAGATCAAAAGGTATACCGCTCCATGATTGGATATTTGCTCTACCTTTGTGCATCTCGACCCGATATCATGTATAGCGTAGGTAAATGTGCAAGGTTTCAAGCCTCTCGTAGGAAAAGTCATTTGGAAGCTGTGAAACGAATCTTTCGATACTTAGTTCATACCCCAAACTTTGGTCTTTGGTACCCCACAGGTTCAAGCTTTCAACTCATTGGATATTCGGATGCGGATTATGCGGGAGAGAAGACGGATAGGAAGTCCACATCCGGGGGTTGTCAATTCCTTGGCCGCTCCTTGGGATGTTGGTCTTCAAAGAAGCAAAATTGCATTGCTCTCTCCACCACCGAGGCCGAGTATATCTCCGAGGCAAGTTGTTGTGCCCAATTGCTATGGATGAGGAAAACCTTGAAGGATTATGGTATTCATTTTGACAAGGTGCCTCTTATTTGTGATAATGAGAGTGATATCAAGATCGCCTACAACCCAGTTCTTCACTCCAAGACGAAGCACATTGAGATCCGTCATCATTTCATTCGGGATCATGTTGAGAAAGGTGATATTGATCTCTCATATGTCCCCACTAAGGATCAACTTGCTGATATCTTCACGAAGGCCCTTGATGAACCACGATTTCGAGCTTTGAGGAATGAACTAAATGTCATCGATTCTTCCAACTTCACTTGAAACCTTGCATATGTACCTTCATTATGCATGCTATTAGGTTTAGATGTAGGCATGGAAATAGGGGGAGCGCTACTCAACTAATGAGTATGCACTCCTCTTATCATGCGAAAATCAATTAATCATTGCATATCTAGTCAATTTGTGACTTATTGTGCTTAATTGTGAGTAGTATTTTTGGACCCAAGATATATCTTCACGGTGCCAAAGTACACACTCAACATGGTGGCTTCGGCCACCGACCTTTGGTATGTTTTGGATCTTTCTCGCATATCATATATTTTCCTTGATAACTCGTACGGGTTCGGTTTTCCACCTCTTTGTGCTTCTTGCGAACCCCTCCGAGTAATCTCTCGTATATCAGTGACTATTTTCCAACCCAAGCCCCCTCTGCCCAAAACAATATTCCAATTGTAATGCTCTTGTTTTTACAATCTTGGTGTGCAAAAACTTGGCTGGGCGGAGGCTCCGGTGAAACCACCGGGGCTCTGCTGCCCCTGCCCACGGGAACTCCACCGGAGGCTCCGCTGGCGCATAATTGCTCAGCGGGCCAAATTTGGTTTGTTTTTGTGGACAAGGGGAGGAGGCTCCGGTGAAACCACCGGAGGCTCCGCTGGGCGGGGAGCGGAGGCTCCGGTGAAACCACCGGAGGCTCCGCTTGTGGCAGTTTTTCGGGATAAGACCTAGGGCGAGCCGGGGTCAATGAGATCCAATCTCATTTTCCCCCCACTCGCCCTCCTTCTTCCTCCTCTCAACCGCCGCTGCCCCCAAGCCAACCGCCGCCGGATTTGGGTGCTCCACCGCCGGGAGACCTCCTCCTTGCCTTGGACCACCCCGGGCTCTTCTTTCTCCTTCCTTTTCACCATGGATGATGCGGGTATGTGCTCTCTCTCTCTCTCTCTCATCTAGTTGATGGATGGGGATGCATAGGAGTTCATGTTCTTGTCCTCTAGATGTGTGGATTTGAAGTTTTAGGAGTATAAGTTCTCGAGTACAAACCCTAGCAACCTAGATAATGTGTGTTAGGATTGAATCGTTACGGTTGTAGAGAAGATTCATATGCCCTAACCCTAGTTATTCAACCCTAACACCATGTGTATCTTTGTTTCTTCAATTTGTGCGTATTTATCAACTTCAGAATTACCTTCTCTTCATGCCATCCTTGCTCTTTCTTTCTTAGATGCTTCCGGTTCCAAAGGAAAGGGGGTTCGTTACAAGAGTACGGGTCGTCGCAAGACTCCTCAAGTTGATGAGATCGAAGAAGAACTTGACAATGCGCAACCCAAGCGGAAGAGGTTCCCGGCTACCGAGAAGAAATTGCCTCACAAGAACACGACAAAGACCGCTTCCAAGATGTCTGAGGCGGATTTTCTGAAGGAACGTCGCGAAAACCCCTATGTGATCGCATGTGAGCGTTTGATGCCACAATTCCGGGGTAAGGATGCCTGCTTCCACACTGTCTTGCAAGGGGAACTATATCATGAGATCTTGATGAGGAAGCCAAAGGACAACATTTCCCTTCAACATGCCATCAACTTTGGGCATCTGGAAAGGAACCCCTATTACTTTGGGGAGGCTCTTGAGCTCATTGAGAGGTTTGGAATTGGTCCCATTATTAGTCTTCAACAAGACTACGATGAAGACCTTGTCTGTCAGTTCTTGGCCACCGTTCATCTCTCCAATGAGACCGAGTGTAATCTTACTTGGATGACACAGGGGAGAAAGCTTGACATCAAGTGGTCTGACGTTGGCATCATTCTTGGAGGGTACCCGGACTTTGGACCATTTGCTGATAGTGAGGAGTTTGCCAATGGATGGTTCCGGGTTCACGTCATCAACACTCCATCCCTTCCCAAGGATCAACTCACCCCACTCTATCACTGGAAGAAGTTCACCGTTGGGTTTTTCAAGGGTCTCTACCCCACCTATTATATCATGATGCGCATCTATAGAGAGACTATCAACCCAAAGGCGGGGAATGTGGATGAAATCCAGGGCTTCTTGAAGAATCTCATGCTTCTCACTCACCAACAGCGGCTCACCGACTCCCCTCGCAAGCTCGATGTGCTTGATTACATTTGGAATGAGCTATGGCACGTCGTGATCAACCGCAAGAATGCTTGGTTTGGGCCCTTCATCATGAAGATCATCTTACATGTGTGGAATGACAGGTTTCCGGATGAACCATTTGAGGATGATAATTGGATCCCTCACATGGAAAGGAGACTCCTCATCAAGGACCACACCGAGCCCCCTGAACACCCCACTCCTGCTCCTCGCCGGCACAAGGCCAAGCCTCGTGTTATTGTTGATGAGGAATAAGAAGAAGGAGCCGGTCCATCTCGCCCTCCTCCTTCTAACAATGCTTTCAAATGGATGGCGAGGGCCCTCAAGAAGGTGTTCCGGTTGAAAAAGAAGATCGAGAAGCGTCAATGGGAAGCCCACTATGATAAGGAGCTCAAGAACCGCAACAAAGCACAGGCCGCTCGTCAGCTTCTTCGTGATAGTGGTGAATCCGTGGATTCCCCGGTTCTTCCTAGCATCACCAACTGGGACAAGTGGCAGGCCAAAGACTCCAAGGGCAACTTGATTGAGTGGTTTGAGGAAGAAGGAGAAGAAGCTACTAGTTCTCATCGCCGCGCCCCCTCTCCGAACATGGACATCTCCTCCGAGTGATCTTCGGGGCGTTAGCATCGTTTTCTCCCTCTTTTGGTATCTTGATGCCAAAGGGGGAGAGCTATATATTAGGAGCGGGTATTTGCATGGTTTCTCCCTCAAGCAACTTCGATTTGCATCTTTCCTTTTCTTGAGGGAGTTTGGTGTTTTATTTGGTCATTTGGGACTTCGGTTTGTTTACATTATTCGTATATGTCGTGAACCTCGTATTATTATGCATTATGAACCTCATATCCTATTATATTATGTGATGTGTGCTCCCTTTTATTCATATTGCTCATACATACATCATGCCTAAATTCTCCCAACATGAAGGGAGCATACCTTTAGGGGGAGCTCCGTTCATGTTGTGTTTTCTATTATGCAAATAGGGATGTTGTCATCAATTACCAAAAAGGGGGAGAAAGAAAGATCATCGTCTGTTTTGATAATTATATGACAACATACCTATTTGATCTAATGTTTGTTTGATATATGAAAATGCCCAGGTTCATCAAGTTCACTAATTCTATGGGTTGTGTGTTTGGTTAAAATGAAAAGAGCTAGGAGAAAGAAAACTGGGAAGCAGTTCTTGCATGGAGCATAGGCTCCGCCCCAGGCCCCGGTGCGGGTCCGGTGCAGGGTCCGCCCAAACCTCCCTCTGGTGTATATGAGCGGAGACCAGGGCGGAAGCTCCGGTGGAGCTCTGGTGGGCGGAGCCTCTGCCCTTTCCACCGGAGCCTCGCCTGCCTCCAACCAGGTCCCTTGAACGATGGGCATCCGGTGCGCCTCCGGTGGAGCTCCGGTGGCCTCCAACCTGGCCCTTTGAACAATTGGCATCCGGTGGGGGCTCCGCCAAAAGCTTGCTCTGTTGGATAAGAGCGGAGGATCCACCGGAGCCTCCGCACTTTCCACCGGGGCCTCCGCCCCTTGGCCCTCCAAAGGATAACTTTTGTGATGCGCTGCTGCACAACTAAAAGAAGCCCACCGGAGCCTCCGGTGCATCAAGGACTGCCACTGCCACTTTGTGGGAAGGGTTATAAATACCCCTTCCCCTTCCTCATAAATGCTAAGCTTTTTCCACTCTCTCTCCTAGCCATTAATGAAAGCTTCACCCACCTAGATCTCTCTCTCCGTCCACCCAATCATTCCCATACTTGGTGGAGAGCTAGAGGAGGCCTAGATCCACACTTCCACCAAAGGAATTTAAATCCATCCACCACAACCTAGTAGATCTAGAATCCTACTCAAGGCCTAGAAATCTTAGTAGATCTTGTGCTTGTAGCTTCCACCTTGTTGCAAGAAGCTACGGATTGCTTGAGAGCCTCCATCCATCTTGTGGAGTGACCTTGAGCTCTTGTAAAGGTTTGGTCAACGCCTTCAAGTCGACCTCATAGTGGAAACGAGAATCTCCCTCACCGGAGAAGCTCAAGGAGAACAAGGTGTGCCAAACCGTGCTATTGGGGAGTGCCTAGGTGGGTACCCACCTCTCCAACGTAGACGTACTTGTCTTTGAGAAGGAACTACGGGAATCATATCCTTGTCTCATTGTTTACACTTGGGGTTTATCTTATTACCTTTCGCTTTACATTTAGAGAACCTTATCTTATCTTGCTTAGCCCCACTAAAAGGAAAAGAAAAAGAAAAATTGGTAGTCAACCTATTCACCCCCCTCTAGTTGACCATAGTGCACTTTAAAATTCCTCCTTGTATACAATGGTTCATCCTCCCACACACCTATGTACCTCCCTTTGTAAACATGGTGTTTGGCGTTCTAAATTATTTCCAGATGATCTATTGTGTAGTTCCATTTTTTCATATGATTGATTGTTGAATCTCTATGGATGGTTTGAGCTATGTATTGAATTTTTAACAGTCCTATGATGCCCATCATATGTTTATGCACGCATGGATCATATATTAGGGTTTGTAGTATGTGGAGAAAGTTAGAGGGAGGGTTACTTGAGTGACAGAAACATGAGCCCCAATCTAGTGATTAAAGCATATGGGATAAAGAGGATCTTTTGATCTTAATGCTATGGTTGGGTATTTTTACCTTAATATATTTTCTAGTAGTTACGGATGTTTGCTAGAGTTCAAATCATAAGTAATTCCAATCATTGGATAGTGAGAGCTTGTTAGCTTTTCCGCTCCCACATTAAAGAGGAATATCAACCTTGTATTTGACTATTTGATCATGGAAAAATCCATCACAATTACCACCACTTTTCCACACTCATGGTACTGTTAGTTTATGGTTACTTAGTATATTTTATTTCTGCAGCACTAACATTTACTCTCCGTTATTTATTATCTTGCAAAACTATCTCTCATACCTGTATTATTACTCTACTATTATTTCCTAGATAAAGTAAATGGTTAGTGTGCGTAGAGTTGTATCAGTGGTTGATAGAACTTGAGAGAACATTTATCCTACCTTTAGCTCCTCGTTGGGTTCGACACTCTTACTTATCGAAAAGACTATGCAGGATCCCCTATATACTTGTGGGATATCACTCCTCGACATTGAGGTCGTCTTCACCGTCTTCATCTACAACCCTTGTGCGGGAGGGTAATCCCCGCTTTCGGTCTTCAAGGGTATGATTGATACGTCCAAAACGTATCTATAACTAGATGATACCCCGCGCGTTGCTGCGGGGATATCTTAAAAAAAATTATGATTAAATTTGAGGAAATCCAATTAGTGGAAATACTTCAATGAATATACTATATTATAACAATTATGATTAAATTTGAGGAGATTTAAGTTAGTGGAAATACATGCATGAATTATATAATGTGATCATTGCATTGATATCCTTTTAGATGTTACCTACCAAGATCACACATCTTTTGCAATCACCAAATCAAATAGATTAGTCCGATAAGTTTAGGAATCAATTAATGACCTTCAAACAACAATTAGTTTGGTGTGAGAAAGACTAAATAAGACATTGAAGGTGTCTTCATTAATCATGCGTACAATGTTGCAACATTACAATGGTGGGGGGGTTAGCCGTAGATCAAAAGAAATCCAAATTATGTTTCAAACTGTTATGATATTATATGTTCCTATCGCAGAATAAGTGGACATATATTGACGTGGATTCTGTAGAGAACAAACATGAATAATTTTTCCATGCAAGAAACTTCTCCTTATCTAGGTTTTTATTCGTGTATAAAATAATTTAAAATTTAGTACTACCTTACAAAAATATAAATGCGGGCTGGATCACTCGACAACCGGTTATTTTTTCCGATCTTTGCTGGATGTTGCGTATGTTACATCTTTTTTTTTCACCGATCTTTGCTCGATCCATGCAATATTATGGCAAGGCTAATAATTTTTTTTCAGGATAAACGTAGTAGAAGATTATGTCGGTCCACTAAAAATGCAATGATATGAAGATCATTTGTACAATTTCTCAGATTACCAAATAAGTTCGGTGACATAATGTTTTTTTTGCCTTAATGTGCTGACAGTCTATGATCACTTTGCAATTCTAGAGATACAACATGAATCCCTATGCATGTACAGTCATACTCAACCTTATCAACCTGTACCTTTTTTATGATTCAGGCAGTTAGTCCGATGAAGTCACGACATCAGGGACAAATAAAGGAAATCTAAGAAAAGTCAGAAATCGCGATGAACACAAAAATGGATCTTCCTTGCTCCATTTACTTCATTTCTTCCCTGCCAAAAATTGTCCATTATACTATAATCAAAATGATAACATGAAAAGGTAATAACAAAATACAGAATAATACCAAAATACTCGGAATTTGAGACCAATTTTTTGTATGACCAACAAAGACCCAGGAATGCCATGAAACCAGGAAGAAAGGTTACAATATACTGACGACTTGACATCTGAAAAAGGAGAGGGATGGAACACATGGTATAATTCGAACAATTCATTCCATTCTCCGCCTACATGAACATACGTTTGAAGATAGAATACTTCCATGGATATACAGTACACACATTATCCGTCAGAGTTCCGACTAAAATTAAATGAAAGAAAGTGATTTTGTGCATCACGAACACTAATGTGTTAGGTAAAGTGAGTAACAAATAGACAGGGTCATGGACATGGGTTCATAGAGTGGGTAGCACCTTTGCACGTGCGTCGTCAACTCGACGCTGGAGAACGACATCCATGATCCATGTTGCAGTCATGTGTGAGCAATCAGAAGAAAATCCAACCAACTGAAAGCCAGTACACGTGAGACGCTAATCTGACCTGCAACCAAGAAAAAGAACGTGGGCATTACAGGGTGAAGCGAGATATGTGAAGACACGATGGAAATACTTCTTCTTGTCAGTACGTGGAGCGAACAGTAGGGAAGATCTTGTGAGTCGGGGCAGGCTGATACAGACATCTCCAGGTATTGAAGGTCATAACACCTGTTTGAGAGCCTGTGCGGTTTAGCTTTACTTTTGTGTGGAGAAGATGAGAGATGAGACAGTCCCTCGATCCCTTCTAATATGTTGCATGTATGGAATCCGAGAAGATGCAAAGGAACTGTATTAATTAATGGAGAAGTTGAAGAGTGAGAAGATGAATCGATGTGTGGAAGATTGTAGTAGGAGGGAGTAGACGAACGCTGTGGAAAATAAATTTTGTGGTAGAGAGCCGGAGAGGAAGCGGCTGAGGAAAATGGTTCAACAGGGAGTACTAATAACCGTAGCGTTTCTATAAAAAAAAGTAAATAACCGTAGCGTATGGACGGTTCGCTTTAAATGTCAGAACTGGTTAAACCAGTAGTTGCGGTGGATGTCAAAACTGTTAGGATTTAATTAGTTTACTTAATTAAAGGAGAAATCCTCCCTATGTAATCAGTTGTGCGGTTGCTTTGGCAACCGCCGCAACGTTCCCTCGCGCCCCTCTCGAACGATCGCGTCTCTACTTCGCGACGGTTCACCTTGTATAAGTATCGATTGTCAATGAAATAAAGATGATGGTTCATTCTTTCACTTTCCAATTCTCACACGTTATCAGCACGTAGTTCTCCAACCGAGCGAAAACCAACCGGCGACTCGCCGGAACAAAACATCGAGTTCTACGGGAAAAGGTAAACGATGGCTCGAGAGTTTGATGCACTCGCTCTCAACGGCCACAACTACCCTATATGGGCCATGGACATCAAGATCTCTCTTGCGTCCCGTGGATTAGTGCGTGCAATCCAGCCCCCGGTGAATCCACCCCCGGTTGGAGTGACGCCGCTGACAGACGAGCAAAAATATGCTGCCTTATACATCATAAGGCACCATATTCACCCAGATCTCAAATCTGAGTACTTGGAGGAAGAATCCCCTAGTACCCTGTTTCAGGCTCTCAAGACGAGGTATGAACAGCAGAAGGCAGTTATCATGCCAGAAGCACTCCATGATTGGACACACCTCCGACTTCAGGACTTTAAGTCCGTCGGGGAGTACAATCACGAGGTTCATAAGATTAGTTCCAAACTGCGCTTTTGCGAGAAGGAACCTACTGACGCGGAGAAGATAGAGAAAAATCTGTCTACTATGCTCCCATCGGACAGGATCCTCCAGCAGCAGTACCGTGCTCGCAACTACCAAGTCTATTCCGATCTTATTCATATTTTACTTCAGGCTGAAAAGCATGATGAGCTACTCGCTAAGAATGGCTCTCAGCGTCCGGTTGGTTCCCAACCTCTACCTGAAGTTCATATGAATGTCGCGAACAGACGAAAGTTTGATGGTGGCTTCAACCGCAAGCTTTCGAACTTCAATGGTAAGCGAAAGCGCAACCGGAACAGAAAGCCCAGAAACTCAGACCGTGGGAGAGGCACTGCAAAGCCGAAGTTTGACAAATCTAAGCTTTGCGACAAGTGTGGATGCTACACGCACCCAACTGAAAAGTGCAAGACCCCAAAGCATCTGGTCACTCTATACCAGCAATCCCATGGACGCAATGCACCTCGAGGGAAAAGGTTTGAAGCCAACTTCAACCTTCATCTGGATGGCAGCGATGGAGCTGGTTGTTCGCAAGACGTTCCTCCGGGACCTAGCGATGCCGTTACTCTCCCTCCACCAGAGGACCCCGCAGGAACGGAGGACATGATGGTTGAGTACGCCTCAACCGACATGTTTGGAGACTTTGTCTAGTCCCGCTACCTCCTTAGTGATTGATATATTCATGTCCATTTGTGATGTTGTAATTAGAACATAAGTATTGTTGTCATTTATATTGTATCAGCACTATGATATAATAAGATTGTATTCTATGTATTTAAATAAAGGATTCTTATTGAAAATTCTTCATTTTTATATATAGTTCTCTACGGGGACAATCCGATGGAAGAGGAATTATGCCTTGTGGACAGTGCTACCACAAACTCCATACTGAGGGAGTTGAAATATTTCCAAACTCTGAAAAAGATGAATGGTGATATTTTAACAATCGCTGGACGCGATACGGTAATTGTTGGCACCGGCCGTGCCATATTTACCCTCCCAGGTGGTACACAAGTGACAATTGAGGATGCATTATTGTATCCCGATTCTTCACGTATCCTAATCAGTTATCGAGATATCCGTAAGAATGGTTTTCACATTGAAACCCATGAAGACAACAAAGAGGAATATTTACTCTTCACAAAAGATCACGGATATGGCAATCAAGTACTTGAAAAAATTCCTTCTCTATCGTCCGGACTGTACTACACGTACATTAAGCCCGTAGAACATGTTGCTTACAAGGTAATTTTCCAGAATGTTAACACATTCCAAACTTGGCATGATCGCCTAGGCCATCCCGGTATCGGGATGATGAGGAAGATTACTAGCAATTCCATTGGTCACAATTTGCTTGAGTCCAAATTTCCTCAGTCATCGGATTTTGTGTGCACATCATGTGCCACGGGAAAGCTTATTCTGAGGCGTTCACACCTCAAAATACAAGCTGAACCACTTCAATTTCTTGAACGAATTCAAGGAGACATTTGTGGTCCCATCCAACCATTGTCTGGACCGTTTAGGTATTTCATGGTCCTTATTGACGCATCTACACGATGGTCACATGTGTGCCTTCTTTCCACACGGAACCATGCATTTGCCAAGATAATGAGGGAAGTAATTAAGTTACAGGCCCATTATCCAGAAAGTCGAATTAAAACTATTCGCATGGACAATGCTGCAGAATTCTCCTCACGTGCTTTCAATGACTATTGCATGGCTTTGGGGATTGAAGTTCAGCACTCTGTTCCATACGTCCACGCTCAAAATGGTTTGGCTGAATCCTTAATTAAGAGGATCAAACTCATTGCAAGACCTTTGTTGATGAATTGCAGCTTGCCAACATCGTGTTGGGGTCATGCAGTTTTACACGCTGCTGACTTAATACAATTGCGACCTACTGCATATCACAGTACTTCCCCTCTGCAATTGGTACGTGGAAATCCACCTAGCATTTCCCATCTGCGTAAGTTCGGATGTGCTACATACATCCCGATCTCACCACCTCAGCGGACATCCATGGGCCCACACAGAAAACTGGGGATCTATGTGGGGTACAAATCGCCGTCGATTATTAAGTACCTGGAACCCCTTACTGGGGATCTATTCACAGCCCGTCACGCTGATTGTATATTTGACGAGGAACATTTCCCGGCATTAGGGGGAGATTTCAAGTACCAGAAAGAATGCCCGGAAATTGATTGGAATGCTCTTGCCATTTCAGCCTCCGATCCACGTACCCAAGAAACTGAACTCCAAGTTCGGAAAATAATAAATTTGCAACATCTTGCAAATAATCTGCCAGATTCATTTACTGATCTAAAAGGTGTCACAAAATCCTTGAATCCCGCCAGAAATGCGCCCGAAAGAGTGGAGGTACCAACTAAAACCACTCAACTCCCCATTCCAAGAAAGAGGGGGAGTAGTACGGCATCTGACCCGGATCCCGCTTCTCGCAAGCAGGAAAGGAGAGCGAGGAGAAACTCCTCGAAGTCAGTAAATGCAAGTCAACTCAACGTTGACAAACACCTTATGGGTAGTATACACCCAGTGGAAGGGCAACCTCTACAACCCAGCTCCAGCTTGCGCACACTGGCTGGGACATCGGAACACCTAGACTCACGCGTATTGGGAAATCACGAAGAGTCATCAAGGGTGCACGAGATATCCATCAACTATATCGATTCTGGAGAATCATATGACCGTAAGTCTACGATTGTCGACACTTATTTTTCTGCTACAATTGCAAATACCCTTCTTAATGATCATGATCCAAGGACTATCGTTGAGTGTGAAAAACGCTCCGACTGGCCTCAATGGAAGGATGCAATACAAGCAGAATTAGCCTCGCTTAATAAAAGGAAGGTATTCACAGAAGCAATACCAACACCTCCCAATGTTTTCCCTGTGGGATTCAAATGGGTTTTCCTCCGGAAACGGAATGAGAACAATGAGGTGGTGAGATACAAAGCAAGGCTCGTAGCACAGGGTTTCACGCAGAGACCCGGCATTGATTTCAATGAAACATATTCTCCAGTGATGAGTGGTATCACTTTCCGATATCTAATATCTTTGGCAGTGCAAAATCGTCTATCTATGCAGTTGATGGATGTCGTGACCGCATATCTTTACGGGTCACTAGATTCGGACATTTACATGAAGGTTCCTGACGGAATCTCTGTCCCGGATGCAAGCGCAAAACGCAACATGTACTGTTTAAAACTTAACAAGTCTTTATATGGCTTGAAGCAGTCGGGACGGATGTGGTACAACCGACTTAGTGAGTTCCTTCTTCAGAAGGGTTACTCCAACAATGATGATTGTCCATGTGTCTTCATCAAGAAGTCCTCTTCAGGATTTTGCATCATTTCTGTGTACGTCGATGATCTCAACATCATTGGCAATGCACAAGACATTGATGAAGCACGCAATCATCTAAAGATGGAATTTGAGATGAAGGATTTGGGTAAAACCAAATTTTGCTTGGGTCTTGAACTCGAGCACCTTCCCTCAGGAATAATGGTACACCAAGCTGCCTATATCCAGAAAATATTGGAGAAATTCAATATGGACAAATCCTACCCATCTAAAACTCCTATGGTGGTTCGATCTCTAGACGTAGAGAAAGATCCGTTCAGGCCGAGGGATGATGGAGAAGAGATGTTGGGACCAGAGGTTCCATATCTCAGTGCCATTGGAGCGCTTATGTATCTTGCAAATTGTACGAGACCTGACCTCACATTTGCAGTGAATCTACTTGCTAGACACAGCGCAGCTCCCACCAAACGCCATTGGGCGGGAGTCAAGAATGTCTTTCGATATCTCCAAGGCACAAAGGATCTTGGTCTATGTTTTCAGTTCCAGAGAAATCTGGACTCCAGTATGATTGGATACACTGATGCTGGCTACTTATCTGATCCCCATAATGCCAGATCGCAAACCGGCTTTGTGTTCCTACATGGTGGAACGGCCATATCGTGGAAGTCTTCGAAACAGACCCTCGTTGCAACGTCCACCAATCATTCTGAAATAATTACATTATATGAGGCATCACGCGAATGTGTATGGCTTCGCAGAATGATAAACCACATACAACAGTCATGTGGAATTGGTTCTATCGAATCACCCACCATTATCTACGAAGATAATGCGGCTTGTGTTGCACAGATGCAAACAGGATACATAAAGAGCAATATCACCAAGCATATTGCCCCTAAGTTGTTTTATCCCCATGAACTCCAGAAGAGTAGGGAAATCAACATCTTGCAAGTCAAATCATGTGATAACCTCGCTGATCTTTTCACGAAATCTCTACCAACTTCAACATTCCAGAAATACATTCATGGAATTGGTATGCGACGGCTTCGGGATTTGCAAGAGTCAGGGGGAGTATCTTCCTGAACTATTCTTGTTCAAAGCATCATATTACACTCTTTTTCCCTTTATGAGTTTACTTTTCAGGTTCTCATTAAGGTTTTTAATGAGGTAATATCAACATGAGATCATATGTCATACTTTCTGTTTTCCCCACCGGGGTTTTTAGGAAAGTATACACGACATATTTATCGTCCTCTAAATTCTATGGATATACTTCATATCGAGTTAAGGGGGGCAATAATCATTATATGTTGGATCATTTTCTCCTTATTTTCCCACAGGGTTTGAAGGAGTTTTACCAACATATCCTACATTACTCCTCATATTTTTCCCACAGGGTTTTTGGAGGAGATTATTCCAAGGACGTTCAATCGCAAGTACAAGGAAGGATTAGGGGGAGTGTTAGGATTTAATTAGTTTACTTAATTAAAGGAGAAATCCTCCCTATGTAATCAGTTGTGCGGTTGCTTTGGCAACCGCCGCAACGTTCCCTCGCGCCCCTCTCGAACGATCGCGTCTCTACTTCGCGACGGTTCACCTTGTATAAGTATCGATTGTCAATGAAATAAAGATGATGGTTCATTCTTTCACTTTCCAATTCTCACAAAAACAACTGTAGTGACGTGGATATTTAGTGGACAAAGATTGACATGGACCAATTAGATGAGAGCTGATGTGTATACCTTGCATGTTGAGAGAAATAGCAATAGTGGGTTGCTCCCATTTAGACATTATTACTAGCAAAACGTGCCCGTGCGTTGCAACGGGAAAAAAATTATGTGTTGTGACTTGCGAAGGCACACATGGACATATAAACATAATTCACGAGCATAGAAAGGAATGATCATATATAATATCCAAAAAAACAAGAATTCTACTTTGTTCAATTACAATGTAATTCGTTCAAGAACTACAATTAACTTACTTGAGAAGAATATCAAATGGGAACCTTTTTTGTTCAGATGCCTCGCAGGACAATGATGTTACTAAAACTTCGAATAGAAGCATTCTTCATAAGTACTTTAAATATTTTATATTCTTCCACTGTATTTCGGTTTTCCTCTCCACAGTCTGAGAACGCTACTCTGCCCTCCGCTTCAGCCACGCTTAATACATGTCCACCGGTGTGAGAAGAGCCATCACCGCCATCGCCACTTGACACCACTCGGCGAAGTTGTGCGACGCCCATCATCCAATCCTTCCAACACTGGCTATGCTGAGACCTTTACCGAGGAATTCAGATTGAAAATATTTGGATATTTTGCTTGTTAAGTACGACCTGCAGCTTGAAGCATTCAGACGTGGCAATAGAAACCCCGTCATCTTCTCTTCTTTTGGTCTGTTTTGTACCGTTTCCACCCACAATAGGACTATGCGTACAAGACCTGAAGAACAATCAGATTTTTGCTTTGGATTGTGCAATTCACCGTGGATTAGCTCTAGAAATTTGAGAAGGTTAGGATTTTGGAAATAAAAAAATTACATCATGATTAGAACGACTAATTAATTAGAAATCCCAATATGTCCTATGATTGGAACATCTGATCTGGCGTTTCTAAACCTCGAAAGCGTTCATGCATCCATGACAATAAACAAATACTCCCTCCGATCCATATTAATGGTCGCAAAATAGGATGTATCTAGACATATTTTAGTGCTAGATACATCCGATATAGCGACCATTAATATGGATCGGAGGGAGTACTATGATGAAACCATTCACGATTTTGCCTCCAGTCTATCAAGCCCTTTCCTGCTATTTCCCCAAGCTTCACGACTCACGATGTATCGAACTTACGTAGTCACGTACATGTATGTGATAGAAAGCAGAGGGCAGCCGAGAGTCAGCGGTTGTACTGAACATGTCCGATGAAGCCCCCAACACTGCCGCGCTGCCTAGGCCCTGTCCCGGCCTCGTCCATGTTCGTCACCACCACTTTCGCCGCCAGTGAGCCCACCATTGTTGCCCTGCACCGTATCAGCGGCGGGGCCGGAAAGAAGGACCTCGCCGAGATTGTTAACAATGTCGACCAGTATATCATCAAGGTGACCTAGACGCACAGGTCGCCTTGCTGCTCGAGGCTCCCATCTGCAGACGGCGGCGAGGTACACGCTGTCACGTGGGGAGTCGATCCTGAGGCGGACAATGCCGAGGAGGTCGTCGGGGATTTTAGGCCACCGAGAAGTTGACAACGACGACCCTGCCGTAGGCTCCCGCATCGCCGACATCCCTCAATCCACTCGATTGATCTCTTCGCTACCGTGGCCGATGGTCATCTGCCTCGTCTCTAGATGGATTACGATGCCTCGACAGCCTCGCTTGCATAGTTGTGTCGGCTACCGGCCGTGGTCGATACATATAGTGGATCTCGTCTGTTGAGATTGTGTTGGAGTTGGGCACGAGAAAGCAGGGAATCGAATCATGGTCTATGAATTGTGTCTACAGGAGCCATCGAGGTGTAAAAATCCCGTTGGACCGGAAGAAACCTTCCTCTCTTTATTATTAGGTAAAGATTATAGATTTTTTATAGTTTCATGCTACTTTAATGCTTTTCATAATTGTTTTTGTATTAAGTTTATGATTTATTTTTACTAACCTAATAATTGTTGTAAAAGTGCATAATGTTTTTGTTTTACACTTTCATATGTAGGAATTACCAAAAATAGAAGAAGAAACCTTGTTGGGGTCGAATTGGGACTTTCCTGAAATCGGTCTGAAAACACTTTTTAAATATTGCCATGTTACGGGTCAAAGACAGGGTCAAATGGAAATATCACAGAAGACAAAATTTTGAGGAATTTTGCGGCGTACGATCTAGACTTAAGATTCGACTGATTCCGAGTCCAGACGGCCGAGATACGCCCGATTTACCGCAGCCTTAGATGGGATGATGGAAATCCATGAGACTATAAAAAGGGAGAAAACATAGGTCGTGTGAGACACCACATACCACGAATTTTCAGCCACCAAAGCCATGTTTTAGCATCCCCATGGATCTCATATCTATGGGGGAGGGCTCCCAAGACCACGAAGAAAGAGGTATAAGGGGCGGCGCTCCGCCATGATGTTGGCGGTGCAGGAAGGAGTCCATGCGCCACCGCCGGCTCCGTCCTGCACCCTGCGATGTCCTCTCCGCCGTCTTCACCGCCATCTCCATCGCCAATTCCTCCTTGTCTATAGTGTTTCATTCTCCCACACACCTCTGTACCGCCTTATGTAAACATGGTGTTTGACGTTATAAATTATTTGCAGATGATCTATTGCATCTATGTCATGTTTGTGTAGACCCCCTTTGTTATATCATTGATTGTTGAGTCTCTATGGATGGTTTGAGCTATATATTGAATTTGTTACAGTCATACGGTGCCATCATATGTTTATGTGATCATGGATCACATCATAGGGTTTGTAGTATGGTAGAAAACTAGAGGGAGGGTTGCTTGAGTGACAAAAACATGAGCCCCAATCTAGTGATTGAAGCATATGGAAGAGGACCTTTTCATCTTAATACTATGGTTGGGTATTTTTACCTTAATGTATCTTATAGTAGTTACATATGTTTGCTAGAGTTCTAATCATAAGTACTTGCAATCATTGGATAGTGAGAGCTTGTTAGATTTGCCCCTCCCACATAAAAGTGAAATATCAACCTTGTATTTGACTATTTGATCACGGACAAATCCATCACAATTACCACCACTTTTCCACGCTCATGGTACTGTTAATTTATAGTCATTTAGTGTAATTTATTTTTGCACCAACTAAGTTTACTTTCATGTATTTATTATCTCGCAAAGCTATCTCATATCTGTATTATTGCTCTAGTATTATTTCCTAAATAAAGTAAACGTTTAGTGTGCGTAGAGTTGTATCAGTGGTTGATAGAACTTGAGAGAACATTTATCCTACATTTAGATTCTCGTTGGGTTCGACACTCTTACTTATCGAAAGGGTTACACAGAGCCCCTATACTTGTGAGATATCAAGACTTTATCTCGCGTCGTTGCGAGGGAGCAATGGCGTGGGGTGAATGTTCTTGTGTGCACTTGTTTGCTCTGTCTCTAAGTAGTTTTATTTTAAGTTTTAAGTTGTTTGTTATCTCTAGTTATGGATAGGGAACACGAATTATAAAAAAAATTGTACCTGTTGTCTAAAAACGTTTTCAAAAAGGAAAGTGATTGGAACGATGAGTAATGGTTAAGTGGGGGTCGACCTTCAACACTTATGTTCATGCCTATGAAACCAAAACAAATATTTCCATGAAAGATTTTCAGTTAAGAACTTGTATATATTGTGTATATTGTACATATTCCTCTGTACCATAAAACTAAATTGATATTTGTAGTTTGTAGTTACTTGGAAGTTGATAGTTTTGCTTTGCTATTTAGAAACAAATTTTCTTTGCTTCACCGTATAAAATGTTTAAAATCACCAGAACGTGATATTGATCTGAAATTTCTTAAGCGCAAAGTAATGATTATTATATTTCTTTAATTATACTAAATTTTTCTGATTTGAGTTACGTAAATAGGTCTAATTATTGTATCTTTACTGACTGATTCTGTTTAGACAGAATTCCTGTGCTTCACTGTAAAAAATCGTGATAAATCTCGGAATAGTATTTTGATCTGAATTTTTTTATGCATAAATCTGAGATTATGATCTTTCTTTCATTAGGTTTAAGTTTTTTGATTTGAGCTAAGTAACTATATCATTGAGTGCCATCTTTACAGTATGTTCATTTTTCGCACATTTCGTTGTTTATTTAATATTCTACTTAGTGTTCTTAGTTTCCTTAGTTTTTCGAAGGACAAAAAAAATTATAAGAAACCTCGGTATATACAGTGGATAATGTTGAGTAAATATTATGAAACTTTTCAATGCATGAACATGATTTGATTTTATTTAATGAGTACTAACACTACTAATGAGTTTTTGTCAAGTTTTATGTGAATGTAGTATTTAAGATCCAATGGAGATGGTGATACGAGATGAATGAGAAGAGAAAAGATCAATCTTGGGAACTCCCAAGTGCACCTCAATTAAGTATTCAATCATCAAAGCTTGGTGCTCCCCAAGGCATCCCTTCTTTTTCCATTCCTAGCTAAAAGGCGATAAAGAAAAGCACTTCTTGGGAGATAGCCCAAGGTTTTATTTTGCTTTGTTTTTATCTGTTTTCTTTGAGTCAAGGAATTGTGTACTTATGTAGAAACTCCTTTGAATCTTTATTTTCATGTATTAGTTGTCCCAAGTAATTTTTCTAACTAAAGTTGGAGTTGGTTTTGGATTTCTGCGTGGGAAACGGATTTCTGCTGTCCGCCGTAAAAAATTCTATAATTCACAGAAAGATCAAAATTACCTGACATGTTTTGTGCTTTTTCCTCAGCTAATTCCGAAACATTTTTGTTGTTTAAGTTTTTCGATTTGAGCAACATAAGTGACCCGAAAAAATTCGTCTTTACAGACTGTTCTGGTTTTGGCAGATTTTGCCATTTTTCTTGCATTTTCTCTTTTACGATGTCGAGTGGATTTCTTTGTTTCACGGAACATCAGTGGCTGTAGATAATATTAAAAAGTATCAATAGAAATTGTGCCCAAGCAGAATCCATGAATTTTTTATTGTTGCACTAACCCTCTAATGGCGAATTACTCTTTGAGTGTGGCGTGAAGGAAGTTTTCAAGGGTCAAGAGAAGAGGGTGATATAATGTGATCAAGAAGAGTGAAAGGTCAAAGCTTGGGAATTCCCCCGTGGTTCATACCAGGAAATTCTAAGAAGACTCAAGCATCTAAGCTTGGGGATGCCCAAGGCATCCCCTTCTTCATCAACAATTTATCTGGTCACTTCTAGTGAAACTATATTTTTATTCGGTCACTTCATATGAAATTTACTTGGAGCGTATGTTTGCTTTTATTTTGTTTCCCTTGATGCAATAAACGTCTTTGGAACCTAGCATCCTTTTTTGGGAGAGAGACACGCTCCACTTTTTCATTTGAATACTCGTTATGCTCGTATTCTTAGTTTTTCTTCTAGCTCCTACAAAATTCCTGTTTAGCTCATGTTTTCATTGCATCTCTTATTCAGATATGTTAGTTTTAGAAGAGTTATGTGAGTACTCTCATGTTTGCTTGGTGTATGATTTGGATGGTTTTTTTGAAAACATACTTGTATGGTGCTTGTTGGGAAAAAACTGCTGCATGTGGTAGAATTTATAACGATGCAAATAGAAGCTTGTATAGACTGTGGCTAGATCTTTTCATATCATGCTAGATGTTATTTTAATTCAGAACACTATTGGTTATTTTTGTAGCATGGTTTGTCTCAAATAGCTGAGAGTGTTTAATGTGCCATTGAAAGAATCATGAATTGTTCTTGTCATATTGAAACATAAATTTGTGGTGTTCTCCTTTGAATGTTTTATTTGGTTGACTTGGCACATGCTTACACCATGTTTATGACTACAAACCAGTCACTTATAGTCTCTATGATCATTTAGTTTTTGAACTTGTAGTACCACTTATGCTTTGATTAATGATGTTTTTGTCGCTATGCATGATTATGGCCATTTTTGCTCTCTTGATTTGTCGCTCCAAGTCTTTTGCTAGCCTCCACCTATACTGAGTATGAGCTCTACTCGTGCATCCAACTCACCAAAACAAAAGTATGCCAAATGTGTCCACCATACCTACCTACATCTGGTATTTAACCGCCACTCCAAAGTAAATTTCTCATGTGTTACCTTTAAAACTCTCAAAATTAATCATGTTTTGTGTTCCTGTTTTAGCTCATGAGGACGTAAATAGAGAATCTTTATATCACCTGTTGATTGGATTTCACACCCTGGACTAGTCGCTTCATCCGCTTATCCAATTGATAGAAGAGTTGGCAGCGGGGTGCACAACCCCAAATTAATACAAACAAATTCTGTTCACTATTTTTGCCCGTGATTTATGAGTCAAAGCATAATTGTGTAAACAAAAGAGAAAGATGGATGACCTTCTACCCAGTTGCGTCCTTCAATGGGATCCTCTCTTGTGAAGTATAGTTGGCTTGTGATGTAATGTATTTTCTATTTACTATTCGTTGACATAAGCATACACCTCTCTAAAAAATGTTTTCGATACTTCTATTTAATAAAATAAAACCTCTAGCACATGAGTGATCCATGCTTCCCTCTGCGAAGGGCCTTTCTTTTACTTTTATGTTGAGTCTCCATCTTCTAACTTTATGCATAGTTGAGAGAGCATAGTTTCCATTCTGAGTTTAATGTGCATTTGTCCCAGAAACACTATTAATTGATTCATGATGTGTTATTACTTGCTCTCAAATTATTTCTTCTAGTCTTCCTCTTAAACTTTGAAGGTGTCCTTGCATTTATGTTTTGCCCACTCTTAAGGACAAGCAAAATATCACTTTGCTATGTTTTCTCTATGCTTGAAATAAACATATAACTTTCAATGCTTTGTTATTCATGATCTTCTATCTATTTAACTTTTCATGATGCAAAGTGATTGCTATGTTTCATTTTTAGAATTATATCTATCATGCCTATGTTTAGAGTGCTATGATCTCAGTTTAGAAATTATTTTACATATATGATGATCAATATTATGTTGGTAGCATGTCACCTCAAAAATTATTTTGTTTTTATCGTTTGACCTACTCGAGGACGAGTAGGAACTAAGCTTGGGGATGTTGATACGTCCAAAACGTATCTATAATTTTTGATGGTTTCATGCTACTTTAATGCTTTTCATAATTGTTTTTATATTAAGTTTATGATTTATTTGGACTAACCTACTAATAGTTGCAAAAGTGCACAATGTTCTTGTTTTACACTTTTATGTGTAGGAATTACCAAAAAATAGAAGAAGAAACCCTGTTGGAGTCGAATTGGGACTTTCCTGAAATCTGTCAGAAAACATTTCTTAAAGATTGTCACGTTACGGGTCGAAGACAGCGTCTAACGGAAATCTAACAGAAGACAAAATTGTGGGGATTTTGCGGCGTACGATCTAGACTTAAAATTCACCTGATTCCGAGTCTGGACAACCGAGATACGCCTATTTACTTCAGCCCTAGATGGGTTGACTGAAATCCGTGAGACTATATAAAGGGAGGAAACCTAGGTCGTGGGAGACACCCCATACCGCGAATTTCCAGCCCCCAAAGCCACGTGTTAGCCTCCCCCATGAATCTGATCTCCATGGGGGAGGGCTCCCAAGACCATGAAGGAAGAGGGCTAAGGGGCGGCGCTCCGCCATGATGCCGCCAGCGCAGGGAAGGAGTCCTTGCGCCACCGCCGGTGCCGCCCTGCGCCCTGCGCTGTCCTCTCTGCCGTCTTCACCGCCATTTCCATCGCCAATTCCTCCTTGTCTACATTGGTTAATTCTCCCACACACCTCTGTACCACCCTATGTAAACATGGTTTTTGACTTTATAAATTATTTGCAGATGATCTATTGCATCTATGTCATGTTTGTGTAGATCCCTTTTGTCATATCATTGATTGTTGAATCTCTATGGATGGTTTGAGCTATATATTGATTTTTTTACACTCCTATGGTACCATCATATGTTTATGCACGCGTCGATCACATCATAGAGTTTGTAGTATGTGTAGAAACCTAGATGGAGGGTTGCTTGAGTGACAGAAACATGCCCCAATCTATTGATTGAAACATATGGGATAAAGAGAACCTTTTGATCTTAATGCTATGGTTGGATATTTTTACCTTAATGTATCTTCTAGTAGTTACGGATGTTTGCTAGAGTTCCAATCATAAGTACTTGCAATCATTGGATAGTGCGAGCTTGTTTGCTTTGCCTTTCCCACATAAAAGAGAAATATCAACCTTGTATTTGATTATTTGATCATGGAGGGCCGGGCCGGCAAAATCCAGGGCCCTGTGCGAAATTTTAAAATAGGTCCCTCTTTAATATTTATCAAAATCTAATTACCGGTCCCTACAAAAATGTCAACGGAATTGGGCAATTGACGATCGATCGATCGCAAGCGTGAAATGCGTCAAGAAGGAACATAAGATGAATTAAAACTCATTTTTTGTCAGCATTATAACGTTGCTAAGCGGGTTGATTGACAAGGGGCCCAAGAAAGTGGGTCTTGCTTCAATTTGGATTCATATGAATCCACTACCTCGCGTCTAGGTGTCTAGGTGGGGTATTTTAGTTATTTAGAACCTATCGATAACCATTAACACCGCCCCCTGTCCAAAGAATATTGCTACCATATAGAAATACATTTTAGTTTAAGAATTTTTAAACCGTAACTGTAAATTTCCTCCCATTCGAAGAAATATCGCTACCGTTTAAAAAAAAAGGGATAAATTTAATTTAAACGTTTAATAGAAGCTCAAATAGATAATGTATACGCTTATTTTTATGGGTCGATGTGTGGAAATATTTATACTATGTGGAAATATATCGATAAAAATTTAATTTAAATATTCAATACCGTCTCAAATAGATGATGTATATATATGAGTAGATAGGAGTAGTTCATTTTTTTCTCAAATCTAATCACCACCTTCGGTTTGGTCAAGAGAAAAAATAACTAGTTAAAAAGACTATAAACAATATAATCTCGTAAAGTTTATTCGAACCCTACACCTCCTAGAGGAAACTGATTCGTCCTAACCACTGAATCACAACTTGTTTCATGACATATATTACCTTATATTCTTTTTTCTTCTGTTCATAGGAACTTAAAATTAAATTTTTGGGCCCCGAAAATTTTGGTCCCTGTTCGGCCGCACGGGTCGCACTCCCATGGGCCCGACCCTGCGATCATGGACAAATCCATCACAATTACCAACACTTTTCCACGTTCATGGTACTGTTAGTTTATAGTCATTTAGTGTACTTTATTTTGTACCAACTAACTTTACTTTCATGTATTTATTATCTCGCAAAGCTATCTCATACCCGTATTATTGCTCTAGTATTATTTCCTAGATAACTAAACGTTTAGTGTGCGTAGAGTTGTATCAATAGTTGATAGAACTTGAGAGAACATTTATCCTACCTTTACCTCCTCGTTAGGTTCGACACTCTTACTTATCGAAAGGGCTGCACGCGATCCCCTATAGTTGTGGGATATGAATGATCATTGTTCGTTCTCCATTACTCTATATCTGCATAATAATAGATCCTAGCTGTTTTCCTGTTATCGTTGTTAGGAAATTTTTTGTTTTCCGCTACAAAACCCTTCACCCACTGGCATCACATATTGGTACTACTCATCCCGGTATTTTTCCTTAATTTATTGGAGAGCAAAAGGACAAAATAAAAAGGAGAAAAACTGAAAAAGAAATAAGGAGGTGGAGTTGGATTCCACCTTTCCCAATCCGAGTTCGGCTAGGAGGGTTGGTGCGTCCAGGCCTCTCATGGCTAAACTACGACTCCTCTCCCCTATAGCAAGTCTCCCCCTTCCTTCCACTATATTGAGGACCACAATGCTCAAACAAAACACACAATTGGCTTTCAAACTTATCTCTCTCTATAGTAGAATTAGAGAGTCTAATTAGAGCCCCTCTAATTGAATTAGAGCTTCTTCGAATTAGATTTTCTCAGGTGTCCTCTCCCAATTAGATTTATCTTCTAATTACTTTTTCTCTCTGATGTGTTGATAACTCCACCTTCATATACACCTGCAACGTCTAGTCCTGGAGGCGAAGCGCTGCAGAATTGGCCCCGATGTATGTGTTCATACTCTCAGAGGGATAACACATGAGACCCTCACTCTGCTGCATCAAGGTTCTGGATACGGGGAGTCGGCAACATCCTCACCCACAGGCTTATGCGCGAGGATTTTCTACAGGCATCATAGACATCGTCACTAACATCTCTTCGACTAGTGCACTGTCTGGTACACGATCTCAGAAACTAGATCTTGGAATTGTTATTGAAATGCATAGCTAGATCTTGGTTGTTGCATGGAAAAAAGTTTAACTTCATGTTGCGCAACCAAGTAGTCCAGACCTGGCACAAGTACTGCAAGTCATGTGCACGGGATTTCCAGACTTGGACGTTCTTGTTGAGGGATCATCTAGCAGAGATGTGAGCACACAAGTAGACGCGGAAAATCTAAAGGACCTCGCTCCTGTAGTGGAAAATATGGTAGAGAAAGAGGTAGTGCCAGATGCGCCCCATGACAAAATGGCCATAAATTATATAAATAAAGGGGAGTCGAGGAATCGAGCAATAAAAATTGTCCACATTAACTTTGCTTGGAAAATTGCCCCAATCCTAGATTTTGACCTTAGGCCTAACAATCTTGCTGATTGTAAGCTTTTCATACTTTTGGAGAACTTCCAGCGGTAAAAGAGACAAAAATAAGCTCCCTTTCTTGATTCTAATCTTATTATTCGAAAAGCTTAGATTATTTTATTGGGCTTTGTATTATGATTATGAATAAGAACTAGAGGTGTCGAGCGTATCGTGAGATACGCTGGATGTGAGGCTTGACAACCTCAACGTGCTGATCGCTGTTACTTTCCGGTAACGCGGTTGGCCCGTCTATGGGCGCCCCTACCTTGGTTCAGTTGCAGTAATGCACTGTTCATAAGATGGAGATCCCAAGATAGGTCTCTCGACTTTGCAAGTCGAGTAAGATACTATGCTCTTAGTTAGAGAGCGCCAACCCGTGGGGTGGACAGGATTCACCTCAAATGGGCGAGACTTTAAGTAACCAAAAGAACTAGACTCCGTTTTGTTTAGACAGACGGAATCTAAGATAAGAACCTAACAGAAGTTTAGCGACTCCTTCATGGAATATACGTCTTAGTAAGGCCTATGTCAGTTCGAACCTGACGAGTCGTTCGTTCGTGTGGAGAATCTCTCTCCTTTTCTTCGAAGTCTTGCTTCATTAAGTTACTTGCTCTCTCAGCCTCATAATAATAATAAATATTAAAATACTTTTCTGTATAGCAATCAATGTCTGAGGGCATAGAGAACCTTAAGAGGATAGGAAAGTCTATTTATTTGAGACCAGTGAGGTTAGAAATTCAAGCATTCGGGTCAATACTATAAGGCGCTATCAGGCCATACCTCAAAAGGCTCGCTACCTTCTCTAGATACTTGATTGGAAGAGAGGGTAGATGTAAGAGAGTTAAAGCACTTCGCTGGAAGAAGGGTATAATGGAAAGTCAATCAATATTTCATCCGGAACTAAATAGGTCATTTACGACTCAATGGTTTATCAATCAAATACATCAGCATTCCAAAATACTACCCGCTAACGCCCTCACTCTTTGACTTAGAGGTCTTAGCCCCACCTTTACTTATATCTTAGACTTATACTCTTCCTTACTTCCCTTCTCTGGCCATGTGGTTGAGGATATTAGAAAAAAAGCTGAAATTGACAATACCTACTATCGATGCCTAAGAGTAGGTCTTTACCAGCTTGCCTAATAAGAGTAGTTTAATACCGGCTTACTTGTACAAGCTTATACTATAAGAGTGAGTACGCTACCTTCTTGATTATTATCATCAGAAAGCTATTTTGAAACCATCCTGGTGTCATTTACTTTCATAAAGCAAATCTTAGTAAATAAATGTGGGTGATCCTACTTAGAATAAGACTTCTATTGTGGTGTGAGGTACTAATATAACTCAACTTTATGCATATAGGAAGGCGGCTGCTTAGAATGCTAAACGGGCCTACTAGATGGCTTATGCTAGAACAAGTCAAGCTCAACAATGCTTAAGCCCAAGGAATGGATGCGTTAAAGACTGGAAATATAGAGTTTATCTCAACCTAACCTATGCAAGCACTTATCCCCTTGCCTTGGATTAGGCACTACAACTATATGTGACTTAGAGTAACTATACCTTATGAAAAGTAAGCACTAGCTATAGACAGAACTATATAGTCCCGAGTAAGTAAATAGATCAAGGCGCAGAGCGGATTGCAATAAAGCAATAGAGAGTTACCTACATATATTGAAGTTGAATTTATGCTCTTTGCAACGCAAAAAGCTATCCAAGATAGTAAGTACTCGGCGGTATACTCCTGTAGCTCCTTGATTCCTTACGCAAGTTAGAGCCTTATGAAAGAGGGAAGACTTCTTATTAATAGGCAACTTTTCTTTAGACATAAAAAAAGACTGCTATTTGAGGGAATGCAGCATGGGCCCTATAACTTGCTTTTCTATTTCCAACCAAAGCTAGAAGAGCAGCGTGTCTATCCTGAGTTTTCGTGTCTAGTTTGCTTGCTCACTTCCTATAACGGCAATGAAAGAAAATCTCGTTCTGATCCTATAACTTAACTAAGTAGTAAAGAGAAGATTAGGATGAGTAAGCCCTGACTTCAAGTCTATGTATAGCAACTAGCTATATTACTACTTATTAGTCATACTTTATCTCGATGAACCTATTGCCGCCTATTTCTAATAATAATAAAGTCTTCTATAGTTACTGGCATATTACTCCCATTAGTGAGAATTGTATACGTAGGAGAGAACCTTGCGCAAAAAGGGCTTTGCTTTATGGTAGAGATTAGGAATTGGAATAAGTAAGGCAAACTAAAAGATAGAAGAGGGTCTACATTCATTCTATCTCAACATTGAAGAATAATACGTCTATCCTTACTCTTGCATTAAATAGAATAATATTCAAGGGAGGGGAGTATATCGAATATAAGGCTGCCCTCAGGCAAACCCATAATAAGGCTGATGAAAGCGAAGCAGAATTGAAAACAAATAAGGTACACTCTTGATCCTTACAACACATCTTTACTATGACTAAAAAGTGCCGGAAGGAGAAAGTCAAAGAAGGACTCGAAACTAGCAGATAATGAATATAAAGATGAAAGATTGAATGCTTTATCAGAGATAGATTTTTACTTGGGCTTGAACAAAGCCAAAGCCATTATTCGCCTTTCTTTGCTAGTTCGCTTAAGTACATAGGTCATGGCAATACAACATTCTATCTTTTGCTTAGGCTTGAAACACTTATTTTCTTATTATCTTTTTGATTTGCTTTCGCCCTAGGCAATCTCTTTGCTTGCTGACATAAACTTTCAACATAGATCAAGTAGTTTTTTAGGATTTTTACCTCTTATTACTTCTTGACATCAGAAAGACAAGCGCTTACCTCCTTCCTAGCAACCTACATATCTGTCTGCTCAAAGCACATTCGGAGTATAGTTGACTATTCCTTTCCTCCTTTAGGTATCTCAGCCAAAGCCTACTTTATTCTCTGCAAGCTAGGTAGTTAAGGAATTAAGTAACTAATTTAGACTGATTGGTGGTAGGCTCCGACGAAAGCTTATGGATTCAGCACTTTGCTATAAGAAAGAAGCAAGGTTGTCCGACAAAACTAGAGTTTTTTTCAGTAAGCAAGAGATTGATTGCGTGGTAGGAAAGAAAGGAAACTACCAAGCGAGGGATTGTTTGCATATTATATACTTATTAACTTCCTGTCAGTAAAGTACTTGTTTTTGAGTTAGTAGTGTGCAATACTGTTTAAGAAATGCATGCAATCAGAGACTTCAGAAAACGTATACTTGAGTCACTAGAATAGTCAGTGAAAAACTACACTGAATTAGAAAGGTCTTTTCCTTGAAAGAATAGGTTTTTTGCATCAAGAGGCTGTGAGGAAATAAGTAACATAGTTAATGAGGAGGGGGTATGCATCTTATCATCTTCTATTCGAGAATAATAAACGATCGAGAAAGGTTGCACATGAATCTTACTCTAGAAATGCCTGTGGAATGTCCATCATCGAGAAGAAATCGATTCGCTGAAGCATAAAAGAGAAGGAAGAAGAGATCTTATTAGTTTAGTTAACCCTTTGGCCAGCCCTTAGCATCTCAAGAATGCGCTCTTCTCAAGCGAATCCAAATAGGTGTTGGTTTGCGCAAAGGAAGCTGAAGTGGATGGAGGGTAAAAACAAAGCAAAAGGAGAAGAAGCAGATAAATAAATTGTGGAAAGTAGAAACTTTCTAATTCACTAGCATTTCGAGTTGGATTCTTCTATACGAAATTCAAGTATCAATAGTTCGCAGGCGCATCCCAATATACGCAATTATAGAGTGCCAACAGTGATCGATTCCTTTTCTCCTACCCCGAGGCCATATGGGTCTGATGTTTGAACTTCTGAAAAACTACATATCAAAAGCTAGTAGTGTACCCTTAGTGACGTAGTGCCAATCTACTCCGAAAGAACAAGCTTCTTTGCAAAACTACTTCATACTATATTACTTGCCGGCATAGATAAGTAGTTGATAGGCTGCTTTATCTTTCTATCTACTAGCAGGCTTGACCTACTATACTTGATTGTTTGCATGCCGAAAGAATATTCTATGAGCCTATATTGAAGCAAAGACAAAGCAAGTAGTGCTCCTATCCCACTGAACAATAAGCAAGACAGGTCCCTGAAATCAATTGAAAGTCTTTTTAGAAAACTCTAGGTGAATGGCCTAAGCAAGTACTGAACTTCAATCCAGCATTCTCACTCTTGTTTTTGTCGCTCAATCCAAAGAAAGAAATAGGAATACGAATCCTCATCCCCAAAGCCCGGGTCCTAGACTACTACGAATGGAAAGATTTCTACGGATATCCTTCGTATCAATTTTCTAATGCTTATCACCTCCTTCTGAGCAATTCCCACGGTGCCTGAGCAGTTGCCATTGAGAATGTAGTGGGTGACTTAGCACAAGCAGCGCGTAACAGGTCCTTTGCAGATGTAAGTACCTGGATTTCTGAGAAGTGAGCTTACCGCTTTCTTGCGAGTACTGGTCAAGCCGGGCAGATAAGATGGAACCCTATCCATCAAGTAAATGCTAAGAGCGGATTCGATCAAAGAACCTCGCTGCTTTAGTGCAACAAGCCGATCGAAAGCACTCATCTTTATCGACTAAATGCTTTTTAGTCTCTTCCTCACTAAACGCCCGCTTCCTGGCTCCTCCCTCTTTCACTCTCTTTGGCCGTTGGCACTGAGACACCGGACCGGAAGAGATTCCCCTCCGTCATGTTACTTCAACAAGCAATTCAACATGCTCACTTGCTTTCTTTCTGTCTTTCCTCGCTGGGATGACACTTTCCTTATGATTTTAGACCAGACTGAAGTAGAGAATGAAGTAGGAGTGATATCATACCATCGTCTCGTATTGTACAACAACCGTTCGTGCCCTTAATTTCCACTAACTGAATGCTTCGTAGGCGTGTGGAATTCAAATCCCTTGGGACCTTGCTCGACACAGTCCTTAGTATGATGTCGATCTCTTAGGATGGACCGCTTTCTTAACGAGAAATAGAGCTTAGCCTTACCCCTTAACAATTGGTTGACTGACCCCTTACCACACAGCAATCAAACTTCTATGATTACCGTGACACCTATGTCGGCATGCATGCTTAGAGAAGTGGCTTTCTAAGAAACGGAAACTCTGACCTCGAAACTGCCAATTGAGGAAGGGTTGGAAAAAGATGAATCGGACTTGGCAGATTGAACTGCAGACTATAAAGAAGGAGGAAGAAAGCCCATAATTATCATGTATGACAAGGTTGTTCTTATCATGGTGAAACTGTTGGAAAAAGGTTACTGTGATTTTCTATCTATTAGTTGACTACGGAGCTTCTTCGTCCCGACCTATCTATATGTGAAAAGCACTCCGCCAGAATCCTCGTAGTAGTAAGTCGTGGATTACAAGCTGTCCCTTCCGAAAAGCTCGTTTGCAATAGATATAGGGTTTACCAACCTTAGGCATGGACATAGACACCAGATCATTTTTATAGAAATGAGGTAGACTGGAAGCTGAAGCCAATAGACCAATGGAACTAATCAATCACTTGCTTTCCCGAACTGGACAGCAGGATTTTATCAGCACTGGACTTGAATCGCGTCGATGACTCTAATCTTTAGAGACAGAAGCAGATGGGAGAAGGTTGGATATGGATCATGATCAAGCCTACCTCGTAAGCCACTTAAAGATCTTTGAGCAGCTCGAGAGATAAATCTGTCTTCATTGGTACAAAATAACCTTCGCCCCCCTTTTTTTGTTATGGGATGGTGGTTCATGTCTATCAACTAAGGTTAGAAATTGATTATATAAGAATCTAGTAGATCACGCACCTATTGTATTTAGTGTGATCTTGTGGGAGAGTAAGGCAACGAGTGAGCTACGATTGAGACTCCTTACGGATGTTAGGTTTTTGAATCACCGATTCCATCGATCGAGAAAGTAAGCAGCAGGCACGAGTAGACCGACTGATAGCAACGGAGAATCAACGCCCGACCCGGCTCTTTTGTCCTTTTGTTCGCAGAAGGGAGATCCTGTGCGCTAGCTATATCTATTATGGATGGAGCCCTCACTCAACCGACCTGCTACCTGGAAATCCCCAATGCACCAATGTACCAAAGGCACTGTACTTTGAATAGGAAACACTTCCCTACTTCACTTCCTAATTAATAAAGTAGAAGGTATTCGAGTACGGAGGTACTAGACCGTGATTCTGGTCCTGATGCGGACACACCTGTCGACAACAGAGAAGGGATTCAATTGAGAGCGGATAGCAAGATCGAATGAATGGATACTCTAAGATAGAACGAGAAAAAGAAAATTTGATTAATCCTACAAAAGCCTTACAAGGCAGGTAAACTTTATGCAGTATCTGCTACAAAACGAAGGTTAGAGAACTGATTCCATCTACTTTATCCTTGGGCATGAAGAACATGCTTCTTTCTCAATTTATAGGAATCGTTAACCGCAACTCTCCTTTTCAGGCTTGGATTGGTTTTTTGATGCAGTAGAGAAGCCGTTTCCTTTGAACTTGGTCCATCGGACAAATATAGACGTGGAGAAGCTTTTCAATGTCAATCTTTCACTACTTTGTTTGGACCTTGCTGAAGGGAATATGCCCGAGAGGCAATAATAAAGTGTTTATTATGTTATTCCTTGTTTATGATAGATGTTTATTTCTCATGCTAGAATTGTATTAACCGGAAACGTTGATACATGTGTGATTAATAAACAAACCAACGTGCCTAGTGAAGCCTCTCTTTTAACTAGCCCGTTGATTAAACAGATGATCAAGGTTTCCTGATCATGAACATTGGATGTTGTTGATAACAGGGTCATGTCATTAGGAGAATGACATGATGAACTTAAACCCTAAACTAAGTATAACAATACGATCAAGTCATTTAGTTTTGTTGTTATGTCTTACATTCGGAGTAACATTATTCCTTAGACCATGAGATCATGTTAATCACTAATACCGAAAGAATACTTTGATGACATCAAACGTCACACCGTAAAAGGGTGACTATAAAGGTGGCATTGGATATTCGGAAAGTATTCGTTGAAGCTCATGGATCGAGAATGGGATTTGTCCATCCAATATGACGGATAGATATACTCAGGGCCCTCTCGGTGATATCACATCGACACCGCTTGCAAGCAAGTGATTTGATCACTAGGATGTTATATCACGGGAACGAGAAAAGAGTACTTGTCGGATAACGAGATCGAACAAGGTATAGTGGATACCGATGATCGGATCTCGGACAAGTAATATATCGCGAGACAAAGGGAAATCGTTACGACGTTGAAAGGTTCACACGATCACGAGAGTCATCGTTGAATATATAGGAGTCATCACGGTTTTCCAGACCCCGCTGTTGATTATTGATCGGAGAGGAGTCTCGATCATGTCTATAATATTCACGAACCGTAGGGAGACACACTTAAGGTTCGATGAAGCGTTTAGAGAGGATACGGAATACCGAAGAATATTTTGGGCAGCTCCGGAATTGTTTCGGGGAAAATTGAAATAGTTCAAGGGGTTTTTCGTCGAACGGTTGTTAATAGAATTAACAAATGGTTCGAGGTGCTGCATGCAAATGTTTGTTAATGGAATTAACAAATATAAATAAAGAAATAAAAATGTTTTATTTATTTATTAAAGAAAAACCTTTGGATTTTCCAAGTGGGAAATTAAGGGCTTTTTGAGTGGGTTTGAGTGGAGCTTCCACTCACATGAAGAGAGGAAGGGGTGGGGGCACCCATGGCTGGCCGCACCCCCCCTTGGGCTGCCTCCCCCTCCCCTATAAAAGGAGGGTGAGGGCTCTCTCTTCTACACACACTTGCTCACACATTTTCCCTTCCATCCGCTGCTCCATTCCATGGTCTCCGGCTTGGCGAAGCCCTGACCGTGGGATTTTTCACCACCACCACGCCGTCGTGCTGCTGGAATTCCAGAGGGATCTTCTACTTCCGCAACCCGCTGGAACGAGGGAACGGAAGTCTTCATCGAGCTGAACGTGTGACCGATTACGGAGGCACCGCCGGATTGCGGTGCTCTTCTTCTCGCTCGGGATCGGCGTGAGAACGACTACGCCAACAACGAGATCTTTTCTCGTACCACTTAGAGTCTTCGAGGGTATGTTATCTCAAGACTCTCTTTCTCCCCGTTGCCTTTCATCTCATAGATTAGATCTTAGCCATTTGAGTTTATCGCGTGTAGGAAATTTTTTGTTTTCTATGCTACGTTCCCCTTCAGTGGTATCAGAGCCGGATCTATGCGTAGATGAATTGTACGGGTAGAACACATAGGAGTATGTGGGCGTTGATGATCATGTTTTTGTCTCTTTAAGTATTTTATGATCTTAGTGGCATAGTAGGATGAAGCGGCCCGGACTAACTTTACATGTCCACGTACATGAGACTTGTTCCACAACTGACATGCAACTTGAATTGCATAAGTGGCTTGCGGGTGTCGGTTTCTCCTACTATAGTTAAGATCTAATCTACAAAGGGTTGTTAAAAAATATGTTTTATCAACGTTGTGGTTCTTGTACGTAGATATGAAAGGTTCTATCCTTGTAAGCCCAAAGCCACGTAAAATATGCAAAAATAAATTAGAGGCGTCTAACTTGTTTTTGCAGGGCATGTGATGTGATATGGTCAATGTTACAAACGTTATGTATGAGATGATATCTTTTGTAAATTATTGACATACCGGCTGGAGCCATATGGTTGTCTTATTTTATGGCCTGCGTGCTGTATGTCATATCCATGTGATATGTTGTAATGGACAATCAAGATGGAGGTGCCACGGACCTTGGTGCCACGCCGGTGGAATGATGGAGATCATACCATGATGCACAATATGGAGATCAAGTGCAAGAAGGACCATATCATATCACATTATCCATGTATGTGATGTTTATCCTTTTATGCATCTTATTTTTCTTAGATCGCGACGGTAGCATTATAAGATGATCCCTCTCACTTAATATCAAGATAATAATGTGTTCTTCCTTAAGTATGCACCGTTAAGAAAGTTCGTCGTTTCGAGACACCACGCGATGATCGGGTGTGATAGACTCAACGTTCGCATACAACGGGTGTTTTCAAGCCTAGCATGTACAGACATGGCCTTGAAACACATGCAATACAATGGTTCTACTTGGCGAGCCTAGCATGTACAGACATGGCCTCGGAACACGTAACCGAAAGGTAAAGCATGAGTCATATGAATGATATGATGAGCATGTTGATGTTCGCCTTTGCAAATACACCGTCTCACGTGATGATCGGTTTCGGTGTAGTGAATTTGGTTCGTGTAATCACTAAAGACAACTAAGAGGGATGTTGTTTTTGAGTGGGAGTTCATGGGATAATTTTAGAATTAACTTGAACTTAATTTATCATAAACATAGTCTAAATAGTCTTTGCAAATATGTTGTAGATCATGGAACCACCTACCTTCAATTTCAATATGTTCATGGAGAAAGAGAAATTAGCGAACAATGGAAGCAACTTTACCAACTGGGCACTTAACCTGAGGATTCTCCTCACCGCTTGCAAGAAGCTCTATGTGCTTGATGCACCTCTAGGTGACCAACCCGCTGATGATGCTTCTGATGAGGATAAAAATGTTTATCTGACTCAACAAGAAGACCACAGTATAGTTCACTGCGGCATCCTCTATGGATTAGAGCCAGAGCTGCGAAAACGTTTCGAGAACAGCACTGCTTATGCCACAATGGGAGAATTGAAAATGATTTTCGATACCCATGCCGCAGTTGAGAGTTATGACGCTTCAGAAAAGTTCTTTAGCTGCATGATGGAAGAGAACAGCTCCGTTAGTGAGCACGTACTCAAAATGTCTGCGTACGCTGATAAGCTCATAGCCTTGGGAATATCGATTCCCATTGAGCTAGGGATACATCGTGTTCTCCAATCTCTGCCACCTAGTTACAAGAACTTCGTGATGAACTATAATATGCAGAGCATGAAGAAGTCTCTTCCTGAGCTTCTCTCGATGCTTAAAACTGCTGAAGTGGAGATCAAGAAAGAACATCAAGTGTTGATGATCAATAAGACCACTAGTTTCAAGAAAGGCAAGCCAAGGGTAAACTTCAAGAAGGGTGGCAAATCTGTTGCTACTGCTGAGAAGAAAACCAGGCATGGCCCTAAGCCTGAGACTGAGTGTTTCTATTGCAAGGGTACTGGCCACTGGAAGCGCAATTGCCCCAAGTATCTGGCAGATAAGAAGGCCGGCAAAGTGAACAAAGGTATATATGATATACTTGTTATTGATGTGTACCTTACTAGTACTCGCAGTAGCACCTGGGTATTTGATACTGGTTCGGTTGCTCACATATGTAACTCGAAACAGGAGCTGCAGAATAAGCGACCACTAGCAAAGGATGAGGTGACGATGCGCGTCGGCAATGGATCAAGAGTTGACGTAATCGCCGTCGGGACGCTACCTCTACGTCTATCATCGGGATTAGTTATAAACCTCAATAAATGTTATTTGGTGCCCGCATTAAGCATGAATATCGTTTCTGGATCTTGCTTAATGCGGGACGGTTATTCCTTTAAGTCCGAGAACAATGGTTGTTCGATTTATATGAATAATATCTTTTATGGTCATGCACCTGAGAAGAATGGTTTATTTCTTTTGAATCTTGATAATGTTGATACACATATTCATAATGTGAATGCCAAAAGAATGAAGTTAAATGATGATATTGCTACTTATTTGTGGCATTGCCGCTTAGGTCATATTGGTGTTAAACGCATGAAGAAGCTCCATTCTGATGGACTCTTAGAATCACTTGATTATGAATCATTTGAAACATGTGAACCATGCCTTATGGGCAAGATGACTAGAACCCCGTTTTCAGGATCTATGGAACGGGCGACAGACTTACTGGAAATCATACATACTGATGTATCTGGACCAATGAGTGTATCGGCGCGCGGTGGATATCGTTATTTTGTCACTTTCACAGATGATTTGAGTAGATATGGGTATATTTACTTAATGAAACACAAATCTGAAACGTTTGAAAAGTTCAAAGAATTTCAGTGTGAAGTTGAAAATCATCGTAACAGAAAGATTAAATTTCTACGGTCTGATCGTGGAGGTGAATATCTAAGTTACGAGTTTGGCATGCATATGAAACAATGTGGAATAGTTTCACAACTCACACCTGCCGGAACACCACAGCGAAATGGTGTTTCCGAACGTCGTAATCGTACTTTATTAGATATGGTTCGATCTATGATGTCTCTTACAGATTTGCCACTATCGTTTTGGGGTTATGCACTAGAGACCGCTGCATTCACTTTAAATAGGGCACCATCTAAATCCGTTGAAACGACACCGTATGAATTATGGTTTGGAAACAAACCTAAGCTGTCATTTCTAAAAGTTTGGGGATGCGATGTTTATGTGAAGAAGCTTCAACCTGATAAACTCGAACCCAAAGCGGAAAAATGCGTCTTCATAGGATACCCTAAAGAAACAATAGGGTACACCTTCTATCACAGATCCGAAGGCAAGATTTTTGTTGCCAAGAATGGATCCTTTTTGGAGAAGGAGTTTCTCTCGAAAGGTGTGAATAGTAGGAAGCTAGAACTCGACGAGGTTATTGAACCTTCTCTTCTTGGAATGGCGAGTAGCGCAGCGCCGGAAGTTGTTCCGGAGCCGACCCCGTCAGATGAAGAGAGAGTTAATGATCAAGATCATGAAACTCCAATAGAGGAAACTACCGCACCTCGCAGGTCAACTAGGGAGCGTGCAGCTCCTGAACTATACGGAGATCCCGTATTAAACTTCATGGTAGATGGAGGTGATGACCCTGCGACATATGAGGAAGCGATGATGAGCCCAGATTCCAACAAATGGCTTGAAGCCATGAAATCCGAAATAGGATCCATGTACGAAAACCAAGTTTGGACTTTGGTGGATTTACCCAATGACCGCAAGGCCGTTGAGAACAAATGGATCTTTAAAAAGAAAACTGACGCTGATGGTAATGTGACCGTCTATAAAGCTCGACTTGTCGCAAAAGGTTTCCGACAAATTCAAGGAGTTGACTATGATGAGACTTTCTCACCAGTAGTGATGCTTAAGTCAGTTAGGATTATGTTAGCAGTTGCTGCATTTTTCGATTATGAAATATGGCAGATGGATGTCAAAACGGCGTTCCTTAATGGTGAGATTGAGGAAGAGTTGTATATGATGCAACCCAAAGGTTTTGTTGATCCTAAGGATGCTCACAAGGTGTGTAAGCTTTAACGTTCCATTTATGGACTGAAGCAAGCATCCCGAAGTTGGAACCTCCGTTTTGATAAGGTGATCAAAGGTTTTGGATTTGTCCAAACATACGGAGAAGCTTGTATTTACAAGAAAGTGAGTGGGAGCTCTGTAGCATTTCTGGTACTATATGTGGATGACATATTGTTGATTGGAAATGATATAGAACTTTTAGAAAGCGTAAAAGGTTATTTGAACAATAGTTTTTCGATGAAAGACCTCGGTGAAGCAGCTTATATATTGGGCATCAAAATCTACAGGGATAGATCAAGACGCTTAATTGGACTTTCGCAAAGTACATACCTTGACAAGATTTTGAAGAAGTTCAAAATGGAAGATAGTAGGAAAGGGTTCCTACCTATGTTGCAAGGCAAGACGTTGAGTAAGACTCAATGTCCAGCTACAGCAGAAGATAGAGAAAAGATGGATAAGACTCCCTATGCTTCAGCCATAGGTTCTATCATGTATGCTATGCTATGTACAAGACCGGATGTGGCACATGCTATTAGTTTGACTAGTAGGTACCAATCCAATCCAGGTTTGGAACACTGGACTGCGGTCAAGAATATCCTAAAGTACTTAAGAAGAACTAAGGACATGTTTCTCGTATATGGCGGTGAAGAAGAGCTCGTCGCAAGATGTTACGTCGATGCTAGCTTCGACACTGATCCGGATGACTCTAAGTCTCAGTCCGGGTACGTAATATTATGAATGGAGGAGCTGTAAGCTGGAGGAGTTCCAAGCAATCCGTGGTGGCGGGATCATCAACAGAAGCGGAATATGTTGCTGCCTCGGAGGCAACACAGGAAGCAGTTTGGATGAAGGAGTTCATATCCGAACTAGGCGTGGTTCCAAGTGCATTGGATCCAATGGTTATCTATTGTGACAACAATGGTGCCATAGCCAATGCTAAGGAACCAAGGTCTCACAAGAATTCCAAGCATATCAAGCGCCGTTTTCACTCCATCCGTGAGCATGTCGCAGATGGGGATGTGAAGATTTGCAAAGTACATACGGATCTGAATGTGGCAGATCCATTGACTAAAACTCTCTCAAGGACAAAACATGATCAACACCAGAACTCCATGGGTATTAGATTCATCACTATGTAATATAGATTATTGCCCCTAGTGCAAGTGGGAGACTGAAGGGAATATGCCCGAGAGGCAATAATAAAGTGTTTATTATGTTATTCCTTGTTTATGATAGATGTTTATTTCTCATGCTAGAATTGTATTAACCGGAAACGTTGATACATGTGTGATTAATAAACAAACTAACGTTCCTAGTGAAGCCTCTCTTTTAACTAGCCCGTTGATTAAACAGATGATCAAGGTTTCCTGATCATGAACATTGGATGTTGTTGATAACGGGGTCATGTCATTAGGAGAATGACATGATGAACTTAAACCCTAAACTAAGTATAACAATACGATCAAGTCATTTAGTTTTGTTGTTATGTCTTACATTCGGAGTAACACTATTCCTTAGACCATGAGATCATGTTAATCACTAATACCGAAAGAATACTTTGATGACATCAAACGTCACACCGTAAAAGGGTGACTATAAAGGTGGCATTGGATATTCGGAAAGTATTGGTTGAAGCTCATGGATCGAGAATGGGATTTGTCCATCCAATATGACGGATAGATATACTCAGGGCCCTCTCGGTGATATCACATCGACACCGCTTGCAAGCAAGTGATTTGATCACTAGGATGTTATATCACGGGAACGAGAAAAGAGTACTTGTCGGATAACGAGATCGAACAAGGTATAGTGGATACCGATGATCGGATCTCGGACAAGTAATATATCGTGAGACAAAGGGAAATCGTTACGACGTTGAAAGGTTCACACGATCACGAGAGTCATCGTTGAATATATAGGAGTCATCACGGTTTTCCAGACCCCGCTGTTGATTATTGATCGGAGAGGAGTCTCGATCATGTCTATAATATTCACGAACCGTAGGGAGACACACTTAAGGTTCGATGAAGCGTTTAGAGAGGATACGGAATACCGAAGAATATTTTGGGCAGCTCCGGAATTGTTTCGGGGAAAATTGAAATAGTTCAAGGGGTTTTTCATCGAACGGTTGTTAATAGAATTAACAAATGGTTCGAGGTGCTGCATGCAAATGTTTGTTAATGGAATTAACAAATATAATTAAAGAAATAAAAATGTTTTATTTATTTATTAAAGAAAAACCTTTGGATTTTCCAAGTGGGAAATTAAGGGATTTTTGAGTGGGTTTGAGTGGAGCTTCCACTCACATGAAGAGAGGAAGGGGTGGGGGCACCCATGGCTGGCCGCACCCCCCCTTGGGCTGCCTCCCCCTCCCCTATAAAAGGAGGGTGAGGGCTCTCTCTTCTACACACACTTGCTCACACATTTTCCCTTCCATCTGCTGCTCCATTCCATGGTCTCCGGCTTGGCGAAGCCCTGACCGTGGGATTCTTCACCACCACCACGCCGTCGTGCTGCTGGAATTCCGAAGGGATCTTCTACTTCCGCAACCCGCTGGAACGAGGGAACGGAAGTCTTCATCGAGCTGAACGTGTGACCGATTACGGAGGCACCGCCGGATTGCGGTGCTCTTCTTCTCGCTCGGGATCGGCGTGAGAACGACTACGCCAACAACGAGATCTTTTCTCGTACCACTTAGAGTCTTCGAGGGTATGTTATCTCAAGACTCTCTTTCTCCCCGTTGCCTTTCATCTCATAGATTAGATCTTGGCCATTTGGGTTTATCGCGTGTAGGAATTTTTTTGTTTTCTATGCTACGTTCCCCTTCACTTGCTTCTTCACTTAATGCTTGCTTTCCGTCTTGCCTTTGCTGGGCCTACGATAGGCTATACTCCAATACGAAATAAGATTGTACATGAAGGTTGGTGAAAAGCAAAAGAAGCAATTGGTTCTCAAATGCCGTGACGTCACCTAGCTTTATTCTATATTTCTCATTCTATTGGTATGTATAGTGTCTTCATCTGCTTTTTCATTCATTCTGCCCACAGCCGTTAGGTATTATGACAAAAGGAACCAGCATGTTGCTCCTGAATCTACAGATAGAGAAGAGGGCACGTCTCTTTTTCTAGAAGTCGGTCTATGTTCTTATTCTTAATCGAATTCTAAAGAAACGTCGGTTTCAAATCACTTCCATTGGGCTGAGCGGGTCATATATGCCTTTTGGCTTTCACCTATGTTATGTATTCTCTCACAATCACTCCTAGCAATAAGTGAAAAGGCGGCTATCGATACTGTCCCAACACCTCCTCTTCTGTGTCTACTTCTCCATTCTAATTTCTGACTGGTTCACGCCTGCTTGTGTATTGGCTATAACCTCTGTACTGTATTTTGTTTGGCTTAAATTGCCAAATGGTGAGACCAGACCCCATGAAGCTTCTAAGTCTGATGTTGATTTGCAAGAATCAGATTTACCAACGGGGAGAACACTTAGTGTATCTGCGGTGGGTAAATCTTAGGAAACTCGCCTTGTCCGAACAAAAGCGGGAGGTAGGTAGGTGGTAGTTAGAAGGATTCCTTCGGGGAGCTGCTTCTTCCTCTGGATTCCCTTCTTCTATAGACAGACCCCCGACTAGGGCAACAGCGTTTTAAAGAAATACAAACAGTTTGGTTTTCAGTGAGCCCGCTTCTTAGTGATAGGTTTCTAAAGTATCTATCGCTATGTGCCCCTCCTCGGAAAAAAACAAATAGGCTCGGGCAATTATCAGCTTAGGGACAGCAAGCGGATAGTAGATCTGGCTCCATCCCTTGAATCCGCTGTAACTGATAGAATCTTGTACGAGAGACCCGCAAATAAATAAGGAAACCCGCTTAAAACGCTTTTTAAGTAGAAGCTGAGCCATTACCTGCTAGCATATCTCCCCACCAGGACTCCCCCCAAAGCAAAGCGAAACCCGTTCTTTAATTCAATACCTAGAGACACTCCAGTCCGAGTTGAGGCGCAGTAGGAGGGATTTCTGTCACCATTATTTATGGACCACGTAAACATACTTTTTTAGTTTAGATTCTTATGCTGGACCTGCAGCCCTAGCCTGGGACACCACTGTGCGACATAAAGATCGGATCAAGTTATGATTTTCTCATTAAGAAAGAGTACCCGAGAAGAATAGATATGATCCGGAAACACTCTTATTCGACGAGGCGTAGAGCGTTTGACTTTTTTCTTTACAATTTCCTTAATGCGCATGAATGAGAGATTACAGCACTTAGTATGAGCATATCGGCCTATGGAAGAAAGTTCGTATCGTATTAGTGCGCTTTAACTAAAAAGCCGTTAGCTACAACCTTTGATCGTGGTTTGGTATCCAAATAGGAAATTCTATCCAGTCCCTCGCTACACTATTTAGACGGATTGAAGCTTAAGCCAGATCGAACCTGTCTGAGTATATGCATTGATCCTAGAATAGATTCACAAGCTGAAGGGAGCCTCCTAATAAGAATATGACTAAATACTCGGGTCAATCCCCCATTGGGGAGGGTATCACGTTTGGTGGAGTTCGCTATCAGCCAAACTTGAGCTCTTTTGACAGTCCTAAGAAAATCACTCACCCCGGTGGATCCGGAATTCAATTATCAGGGCAATCTTCTTATGCTCACCGCAGACGCACCTCTCCTAACTATGGACTTAGCAAAGGGGTATCTCAATCCATCCTCTCTTTTTACGAGGATCATAGGAATTGGGATAACCTTGGGCTCTTCCCGCGCCCTTTCAGGGTTCTTGGTTATCACTTGGCTATTCGCTCCATTCCTCTTCAATCCATCAGGATTTGAGTGGCAGAAAATAGTAGATGACTGGGATGACTTCTTTTCTTTCTTCTGAAGTCGGTGTGCTTCTTTACCCGGCATAACATGATAATTCCTCTATGGCGTGTGCTCCTTTCCTATGTAATGACTTTCCTCCTTTTTCCATAAGCCTATATATAGGAAGGTGGATTGACTATTGTTACCTAGGATGCTCCAGTAGTATTCAGGTGTTAGCCTACTACTATGTCGTTAGCTCCGGAACAGGATAGGAAAGCTGCACAAGCGGAACTAGTAGGAAAGCTGGAAAATGGGAGACTAGCTATAGCCTTTGTGAATCAGTGTCCTCATGAATTAGCCAATCAATTCACCACGCACCAGGACAGTAGGGAAGGATAGCGCCCTGTATCCAATAGTGCCAGATCATGCTTTCGTCATTACAAGTTCCAGTTCTTCCATAACTTTGAATTCCATAAATCGCATTTTGTTTGTCCGCTTTCTCACTATGGTTTGCTTGGTCATGACCCCGTAAAAACAAGTACTAGTCAAGGTACAAGGCCTTCATATTCTTATGTGTGTGCAACAGCCTTATGAAACCTACATCCAAATGTTCGTGTGTTGCTATCGGACGGATTGCGAGGTCCAGGTTTGGCAAGAATGCTGCCTGCCCTTCGAGAAGTCCCTTTATGTTGGAGCCTAGTTTACTGATTCAGAACAACTCCTTTCTCTATTCGGAAATCAGGTTACTTTTCTACACAAACTATCGATTTCTTTGGTCCGGAACGGAGTTCTTCCTTTCGTCGGCTTTATGGTCACGCGCTGGAGTTTGATTGCTTAAAAACTCTAGTTACTCACTGGAATGCGATCCGTCCTTTGGGACGCGTGGAATAGGCTCATCAGTCGTGAACTTCTTCCTTTCTGTCTTTCAGGAAGAATAGAGGAATGCTATCTTTTCTTTTCACCAGGAACGCTAGGTCCTCCTCATAAGCCCTTCTAAGAAGCAGTTCTCGTCGTAAGCCGTTCTCAAATCAAGAGGAAAGCATGCCAAGGATTCTCTACTGTCTACAGGAAACCGAGACTACCTCCTGCTCCATCTATTGTCCTTGCTGGGCTCAATACTAGTGTGAACTCCCGTATAGTGTGATAAATTCTTCCACTCTATTCTATTCCATTTCGAGAACAGAACAGGGAATAGGCCCGGGCCACGCTTGTCAAATAGCAGGTAGTAGTTTTGGCCCATAGCAAAATGCACTCTTTTCAGATCCGCGCATCCTCTCCTCTACAGAGGTCAAATAGGGTAGGATAGTTTTGCCACTAGCAGAGATGGACTTTGCTTTGTTCATTGGAAAGCCAGGATCGAATCCAGTTCTAGTATTTTCCGTCCTAAGTAAGAAGGTAGGATTTCACAGCAGCAGCAGCAAGTAAAGTAGATCAGAACGAATAGAAAACCACGCTCTCGCTCTATTGTATCCCTGATGGTTCTCCCGACCTGGCACGTAGATGAATGGCATGGAATCAGAACTGCATTCTTTAACTAATATACACATTTCGGGAATGAGTTTTGAGGCCCGGCCCTGCACTGAAAGGAGAGAAGCTTATGACTACGGCGGACAGGCTATCGAAGGAGACCTCGGACACACTGCTTTCCATTTCCATTTCAAAGCAGCCGGTTTGGTGTGTGAGCAAGCATTAAGAAGTCGGAGCTCTAGCATCACTCCTTCTTTAGGCATGCAATACTACAGTTTGTTCCGTAGCTATCGTCGTATTTCCGTTGAGAAAGTGCATTTTCGAGAAAAGAGCAGTTCGATCTCAGGTAAGGAATGGCATTCTCTCTATCGTAGCTACGCTTGGTTCTTAGCTGGCACATTGGATGAATATTCCGCTCAGCAAATTCATTCATAGGGTAGGGTAGTCCGAAAGAGAAGAGCAGGGATTTCAAGGGAATGCTATCGTTCTAGCCCGGGTTTCGTAAATCCATCTTGTCTCTGCATGAGAGGAATGAGATTAGTTCACTATCTTCTGCCACGACCTTCGAATTTGAAGCGATGGCCTAGGTGCTTGATGCACAAGGTGCCTACCTTCCCCATTGCATTGCAAAGGCGCATTTCTTCTTCGATTTTTATGAATATATTTTCTTTGAATTGAATATTGATCGGACACAGCTAAATCCCGAGATGAAGATATGAATTCCAATTTAGATTCACCAGATTCATTTGAATCTTCCCATCCATCTGCGCCTTAGCCATAAGCGCTCTGTACACAGGAAGTGCCAGGATCTTTTGTTTCGATTCCTCCAATTCAGTAGGTAATCCCATCCCTCTAGTCCTATCTCAGAAGGGCGGCTTGGGTTTCCGTTTCGTTAAGAAGAGAAGGGCCTTTGAGAGTTGATTGTTCGTTACGAGCAGAAGACATACAAAAACGATTGCTACTTTGAATGTCTATCCTTAGCGGTCTATCCACGAAACTACATCTGTAGACTTTGATGCAAAAAAGAAAGAATTGATCTCAAAGAGGCTTCTCCCGCTTAAACAACTTTCTCAAGCCGATCTTGTGACGGGAGCAAAGAGATCCGTGGTCATCGTTCGATGAGGTATTAGATAGTTCACCTGATCTAGGTGTGTTTTTGGGCGTCCGCTTTTGACAAAGTCAACTGAAGTCACCCCAGAGTGAGAATGCTTTGATTACCGCGGTGGTATGGCTGCTTGAAGGGACCTGTTGCCGACAACTCCGTAAACCAACTGATGGACTTTATAGGTAAGTCAGTCAAGATGATAGGTCTGAAATGAAGAGTACCTTATTTCTTAGCCTTAAGGAAATGCTTGTCTTATTGTTTTTTCTTGGTTGGTACGCTCCCCCTTGTGAAATAAGTCTTCTATCTGCACACGTTCCTGGGAGACTTTCACCCATCCCTTGAGGCTTCGTTCCCGCTTTGAATTGGCCTGTGCCCGTTGATGAATCATCAATCCATTCAGCCGTCACGCTGAGAAGACGGACTTGCTGGTATCGTGAAATAGAAGATGGCAGTTCTCTTTTTCAACTAAACCAACCCGCCTTTCACCGCATCGGGCGAGGACCCAAGGCCCCTTTACCTGGCTAGGGTACAATAGCAGTTCCTTAGCGGGAATGAAGAATTCCATCCTCTGGAGCCTCTGGAGATACTAGAAGGAAGAGAGAGGAACAACTTACTTTGTTGGTAGTAGAGTTGGTTCTCTAATTCAACCTAAAAGAAACCTAGGGCAGATTGGCCTACTCTATCTCTTCTAACAAGACAAGGGCAAGGGCGCTAGCAGTGTGAAACATGCCGCTATATCTGGCACTTCTTTGATTGTAACAAACAGAGCTATCTAAAGCTTGAAATTAAGCAACTGAGCTATATATTCCAACGTACCATAAGCCATCCTTGATCCAAGGCAAGCAACTCCCTCCTCTCGAATAGGATGATCGGTGATACGTGATTGAGCTTCGAGGAAGAAAAGCTAGACGACTCTGTCCTCCAAAAGCATCTTCCATTCATCCTATACTCAGATTATGAGTTCCAAAGATAAGATATTCGTCCACTTGACAATGGCACTATGGGTCCTACTATCAACCAGGGGAAGAAATGGCTTCTAGAGAAGACAAAGCTATAGTGCATGTGAAGAAGCAGAAGCAGCAGCCACTAGGAATGGTAAAGAGTGCCGGGAATTTGAAAGCTCAAGGGAAGGGAAGTTCAGATCCGGTTCCAACACCTTCCTACTTCTTGAACTTGCTTCTCACCATTAGGGGATAGAGTCTAGTAGTTCCTTCCATGCCAAGGAAACTTCTATCGATTGGCGCCGATGGTTGGAAATTTGCATAGCATTCCCACGCCTTGTTCTTCATCAGCTTGGTGCCGCTTCAATTACGGGTCTGTCAGCTTCCATCTCCCAATGTTGCTACTCGTATACATTCCTCCCTGGAACCTGTTGCGAAGAGCTTGCAAAGGTGCCAAGGTTGCCTGAATCGAATCAAATAAGAGCTCTGCCTTCTTGACTAGCTATTCGTGCTGCTCCGCTAGCTGGTGACTTTCCTGTCCCCTCATACATACTTACTTAGGTCTAGACCCCTATTCGCTGACCACCGGGCTCCATCTTTCTAGTATCAAGAAAAAGCCTATACTACTTCTGATTCCATACGCAACGCATACCTCTAGAGTGTAGCAGTGACTTCTTTCTCTCTCGGTGATCCCTTGGTTAGATACTATTTGCATGTTGACTAGTGGGAATTCCAGCTATCCCTTTCCAACAACTAGACAAGTTCGGTGCATCTAGACTTTCTTTTTTACCGATATACTGAACCTATTCCTTTCAAGCCAACCGATTCAAACTCGTAGAATGACTTGACTTTCGAACAAGACTACAACACTCCTTCCTCGAGAACTGCTTTCGCTTCCAGCTATTTAAGGCAAGACAAGAGCGGATCGGCTTTTCCTTGCTACAGAGGATTGAATCTCTTTCCACACTGAAGATCGGATCCATTCCAGCTTCACTTCAACCTTGCCAGCTCTATTGCTGGGATTCCAGAAGTTATACTAATGGATTTGCCACCTGGCTCGCTTCAATGGATGAGTCGGGCTAGGGTGATGACTCGGGCTCGGGAGTTTCCAATGAAGGAAAAGTCACGTATTTCTTGATCCAGTTCCTACCATTTCTGATCCGGATCTAGCTAGATGAGTAGTTAGTTTGGGAAACAAGGGTGCCGAGCTCATGTGTTATCATATCATATTTGAAAGGAAGTCAGCTATTGAATCAGCAACTAGTCTGGTGTTGATACGCCGCGATGCCTTTGCTTCACAAAAGACATCGTGAAAGAAGCCCAGATGCCCGCTCTTCTGTCCCCCCCTCACCTCAACCGTATAGTGGATGGGTTTGGGGGGCCTCGGTTTCCCTACACCAGTGAATTTATTTTTCGTAGGTGATCCCGCTCCCAATCGCAGATTTTAACAATCAAGTCGATATGGGGCTTATCCCTTTGGTTACTCCTAAAATATTGGTTGCGCCTGGAAATCTCTTCGAGGATCTGGGCGATTTTTACCCGCTTCTCGGCGCACGCCGTTTCAAGGTGAAGGTCCTCGTAAATTGATTCCAATAGGGTTTCGGGCAGCTTACGATTTCGACAGGATCTCAGAACAGTTTTCATTCTGTTCCTTAATAAAGAAATGGATGGTACTTCAGGTTGCGCCCCATTTATGGGCGGCTCTGAGCGAAACCCATCTTTGCCATCGGCGTCTTGACGTCTCACTTTGTTTTTTCGAGGATCCTCATCTCCCGGCGTAGCGGAAGCACTCGACGAGGCCTCTACGACAGCATGGGCTCGGCCCCGTTTCTGGCCGGATGAGTCCATAAAGAAAATCAATACAAAAGTAAACAGGAACAGGACAAAGCATAACAAGAAGAAAAATATATCGTGATGTAAGTCAATGATTCCTTGCATCATAGGGAATACTTTTTTTTAGGACCGCTATTTCCTGCACAAAGTCTGTGCTTTCTGTGGTTTTCCTCTCATTAAACCACGCTGCCGGGGCGATCCGGTTACCCGGAGAAGTTCTCTTTGTCTTCGAGCTTTTATTCCTCAATCCACTTATTCGTTCCCTTCTTTCATATACCTCCCCACCAATAGATAGAGACAAATGGGAATAACCGAACCACGTCTACAAAATGCCAGTACCATGCAGCTGCTTCAAAGCCAACGTGATGCTTCTTGGTCAGATGAACAAGATATTGGCGAATACCACATACGATCAAGAAAAGAGTACCTATAATCACATGAAAACCATGAAAGCCAGTTGCTAAGAAAAAGGTAGAACCATAAATACTATCCGAAATAGTGGAGGGTGCTTGGTAATATTCCACTCCTTGAAAGCCAGTGGATACTAGAGCTAGTGAAACGGTTGCTACTAAAGCGTAAACTGCTTGTTTTTCCTTCCCCGCGAGTATAGCATGATGAGCCCAAGTTACGGCAGCTCCGGATGAAAGGAGAATAGGGGTATTAAGAAGAGGGATTTCCCAAGGATCTAAAATCCCAATCCCTTTTGGGGGCCAAATACCTCCGATCTCTACCGTAGGTGCCAAAGAAGAATGAGAAGAAGCCCCAAAAAAAAGCAAAAAGGAACATAACCTCCGAGACTATGAAGAGAATAGAACCATATCGAGGTCCTAATTGTACAGCTTTTGTATGATGCCCTTCCAACGTGGATTCACGTAGAACATCCCGCCACCATACGAACATGGTATAAAGGAGAAATATTAGGCCCAAACTGCGAAGTGTTGCACCCCCTTGAAATGAGTGCATGTACATCACACCTCCTACGGTGGTTGCCAAAGCTCCGAGTGAACCCGAAATAGGCCATGGACTTGGATCTACCAAATGATAAGAATGCCTCTGAGATTCAATCATAAACCACTTTGCCCCGGTTGTATGTAAACCCCCCTTCACCCCCATCCCCTAAAGTGGTAAAGAAGGAGGCTCTTCTTTGTCTCATTAGGACAAACAAATAGGAAGGGATAGTTCTTTCATTGCATTGATAGAAGTGATACTATCAAAAGATCTCTCTATTATTTAGAGAAAAGAGTTGGCGTGAGTTCTACCAACGAAACGCAGAAGTTTTTGATTGGTCTTTATCATTCGGAACCCTCTCCGTATTAGTAAGCGGGCCCACACCTTTGTAACCCAAGGACCGACGAACAGAAATTGAAACAACGCAACCGCACTATCTATTTACGATAATTTGATTGCTGACAACATCACGCTTCTCTTTCTTATTCTTATTTATATAACTTTCACTTTACCGGGCCGGAAAAGTGACACCGTCACGTCTCAGGGTCGTATGCCTGGAACAAGAAGGGTCGTCGTACAATTTCGGCGATTACAAAAAAGAAGGAGGCGAGCTCCCTATCCCTCTTTGTCTTTCCACTTCCCTCGTTCAGGAACAAACACTTCGCCAAATTCTTTTGAGTCCTGGCCCGGTTTTTCCCCACTAACCAATTACGTTACGACCACTGAACAAACTTGGTTGACGAACATGGTTTATGCGCCGCTAATCTAGCGGCTTGTCGAGCATTTGACAAACTCACACCATCCATTTCAAATGGGATTTGTCCCGTGGACACACGAGCAATCCAACCCGTAGGATTTCCTTTTCCTCTTCCCATTCGAACTCCTGCAGGTTTCCCCGTAATAGGAAGATCTGCGAAAACTCTTACCCATATCTTACAATTTCTTCGGAATTGTCCGCTCATAGCACGATGGAATTGTCCGATTGTAGCCCGACGCGCTGCTTCAGTGGCTCGATATGAAAGACGACCAGCTCTACAACTTTTGGTGCCATATCTTCCAAAACCAAGTTGTGTACCATCCGGTTCGCGACCCCTAATACATCTGCATTTAAAATATTTACTATATTTCGTACGTTTTGGATATAGCACGTCCCTTCTTATTTTGACTATATGAGATCCGCACTTTGACACCTGAAATTCCGTTACGAGTAGATACTTCCGTAGGAGCATAATCGATTTTCTGGTTAAATACATTACAAGATGTTTTTCATACTTTCCGCATTCAGTTCTAGCTATTTCCGCACCCCCTAATCGACCAGAACAACAAATACGTATCCCCTGCACCCCTTTTGGCATTTTTAATGGAATATCCTTCACTATTTTACTAAAAATGGAACGAAATGAGATTGGATTGTTCCTCAGTTGAAAAGAGATGTCTTGAGCAATCAGATAAGCATTTTGATAAACAGATTTGATCTTTACCGACTTAATTAAGGTATTAGTGTTTGTTCTATTAGACAAAAAAAGATCGCTTTTTTTTCACTTCGTTCAAATAATAGTTGTACCTGTCCGGAATTATCCCCTTTCCCAGTATGATCTCTATTATCATCTCTATTCCCTTTATTAATTTTCCTATCCTACCTAGGTCTATGAATTTCTCTATCAATTCCATTACCTTATCCTTGCCCATGAGGTTCCTACATTTGATCCTAAAAAGAGCTAGGAGTTGTTGCCGGGCATACGCTTTAACGGGGTTATTATACACCCAATCCTCTTTAAAAAATAAGGCAGCACCGAAGAAATGAATGAGCGATTTTTTTGTTGTTTCCGCGAAGCGAGGATCATTCGCAAAGCGAATGAAGTGGATCAACCTCTTTTTGGGTCGGGCCAAACACTTTTTATTGCTTTCTACAAAAAAAAGCGATGAGAGAGCGTATTAAGCTTCCTCCCTTCCCTCCCCCCATCGTAGATGGTTCAGCCACACCCGGTGCCACGAAATGATTGATAACTAGGACGGGGTTGAAATGCATTTTATTCTTAGTATTAAAAAAGTATTGCATGACCGAATAATTCAAGGAGAGGCGCACAGCGGGGAGTAGATGACTCGTCGGGCCGCGGGACTTTATTATTTGTTTAATTATTTGTAAATTATGGACATTTCCCATAATAAGGAAAGGTATGTCATTTACTTTATAGTAATTTCGAAATAAAACCTCGACGTATTCAGGAGGAAGACACTTGAAGGCCCCGCTCACCCGAAGTGATTTAGAAAAATGATTCTTTCTCGATGGTGATTGGTCATGGTATCCATAACGTTGCATCTTTTTCGGCCATATCCGGATTTCGTTTTGTTTCTCCCGGTCGATCGACTTGACTCTTTTCCCTACCCCCCGGCCTCTCACTTCGTTTCGTTCTTCCTCTGTACCCTCGCTTGAATGAAGACACCCGATCCCGATCGGCCCGACTTTCCCATTCTGAACCAAGATAGATCATATCGGGGTCTACACACTTTTCTTCTCAAGAAGTTACTGTACGGATTTAAACAATCTGATAGTATGTGGTATAATCAATTAAGTGATTTCCTTCATTAGAATGACTACACGAGCAACAAGGATTGCCCATGTTTCTTTATATGGCGATCCCAAGATGGATTCTGTATAATCTCGGCGTGCGTGGAAAATTTGAATATAATCGGTACACCTGGAGACATTGAGGAAACGAGTTCCTACCGGATGTTGAATTCAAGATGAAGGATTTGGGTAAAACCAAGTTCTATCAGGGTCTGTAACTTGAACATTCTCCTCACGGTATTCGAGTGCACTAGTATGCATACACCTAGAAGGTGTTGGAGAGATTTGGATTTATAAGCCATGTCCTTCAAAGGCTTATCATTGGTAGGTTATGCAGATGCAAAGTACCCGTCGGACCCGTATACTTTCAAGTCACAAACTAAATATTTTTTTTCCTTTATGGTGGAAGATCAATTCACCGAAAATCGTCTAAGAAGAGTCTCATATCGACTTCGACGAACTACTGAGAAATCATACCATTGTATGAGACATTATGAGAGTGTGTATGACTTCGACGGATGATTCTCGACATTCAGTAGACGTGTGGACTAAACACCGTACAAACCCCAACTATTATCTATGAAGATAATGCGGCTTGTGTTGCACAAGCGTAGTCAAGGTATGTGAAGAGTAATCTCACATAGCATATCAACCACATGTTCTTCTATGCACATGAGACACAAAAGATGAACGAGGTGAGTATTTTGCATACTAAGTCGTGTGAAAATCTCGTTGATTTGTTCACTAAATCATTACCGATATCATCTTTTGAGAAGTGTGTCAATGAAATCGGTACAATGAGACTTAGAGAAATACCAGACCCAGGGGGAGATTCTTCACACACCAATCTATAAAACTCGATCGAGATGATAGAGTACTCAACGATTGGGCTGTACCCCTTTTCCTTTATGTACGTTTTCCTAGTGTTTCTCACGACGAGGTTTTTAATGATGAATTCTTGCAAAATGAGGAGACATATTCTATGCGCTCTTTCTCCATATGTTTTTCACTGTTTTTTTCCGTATTTTTTGAGACATAGACAACATGAGATGTCAGTCCAAGGGGGAGTGTTGAGAAACCGTCATGTGTGTGGCCGTACGGGCCCCACAATTTCTTGGGTGGAGGTTTTCTCTCTAAATTTGGTCCTCCCGTCTAGTCCTCCCCCTATATATATCTGTGTATTCTATGAAAAGAGACACCAATGATACTAACTGTTGTGTCAATTTACTTCCTGCATTTGTGAGTGATTTCCGCGTGTATAACTACTTGAACTACGATCTCACTCCACGTCACTGACCGGACTCGCTGGGTCGTGGAAAATAAAAACCAATACAACACCTACATTATGCGCCTCCCAGCGGCCCAGCTCGTTTATTTTGCTCGTTCTTTTTTACCCTTGTCGACTTCGGCCCATTGCTTCAGCGCCTGGAATCCATCGGTCCTGATTCCTGAACCCACTAAGCTGCTGCGCTCGCTCCGCCCCGCCGCCATCCTGCCCTCAGCTCCTCCAGATTTGCTCGCCGGGATCTCACTGGCGACGATTACTGCTTGCTTTTGCTCTCTTTGGTTCGATTTTCCTTCCTCCGCGCCTCAACTCCCGGCTCCGCCTCCCGTCCTCGCCGACTTGGCCTCAATTTTGCTTACTGGCTGTGTGCGGCGCCTTCGCCCTGTGCGTTGGGTGAAGGAGCGAAAGGAGGTCGGAGAAATCATGGGATGGATTCCCCGAGAGTTTCTTGTGAGAATCTGGAACTAGCATCTATCTGAAGCTACGAGTGTAATCTGGAACTAGTTTCTCCTGAGACTACCTCTGTAGTCTCTTCTGAAACTGGCTGTGGGTGCCATGTGGTGATGCAGACCTTGGCAATTCTTAGTTTCTGGCAAAACATGTAAATGTACAAGAGAAGAACATGCTTCCTGTGTTCTCACAAGACTGGCAGCTATTGCAATTCTTCACAATCGAACTACTATGAGAGGGGCAAACAGGCACCTCAATAGAGTTTGTCAGACATGGAATTTACACTGTATCAGCAGAATCGGTATGTGTATCCGTATGTGTATCAAGATAGAAAGTTTCCTAGAGAGGAGAATCAAACACTCTTCAGGCCTCTAACTACAGCAGTACAGAAAACTGAAGCTCTCACAGAATCCGTTTGGGCATCTTTAGCTCGTCGTCCAGCCTGGTCAACCTTTCGCATATCTTGTCAGTAATCTCAGCGGCCCGGTCAGCTCCGGGCACTCGCTGGCAGATGAGGAAGCCAATCTGCCAGCAGCTCTGGATGGGCTCCTGGAGCAGCTTCGAGGCCGCACTCCGCTTCTTGAAAATAGCCATAGCGGCTCTTCTGGGAGGACATTCGCAGAGATCATCAAGTGCACCGTATGTAGTAGTCAAGGCCGCCTTCAGATGATCCCTGTTCGTGGCAGTGGCAGTGGCAGGAGGGACCCCAATCCCTAGCAGAAGTACAGCCCTGTCAGGGAAAGCCTTGTGACGGAGAGCATTTGGCCGAGAAAGGACTTCAAATTTGATGAGCACCTCAGCTATCCCCTCGACATCCTCAGGTGCAATCCCATTCAGCTGATGTTGGATACTGCCAAGTACACGGTTCTTGGCCACTGGGTGCACGTCCGGGTAAGGTCCACCTGCGGGGAAGATGAGCTGCTCCTCGTCCTCCTCGTCGAAAATCTGGAGCTCCTGGGTGATGAAAGGCTCGTCCTGTGCAGCAACAAACTCTGCGCTGTCGACAAGCTCCTCCTCGCCCTCCTCGTCGAAAATATGGAGCCCGAAAGGCTCGTCGACGAGCTTGCAGGTCACCGACCGGCCAAACAAACTGATCCATGTATCTTTTCTCTCACACCGCTGCAGGCGAGCCTCCTCCTCAGTACTGAACAGAGCAATCACCAACCCCTGACCTCGGTGGATAATCAAAGCCTCCAAGCCATTCTTGATACAGCGAGCGACATCGCGAGCGTCACACCGCTCTGTGTCCAGTCCTCGGAAGACTGCAATGCGTCCCAGGTACTCTGGCTGGGTGAAGGTGCTGGGGATCAATCCTCGCAGCTCGTCGCCGACAGCTGCTCCAGCCGTGCGGAAGGGGAACATGGGCGAATCGTAGATCGTTACGCTTCGGCTCCGGACCAAGATCCTGGCCACCTCTTCGGCAGAGGCTTCATCCTCGTAGACCATGACGGCGACAGACTGCGCCTTGCAGACGATGACAGCACAGACGTCTCCTTTCGCCGGCAACGCATCATCCAAACTGCTCAGGCTGTAGGCACCTCTGACGAAAACGCAGCGCATGTGGATGGAGCTATCTGCCTCGATGTAAGCGGGTGGAAGCAGACCCCGGAGAAGATCGGTCGTGCCACTCCTCAGAACATGATCCCTCGCAGCGTCAATCTGCACCCATGAGTCCTGCCAGGCTCTCGCCTGAAAAGTTGCGGAATGGAGTGAGGACACCCAACTAATTTCCGAAATCAACATCGCATTGGGAATCGAAGAGGAGATAGCTCACCTTGATGCATCTGCGGTAGAAGATAACCCGACGGCCATGACGACGTGGCGCCTCCTCCGAGATGGTGATGGCCTTGTCGCAGGCGCCCTCATTGGCGAGCACCACCAAGCCGGCGCGCATGTCGGTCTCATAGTCTCGGACGACAACTGCCGCGGCTGTATCGAGTGGAAACATGTTCAGAAGATCCTCCGCAGATGTGTGCGGCGTCACGCCCGTCAGCAGCACGGACCGATCCAGCAAGTGGGTGTCGTTGGCGACCTCCGGAGCCACGGTGAACAGGAGGCTCAGAAGATCTCTCGTGTGCCGAAACTGCGAAATCAAACCAATTTAGAAACGACGGCGAGAAAACTGGCTCGCCGGCGAGCCTACCGCCGGCGAGAAAACGACAAGACCCAAAATCTTGCAGGGCTTTGCGTCAATTAAAAGTTGATACGAGCGACTGATATGGAAAATGAAGCAAGAAGAATCGCCGGCGAGCGTCGCCCGAAATAGTTAGAACTACTGAATCACGGACAGCGTCGCCGACTCGACGGCAAGAAACCAAGAACCACCGAGGTTTTCAAGAAACGAGCCGAACAATTTGGGATGGTTCAGGCGAATGGTACCTGGCATCCTCGAGCGGTGAAGTCCAATCGCGAATTCATGCCGGAGCTTCTGAAATTTCCAGGAGAGAGTTGGAGGAGAAGACGCGCGCGGCAAATTTGGCCGGAGAAGAAGAGGCTCGGTGAAACAGGGGAAGAAGAGAACGGAAAAGTTTTTCTGGTTGGTTTGACAAGAGAAGGCCGGGGTGATCATATATAAACGGGCCCTCGCTTAAGCTAAAGCCCAGAAGAGTTTTCGCCGAGCGGAAGAACCTCCCGACCGACACACCCCTTCGAGACATATAGGTGTAGTGTGTAACCTGGTATAGCCGTATGTGACTTCATAGAATTTTTTCCCTCGATTATAGTAATACAAATATCCTAGGTAAATCGCCATGTTTTGCGATCCTATAAACCAAACAATACTAAAATTCCTAAGAATATTCATATAATTTTCATTTGAAACTAAAAAGTTCTAACAATAAAGTGAAGACATAATAGATTAATCTTATCTTCTCCTAACTCTTGGCCAATCCTACTTTTATTTTACATAAGCTTCAATGTTTTATAAAACTTTCCTATCATGTCTTAAAACCATTTTGGTTCCATCCTTCAAATGGTTGTTAGGCGGTTTGGAGGACGCGGCTCTTTTTGGATGCACATATTTTGTGTAATCTCGCATGCTTGATGCGCCGATGTCACCGGCCCACCCCTTCGAGACATGTGTTTAGCGGGTGTTATTTTTTTTTGGTATGCAATAGGAAACGTCAAGTTGAATGAAAGAAAGGGATTCAAAAAAAAAGTTGAATGAAAGAAAGGGCTTCAAAAAAAAAGTTGAATGAAAGAAAATAAGATATTTCCTACTTATGTTTTTTTAACGCTCATTTTGTGTAATCAAGCATGTTTGATGTGCCGGTGTCACCTTCTTCGCTGATATTATTTGTTGTTGGGAGTAACGACAAGTACAATCCCAAGAGAATGCTAGTGAAAAAAAACATCGAGAGCAAAGAAGGGCATTCGAAAAACCGTTATTTATTATTGCTTAGTGGATCGACATATCATAATATAGGTGTAGTGTGTAACATGGTATAGCCGTATGTGACTTCATAGATTTTTTTTCCCTCGATTATAGTAATACAAATATCCTAGGTAAATCGCCATGTTTGCAATCCTATAAACCAAACAATACTAAAATTCCTAAGAATATTCATATAAGTTTCATTTGAAACTAAAAAGTTCTAACAATAAAGTGAAGACATAATAGATTAATCTTATCTTCTCCTAACTCTTGGCCAATTCTACTTTTATTTTACATAAGCTTCAATATTTTAGAAAACTTTTCTATCATGTCTTAAAACCGTTTTGGTTCCATCCTTCAAATGGTTGTAAGGCGGTTTGGAGGACGCGGCTCTTTTTGGATGCAAAGTATATTTCAAAACAATTCTCGCGAAATTCACAATTTTAATTTGTAAACAATAACACTAAACATTACAGTATGTTACGGTGTTAGAAAAAACATAAGGATTTCCGAGTCGTATAACTTTTTAAATTACTCCCTCTGCTTTTATAAATAAGGCCACTACCTTATTTACTCGATAAAACTAAGGTTGGCCACAATAGAAATAACATTGGTAGTAATAGAACGTAGCTCAAGATTATTTTGCTTATGTGTCGAGTAGTTAGTGCGGAGAGAGCTGTTTGTGGTAACATAATATGTTACCGTCACATCACACATAACAAGACAAAATGTACCGCAAGTTGAATGCAAAATATAAAGATCTTTCCTAATTATGTTTAACTCACATTTTGTGTAATCTCGCATGCTTGATGCGCCGATGACACCTTCTTTCCACATATTATTTTTTGGCGAGAAAAACATTCGAAATGCCATTTTATTTATTATTTCTTAGTGGAATATACATATCATGATATAGGTGAAGTGTGTAAGGTAGTATAGCCGTATGCGACTTTTTTTTCGTTGATCACAGTATACAAATATCCTAGAAAAAATATGATGTTTAGCAATCCTATCAATCAAACAAGAACTGTAATAGAAATTTTCTAAGAAATGTTCTTATAGGTTGCTGATGTCTACTACATGTTACTACTCGTGTAGAATATGTTGGGCATCCAAGCGCAGAGACTTGTAAGACAGCAGGAAATTTCCCTCAAGTGAGTAGCCCAAGGTTTATCGAACTCAGGGAGGTATAGGTTGATTGTATCCCTCTCAAGAAATCATGCAATTAAGATATAAGAAGTCTCTTGCGTCCCCAACACACCCAATATAATTGTCAGTTGTATATGTGCACTAGTTAGGCGAAGTGTAACATCCCAGTGTTTGGGGGGTTATAAGGATCTAAATATAATATGTGCATTTGCAAAGCATGCATCTAAAAAATACGGGAAATTTTAGCGCGAAAGTTTAAACAAATCAGAGTGACCAATGTTTCACTTGACATGATGAAATAGGTCTAATTCATCTAGTCAAGAGTACATTTGCAGTGATCTTTATAACAAGTGTCTTAAGGAACCAAATCACCTGATAAGATAAACTATAGTTGGTTATGACCAACACAAACTCTCAACAACCTTAACCACAAGTCTTTAAGTGACTTGGGATAATTCATTAGGTATCTACAACTCAAGGAGGGGTGAGTATCCAAAATCACATAACTAATGATCACACTTCCACAAGATAGTAATGCACAACTTAACCATCTCATCAACAGAGATGTTATCTCCTATAAAACAACAACTCTTTGAGTAATCAATCCTTCACACACCATCTTTTTAAGTTATCTCATAACTACTAAGTGCACCTTCACAATCAAATAACAAAGGTTCAATATAACACAAATGATATCCACAAGTCTTAACTTATTACCCACCAGTGGGAAATGATATAATAGTTGTATTAACATATTTATCGAATATGTACACATCTCCTCAACCATAAAGGAAACACCTAAAAAAAGAAATAAAACTCCTTAAGCTACTATTAAACCTTGATCATTACATATGACCTTTCCAAATATCTATGATTACATTAGGCATGACAAAGATTACAAAGGAAGAATATAAAGTAAAATCAAGACACCTCAGAAACTAACTAACAACTATGACATAAGTCATTAAACCCAATAACTTTCTTATGCTCATTGTTTCAATCATCTTATACAAGTGAGCATATGAGATCTCAACACATCAGTGGACCATTTAATCAACTTACTATCTTAAGTCATTATTCCACAAACATTCCACACTCCTAATCAAATCAACATTCAACAACTAAAGTATCTCTGATATAACTAATGAATAACAACAAGTTATAACCTCTATTAGAGGAATTGAATTGAAAGCTAAGTAAAATAAATCATGTATGAAACAAGTACCTATCCCATGGGAAACAAAATAAGAAGTATATGAAAGAAGAATAAAAGTTGAACTAACTATTAACCTAGATCTTATTACTTTGTCTAGATCATTTCTATCTGGTTATCTCCCAATCTTCTCTAAGTCATTCTACAAGAGAAGCAACCACGAGAACAGAGGAACTACCACAAGAAGATCTTAAGAAGGATTCCTTGGAGGATTCTAGAAGTGCTATTCCAATTTATAATAAGAGTATTTGGCAAATCTTATATCCTGATATGATCTTATTAACTCCTCATGAAATAGTGTGATATTCCAATGTTAGTGTTATATAGAAGTAGTTTGGTAACAAGCTTGAACACCTTGTTAACAAAACACTTTTGTATACTCAAAGAATTGAGTGTCATACACAAACAAACAAAAGATTGAATTACATGGTACATCTCAGCCTATTGTATATGAGTAGTAATTTGGAGGCAAGACTAGCTACCTTGTTAACAAATTCTTCTTATATGCACAGGGAAGATTGATGTCATAAACTACATCCACATTTATTTTGCAATCAACCAAAAGAAAGAATAACACTAAGGAAACAAGAAACCACATTATGACAATCTAAGTAAAATCTTTGCTTGGAATAACTGGTTGTTTTCACCACAAGGGTGAGATAGATGGATATGGAATCCCCGAGCAGATATTCTTGCAAGTGACAACAGGAGTATCTGAAGACATGTAGCAACCGGAGACAAGAACATCAATCAACAGAAGTCAACAAGGAGCAACACTGTCTCATTAAGAAATTATTCAGTGAAGCATTAAGTAACATTAGAGAATCCATAACCTCTATGTCTTGTCAAGTTCATCAGAGATGAGGAACATATATTAAATCTCCTAAATGGAAACAAGTATCCAGTAAGAAATAATAGCCAGACATTGCATCCAATTGTCTTGTGATATGTTGAGGTAGGTGGAAACAAGCTAACTAACTTGTTTTCTAGATCCTTTTCATACATAAGACTAACAGATAACAACATAAATACATCTACACATAACCATGAAAATGATACACATGTTTCCAAAACAAACATGGGATAGAATCCATAGTGGAACCTATGTGGAAAACCAACAAATGAAATTCCAAAGCCACTCATGTTTTCCACTTAATCAGGTACTAAAAACAACAAACATGACTTGCACTCACCTAAGTAAAATGTCAATTAAAATTGTGAAGAGATTCAATTATGAATATTACATAGTATTATACAAGAAAACAAGTCTCTTCACCCATTAAAATCATTTGGTTTGAAATGGAATAAAATTCCATACTGGGTGATTTTCATGACAGTGCATAGAAATATTACTAATTAACTTTACCAAATGATTTTATGAAAGATTAATACCTAAAATTGTTCACCATTATTTCAATAACATGATGGTTGTGCGATATTCATATGTTAGGATATATGAAAGAAGTTTAAAACCTATTTGAAGTTTAAATGGATTTAAAATAACAGAAACCCCTCAATGGAGCACCCTAAGTATAAAAAATAAATCTTGCTCAAAAGTGAAAAAGAAAAACATGGTGAGATTGGAAATTTGATAAAGTTTCCAAATATGATTTTATTAATTTTTATGTTTGCAAATAGGCCCTGAAAACAGGGTTTCTTTACAGTTTTTAAGACAGAAGGGCTAAACTGTTAATTATAGAAACTTGTAGGGGGTTATGCGGGAAAATATCCTTTTGTCTTCCTCCAGACTAGCAGAGACGTGGCCGAGCCACCGCCGCCGTCTGCCACCTCCCGCGTGGCCGCTCTTCCGCGCAGATAAGAAGCAGGAGGGAGCCTCCTACTTGCCATCTGCTGAAGGGTTCGTTGCATAGAAAACAAAAAATTTCCTACGCGAGAGACACCCGAAAGGCCAAGATCTAATCTAGGAGACGAAGTGCAACGGGCAACGAGAGGGTTAAGGAGAACACATACCCTCGAAGACTCAAAGTGGTACGAGATCAAATCTCGTTGTTGGCGTAGTCGTACTCACACCGATCCCGATAGCGAGAAGATGAGCACCGCAATCCGGCGGTGCATCCGTGATCGGTCACACGTACGGTTGATGACGACCTCCGTTCCGTCGTTCCAGCGGGGCGCGGAAGTAGAGGATCCCTCGAAATCCAGCAGCACGACGACGTGGTGTGGTGGAGAAAAACATTGCTCAGGGCTTCGCCAAGCGCACGAACAAGTGGTGGAGCAGCGGCAGGAGGGAGGAAGAGATGACACAAGTGTGTGTGTGGGGGGGAGAGGGAGCTCTCACCCCTCCTTTTATAGGAGGGGATGGCAGCCACGAATTTTTGGCTGCCTCCACCTCTCCCTCATCATGTGAGTGGAGTCTCCACTCAACCCACTCATTCTTCCATGAATTCCCACTCAAAATCCCAAGGGTTTTCTTTAATAAATAAATAAAACAATTTTATTTCTTTATTTTAATATTTGTTAATTCCATTAACAAACATTAACATATAACCCCTTGAGTTAGTTGTTAAATCTATTAACAACCATTTGATAAGAATCCCCTTGAACTATTTCAAAATTACTCGAAACAATTTCGGTGACTATTTCAATATTCCCCGAAACAATTTCGGTGCTGTCCAAACTTTTCTCCGATATTCCGTATCCTCTCAAATGCGTCATCGAACCTTAAGTGTGTCACCCTACGGTTCGCGAATAAGATAGACATGATCGAGACTCCTCTCCGATCAATAATCAACAGCGGGATCTGGAGATCCGTGATGACTCCTATATATTCAACGATGACTCTCGTGATCGTGTGAACCAACAACGCCGTGAACTATTCCCTTTGTCTCGCGATATTTTACTTGTCCGAGATTCGATCATTGGTATCAACCATACCTTGTTCAATCTCGTTACCGACAAGTACTCTTTTCTCGTTCCCGTGATATAACATCCTTGTGATCATATCACGTGCTTGCAAGCGGTTTCGATGTGATATCACCGAGAGGGCCCAGAGTATATCTCTCCGTCATTTGGATGGACAAATCCCACTCTTGATCCATGATCCTCAACTAATACTTTCCGAATACTTAACGACACCTTTATAGTCACCCTGTTACGGTGTGACGTTTGATGCCATCAAAGCACCCTTCCGGTATCAGCGATTGACATGATCTCATGGTCTAAGGAATAAGTTACTTCGTATGTTTGATATAACAATGTAAACTAAATGACTTGATCGCATTGCTATATTCTCTTTGGGTATATGTTCATCACATCATTCTTCTAATGACATGACCCCGTTATTAATAACATCCAATGTTCATGATCAGGAAACCTTGATCATCTATTAATCAACGAGCTAGTTAAAAGAGAGGCTTTACTAGGAACCATTGTTTGTTTATTAAGCACACATGTATCAACGTTTCCGGTTAATACAATTCTAGCATGAGAAATAAACATTCATCATAAACAAGGAATAAGATAATAACCATTTTATTATTGCCTCTCGGGCATATTCCCTTCAGTCTCCCACTTGCACTAGAGTCAATAATCTAGTCTGTAAGCACTTAACACATATGGCGTACCAGTGTTATTACCATGCTTCGCATGTGGTAAATATTATCAAAAATATATGAACTGTTCAGGTCCTATTGTATTTGCATGTTCTTTGCGTCTACACGCATCACTCATTCTCTAATGAGATGGCTTTGTATATATATGGTCAATTGGTGAAGACTTAATTCCTCAGCTTAAACTGATGTCACTAACATTGTGAAAATGTAGCTTCATAGTGTTAGCATTCTTGGAAACTCACCAAGTTCCGGTGATACCTTAATTCCACAGCTTAAACTGATGTTACTAACATTGTGAAAATGTAGCTTCATAGTTTCAGCATTCTTGGAAATTCACCAAGTTCAATAAAGAACTCCTTGACACAAAATACGCTTATAATCAGTTGTTAACACAACGATATACTTTAGCCTTTGTTGTAGTATCTGTCACAATATTTTAATTTTGAAACTCTTTCAAATCCAGCATGGAACTTTCTTCCATCCTATTGTGCTACCGTTCATCACATATTTTAATTGAGATAAAATTACTTGATTAAATGACAAGATTATTAGTGTAACATATTACAACTAATATTTTGTCATTACTATATAGGAAAACATATCCTTAGCATTTCTAAAATGACACGAGGATCTCTCCCACTGTTGTCTAATCATCATATGAATTATCCTGCTATAACATTTTATAGCATAGGACTCATCTGGTCGTGTACATAGCATGGAAACATGACTTAGAAATCTCAATTTCAATGATGCTCATCATGTGTCAAAACACATGAATCTTGCTCAATTATTTTCCATGTGACAAGAACTCCTTGTCATTTCTATATTGACTTACTTCAACATTTCATCTATGTAATTTGGCTTCAATCATATCAGGTGCGTCAATCCATCTTTTATAGATATCGATGCCCAATATCTTCTAAGCCTTTCATCAATATGAAAATCTTAACCGTGTTAATTTAAAATACATATTTTCCAATCAACCATATGTCATCTACATAAAGTATTGGAAATATGTCATAGCGCTCCCACTTAATTTCTTGTAACTTTACAAGCATCTTTATCGTTCATGATGGAATCAAACTCTTTTGATAACTTCATTAAGGTAAAGATTTCAACTTCGTTATGCTCACTTCAACCATTGAAGTGTGCATACCTTTCTAGCAACCTTTTTGAATTTTACAAAACTCTCAGACTGTGTCAAGTACACATCCTTGATAAAACTTCCTTGAGAGGAGAGTTGGTTTTGTTATTCAACTGCCATATCATAATATGTAACCTTTTGCTAGAACTATCCGCAAAGACTAAAGCATCACTACGGAAGATCAAAATCTTGTAGTAGTTAACTCTTTGAACTTCGTCGAAAACAACTTTTCGATAAGTACAATTTTAATAAGATGTAAAATCCATGTCTTTGTCGCTATATAGATCCTTTTGCTATCGCTAGGCATCATGCCTATCGAAAGGACTACCAAGTCACATACTTGATATTCATACAAGGATACTATGGCGGATATAATGACTCATAGTCAATTTTACGAAGCCAGGGCCCATCATTTGCTTCCTTTATAAGGTCCAGGTCCTTTTGTTGTCAAAACAACACTTTACACTTAAACCACAAGTAGTTATAAGTACAAAGTTTTTGGACTTTTCTGGTATAGTTCGCAAACTCATTTGAAGTATCTACAACATTTGTAGTGTCTTCTACTTAGTCAAAATAGTAAACCCCGGAACAACTTCCAGTGCTGCGCTACTCTTGACATGATAACGAAGATTCTCTAACATCGTTGAGTTTGTACTGTGCTCGCACTCACTTGTTTCGCAAGAACTACTTTCTAGAGAAATCAACCCTTTCTGACAAACAACATTTGTCTTTTGGTTCGGTGATAGGAGAAATACCCAATGTTTTATTTGGGATAACCTTATAAACATATATTTATCCTATTTTGGTTGTAAACATTTTACACATGCTATGCATACCAAAACTTAAGAAAAATGACAATTCGGGTCATTACCCAAACCATATCTTATATGTTGTCAATTTCAACGGATCATGATGGTGCTCTTTTTAGTGTAAAAGCGGTTGTCCTTAATGTATAAACTACAAAATTATAATGGCAATTTTATTAATCTTACCATGTCAAACAGGGTTTGATTTTGTCTTTTGAATACTCCAATCTAATGTGGGGTATTCGAGAAGTATAAGTTGTAGAACAATTCTGCAACTTCTCAGATGTTTTGCTAAACTTGTAACTCAAACTTTATCCTTTATGATCCAATCATAAATACTTGATTATCTTGTTACATTGATTTTAACTTCATATTAACAACCTTTTGAACCAATTCAAAATGTCAAACTCTGTTCCCTTTAAATAGATATACTCACATATCTACTTAAATCATCGACATAATTTTATGAAGGAAAAATTAATCCACCATACATGACTACACATAATGGACTATATACATCAATATGTATAATCTCCACTAAATTAGTCGTCCATTCTACTTTGGCCTAATAACGGAATTCTAGTCCATCTTTTGGAAGAGGTCTTACAGGCGTCAATTTATTCAAAATAAAATGACTCCGGAAGTCCATCAATATGGATTTCCTTCATGTTTTCCTTTTCGATATGAACTAAAATGGTGTTGTCACAATTTTAAGTGAAACTCTTTTACGTCTTGCAACGTTTAGCATTTTGTCTTATAGATGTTTACTTTACCAACATGATTTATATTAACATATCCATCAATTATGGAATATGGTCATAGTTTGAACAATCTCATTTGTTCTCACAAAAGACTAGAACAAAATAACAAATTATTAAGTTCTTCAAATAAATCTTGACTGTTTGGTTCGATACGACAATGAACACAATAACACTTTATTTATGTTCTTGTCATAATCGATTCCACATCTATTACTAGTTCCTTTTAGGCCCTTGTATTTCTTGCATTGCGTTGCTTTGTATGACAACTCATACCAACCAATGTGGTATCAAAATACCAAAAATAGTTTGTTAACTAGTAATACATCTATAACTTGTATATCAAGCATATACTCCTGAGCTGGACTTTCCAGTTATCTTCCTTTTCTGCCATATATCTTTTTGTAATTCTATTTTCAATATTCCCTTCCCTTTATAGAAGAATCATTCAACATCAAACAATGCTAGTCTTACTAGCTCATTTTCTTTGGCGTGTTAGTCATATACTATCACCCACCATACTTTGAGTTTGATTGTACTACTAATATCACCATATTAATAGTATTCTTCTAGATTCCACTCTTAGCAATTTCCAAGTAAGGTAAACTACTTTACCCATACTTATAATCCATCCCATCATAACAATTTTATGATTAAGCTACTATAGCTCGAAGGAAGGGATTTAGAGGATAATTTTTAGCGCCCAACTTCTTGGAATATTCAAACTCCTAGCGTCTTCAATCATTGCATATATTCAGATAATATAAGCAAACATTGTCACGCTAAATTTGCATATATTCAGATAATATAAGCAAATATTGTCACGCTAAATTTGCATATATTCAGATAATATAAGCAAATATTGTCACGCTAAATTATACTCAGTCATGTTGCCAAAAATAAGTTTCTAGATATCAATATATCTTTCACTTGATTGTTTCTGAAAAACAACTCTTTTCAGTTCCTAAATCACCTTGATCAACAAAACATTCTTTTGAAGATAAAGTAATAAGGAAGCAACCATGACTCTGGATTCTAAGTAGGAATTATTTGCTCTCTAGATTAATCAATCATTAACCATATGGAGCTAGGTAGGAAATACCAAAAATCTACAATAGGACTCAATTTTAAATTTCACTAATATGGTACCAATCTTAAAAGGTATTTACCAGATCATAACATTTATATCTCAATTAACAATCTAAGTGTAAGGTAGTTATGTGGATGCCAATGACTACTACAAGTTGTGCAAATTCACTTTGATTTGTTGTTCATGATAAATAAGTTCAAGTTAATTCAAAATTAAACCATGAACTCCCACTCAAAAACAACATCCCTCTTAGTCGTCTTTAGTGATTACACGAACCAAATTCACTACAACAAAGCCGATCATCACGTGAGATGATGTAGCTTCAAAGGCGAACATCGACATGTTCATCATATCATCCATATGACTCATGCTTTACCTTTCGGTTACGTGTTCCGAGGCCATGTCTGTACATGCTAGGCTCGCCAAGTAGAACCGTAGTATTGCGTGTGTTTCAAGGCCATGTCTGTACATGCTAGGCTTGAAAACACCCGTTGTATGCGAACGTTGAGTCTATCACACCCGATCATCACGTGGTGTCTCGAAACGACGAACTTTCTTAACGGTGCATACTTAAGGAAGAACACATTATTATCTTGATATTAAGTGAGAGGGATCATCTTATAATGCTACCGTCGCTATCTAAGCAAAACAAGATGCATAAAAGGATTAACATCACAAACATCACATGTAAGGATAACGTGATATGATATGGTCCTCCTTGCACTTGATCTCCATCATGTGCATCATGGTATGATCTCCATCATTCCACCGGCGTGGTACCAAGTACCATGGCACCCAATCTTGATTGTCCATCAAGAAGAAGACAATCATATGGATACCTTCCGGTATATCAATAATTTACAAAATAGATCATCTCATAATCAAATTTGTAATATTGACCATATCACATCACATGCCCAGCAAAAACTAGTTAGACGCCTCTAATTTATTTTTGCATATTTTACGTGGCTTAGGGCTTTCGATGATAGAACCGTTCATACCTACGAACATCAACCACAACGTTGATAAACACATTTTTAGCAACCCTTCGTAGATTAGATCTTAACTATAGTAGGAGAAACGGACACCCCCTCAGTCACAAGTGAGACAATTCTCGCGTACATGGTACACGTAAACTTAGTCCGGGGCAGCTTCATCCTACTATGCCACTAAGATCATAAAATACTCAAGGAGGCAATAACATGATCATCAATGCCCACATACTCATATGTGTTCTACCCGTACAAAACATCTACGCATAGATCCGGCTCTGATACCACTGAAGGGTTCGTTGCATAGAAAACAAAAAATTTCCTACGCGAGAGACACCCGAAAGGCCAAGATCTAATCTAGGAGACGAAGTGCAACGGGCAACGAGAGGGTTAAGGAGAACACATACCCTCGAAGACTCAAAGTGGTACGAGATCAAATCTCGTTGTTGGCGTAGTCGTACTCACACCGATCCCGATAGCGAGAAGATGAGCACCGCAATCCGGCGGTGCATCCGTGATCGGTCACACGTACGGTTGATGACGACCTCCGTTCCGTCGTTCCAGCGGGGCGCGGAAGTAGAGGATCCCTCGGAAATCCAGCAGCACGACGACGTGGTGTGGTGGAGAAAAACATTGCTCAGGGCTTCGCCAAGCGCACGAACAAGTGGTGGAGAGGAAGAGATGACACAAGTGTGTGTGTGGGGGGGAGAGGGAGCTCTCACCCCTCCTTTTATAGGAGGGGATGGCAGCCACGAATTTTTGGCTGCCTCCACCTCTCCCTCATCATGTGAGTGGAGTCTCCACTCAACCCACTCATTCTTCCATGAATTCCCACTCAAAATCCCAAGGGTTTTCTTTAATAAATAAATAAAAAAAATTTATTTCTTTATTTTAATATTTGTTAATTCCATTAACAAACATTAACATATAACCCCTTGAGTTAGTTGTTAAATCTATTAACAACCATTTGATAAGAATCCCCTTGAACTATTTCAAAATTACTCGAAACAATTTCGGTGACTATTTCAATATTCCCCGAAACAATTTCGGTGCTGTCCAAACTTTTCTCCGATATTCCGTATCCTCTCAAATGCGTCATCGAACCTTAAGTGTGTCACCCTACGGTTCGCGAATAAGATAGACATGATCGAGACTCCTCTCCGATCAATAATCAACAGCGGGATCTGGAGATCCGTGATGACTCCTATATATTCAACGATGACTCTCGTGATCGTGTGAACCAACAACGCCGTGAACTATTCCCTTTGTCTCGCGATATTTTACTTGTCCGAGATTCGATCATTGGTATCAACCATACCTTGTTCAATCTCGTTACCGACAAGTACTCTTTTCTCGTTCCCGTGATATAACATCCTTGTGATCATATCACGTGCTTGCAAGCGATTTCGATGTGATATCACCGAGAGGGCCCAGAGTATATCTCTCTGTCATTTGGATGGACAAATCCCACTCTTGATCCATGATCCTCAACTAATACTTTCCGAATACTTAACGACACCTTTATAGTCACCCTGTTACGGTGTGACGTTTGATGCCATCAAAGCACCCTTCCGGTATCAGCGATTGACATGATCTCATGGTCTAAGGAATAAGTTACTTCGTATGTTTGATATAACAATGTAAACTAAATGACTTGATCGCATTGCTATATTCTCTTTGGGTATATGTTCATCACATCATTCTTCTAATGACATGACCCCGTTATTAATAACATCCAATGTTCATGATCAGGAAACCTTGATCATCTATTAATCAACGAGCTAGTTAAAAGAGAGGCTTTACTAGGAACCATTGTTTGTTTATTAAGCACACATGTATCAACGTTTCCGGTTAATACAATTCTAGCATGAGAAATAAACATTCATCATAAACAAGGAATAAGATAATAACCATTTTATTATTGCCTCTCGGGCATATTCCCTTCATCTGCCTCTCCTCACTCTCACTTCCCCTCGCCTGCTCTCTCTCTCTCTATATATAAACGGAACAAGAACCTGAAACCCTAGATCCCATGGCCGCCGGTCACCGTCGTCAACTCCAGCCATCCCTGGAGGACCTGAGACCACCACGAGCTTCATCGCGACGTCCTCTACCTCTCCAGCGAACCTCGTTTGCTGGGAAGCCCGGGGAATGCCGAATCGAGCCGTCTTCTTCATCACCGGACGCCAGAAGCCGCGGTCGATTCCGGCGATCCCTTGCTTGCCCAACCTCATCCTCGAGTTCCTCGTGAGATCACGCACCTCGGGGTGCCTTTCATTCGATAAAATCGGGCTATTTGCTTGGAGTTCACCGAGTACCGTCGCCGGCCGTCGCGAACCTCGTCGCTAGAGGGTCTCCGGTGACCATTAGGTCATTCCTCCACCACCAATAGCTTCCTCTTGTTCTCCTCTAGCTCTAGGACCCATCGAATCGGGCCAATTTGCACTCGATCGTCGGATTGCTAACCCACAGTAGGAATCCCCAATTCGGATGACACAGTCATGACGTCATCATGACATCATGATTCCTTTTCTTTTTTATTTTCTCTTAAATTTTGATTAAAAACGAATATTTAAAATTGGCAGAAAATCAAATAAAATTAATAAACCAATAACTATAATTCTATTAATCAGAAAAATATAACTAATATACCAAATTGATTAAAAATATAATCTAAATGATTATCAACTTTTCAAAAATATTTGATAAAGTTTAAAATTTAATATTTTCTTGAATTAAATTAAATCATTTAAAATCAGAAAAATAATAAATAATTCATAAAATCAGAAAAATACAAGTTATATACCAAAATGCTCCAAATGACAAATGCAACTCATCTATGATGTCTAGAAAGCCATTTGACCAAGTTTTCATGTGTGCAATATTTTGCCTAATCATTTAATTCATTTAAAATTAATAAATTGATATCTTATACAAATATTTTTAGAATACTTCAAATGAGATACCAAATTAAAGAGAAAAACATTTTCAACTCAAATATGTCAAACAAAAAACATTTTGGTGAACTTATAAACTTGTTTCTAATGGTATAATAGAATTCTTTAATATTCCATTATTACGAGAAATAACTGCCACAACATTATTTTCTTTATTAATAAAAACCTCATGTTTTCACAACTACTAAACCTATCATCACTATTCATTAGCAAGTATTTGATGATAGAGTTAGTTGTATTAGTTCCTCATTTTCAAACAAACTTGATGTCATTAGCTCTACACTTTTGAACATAAAATAAAATGTGTCTCTATCTTTTCAATAATTGTTTTCCATGTACTCAGATCTTATTGCCTAACCATAAGTTGTCTACTTATAACTTAAACATAATAACAGGTGTTTGTTAAGTAAAAGTGAAACACATGTAAATCTAAAAGAAGTAATAACCACATCACCACAAGTAATGAAACCATTCACCTAAAACCTGTGAGAATAAGTTGTTGTATCAAACGTAAGCTGGGGTATTTTCCAGGGTATTTCATGATGCATCTCATTACTATGCATGTATCATCTTGCCAGTGTTTTCAGTAGTCCTTACCGGGACTACTTTGCTATCTTTCAGATGTCGGGATTTTCTACGTGACCCTCAAACCCGAAGACTTGGATTATTATTGTTGTTTCAATCTCAAGCAAGTTCATCACTTGCTCATATCCTTTGCAGTACTTCATAACGAACTATTTGCAAAAAAAAACTATCGTATTACCACTTGTTCTCAAAAGAATGCATGATCCTATTTTTATAATAATATGACTAATTGAATGACTACCCGAGTGGTAGTGTTCTGTTTGATGGGCGGATGGGACCATGGTAAGATGAATAGGTCAAAGGAAGGTTCCATCTGCATGAGAAAGTATTACATAGGAATTAACAACAACTGATGTCAGGATCCTTGCGCAATAAATACCGCGTTAACCATGGGTCTTCTATGGGGGGAGTAAGTCAGCTGTGATCTTCTGTCGTTCGCATGTCAACGGACTGCTAGAGACGTACGTTGTAGGTCTTGCGGGACTACATGCACATGGGTGGGAGCCCTTACATCCCACAGACTCTGGGTCTATGAGTGTCTGCCAGGGGCGCGTAGATCTCCTTCGTGAGGGGTGGAATCAGGTGTTCAACCTGCTGGCAGAAATGGGTGGGCATGCGTTGTGCGGAGAAGCACGGTTTGGCTTGGACCAACAACCGGGCCCCACACCTGAGTGGGAGTGGACAGGAAAGTACACCTGGTTGTGCAACATGGTCTTGGTCGTCCATGTGTAAAGTAACGCACCTCTGCAGAGTGTAAAAGGATGTGGCATGTTACCCCCTGTTCCGGGAAGGAGCTACGAACGTCGCAGGAAAGGCAACTCCATGAAGCTCTAGTCCTGTGAAGATCTGGCGAGTATAGTTTTCAGAATAAAAAGCAACCTATTCAAGAAAGTTTTACAAAACCTTGCATTAGCTTATGACTCTTTCGAGTCTAAAACTGTAGTTAGTGCATCAAACTACCCACTATATATCATGAACTTGCTGATTAACGCTCGTTACTCATTCGTTCCCGTTTGACCCCCTGCTTAGAGTTGAAGCCTGATGGAAGTCGTCACCGTGAAGCCGTCGCTACCTCATGAAGCTAGTTGGAGTGATCTAGTACTTAGTCGGTAAAGCATCATCATCAACAAAGCTGGTGGAGGAGAAGCTATCAAGGTGTAGGTGGAGTCCAATCTTGGATTTAGCTGTTTCAAGCCATAGATTAGGGCTCACATCAGCTGTAGTCGATTAGTTCTGAGCTAGAGTTCTTCTCCAGTTTGGAGCTTCGAATTGCTTCTTATGATGTTTCATTTGTATGAGATCTTCTTTGATTCTTCAAAGAGATTCTCAAGATTTTGTAATGAAGTTTGTATCCTATAGCTTTGCTTGGCCCCGTTGTGTTTCTGTTGTACCAGTCTGAGGAATGTAATATTCACGGATAAGTCCTTCTGTGAGTATTATGTCATCGACTTGCGCACTACACATGCAGTGGTGTGCTGGGTCACCACACGAAGAAATAGTGAAATATGAGTGATATGGATGGTAAATCAAGGTATAGTAAATCGGTAATAAAAATGGTTGCAAGCAAACAAGTAGTAAAACTGAAATTAAATGACGTTTCAATGGTCAGAAACAAGTCTTAGGGATCATACTTTCACTAATGGCCACTCTCAACAACATTAACATAATTTAACACATGATATTTTCTCTAACATTATGCAAGATAGATCAAATAGGACCAGAACCGCGTAGAGCTACACAAGCACACCTTAAAGTTCATGTTCCCGTCAATGGAGACCGCACTCTGTCACTTTGAGCATCCAAAAATAGTACTAATAAACACCACAATTTATCTCTTGAATAGCCTCTTTCTAATACAAACATAGCACCCACACTATCACCTTGGCACTATGAAGATTATACTCAATTCAATCATCAAGAAACCTCATGATTCCATGATTCAATCCAACAAAGCACATCATAGCCATTACATGATAAAGGGGAAACATCATGGATTCAACTATATTAACATGGTTCGCGATCACAATCAAGATCACATCATGGGCGAGAGAGCTAACCACATAGCTAGTAGCACGAACTCTCATCCCCGAGGAGGGACTACTCTATCATCATCGTGGGAGGCAGCAACGCCGATGAAAATGGCTCCCGGGGCACTTCCCCGTCCCAGCAAAGTGCCAGAACAGAGACTTCTATTCCCCAAATTAAGATTTTAGATGGCGGCAGAGCTCGGATGCATTTCTAGAAAACAAAATCCTCTAGGGGTCTTCCGTTTTAGGTCAAGAGGGAATTTATGGGAGAAGAGGCGGTGTCGGGGGTCTCCAAGTACCCTCCATGCGCGGGCAAGGGGTGGGGGGGCGCGGCTGGTGTCCCCTGGGGGCCGTGGGCCCCATCTTGGGCTACTCTTCTGGCTCTTGGAGTTTTGTGAAGATTAAAAAATCTAAAAAAAATTAAGCTCATTACGAGCACTTTGATTTTTTGACCTATTTCCGCAATGCACATACAATTAAACAGGAACTGACATTGGGCATCTTGTTAATAGGTTAGTACAATAAATGATAGAAAACAAAGAAAAACATAGGAGAAAACATCTAGAAAACAAGCATGGAGCATCAAAAATTATGGATACGCTTGGAACGTATCTCTTCTTTGAAACTAAAATGTTCTTACCATAAAGTTAATAAATAGTAGAGAACTTTTATATTCTGTTAAGTCTTAGCCCATCTTAGCTTTTTACATAGGCTCGAATGTTTTAATGAACTTTCCTATCGTGGTTTGGAGGATGTGTTTATTTTTTTATGCAAAGTATATTTCAAAGTAGTGCTCATTAAATTCAGATTGTTAAGTTGTAAAAAGGAAATAGCACAAAAAACTTATGTGTGTTACAGTATTATAAAAAACAAAAGTCATTTGCCCGACATAGTACTTTATATATTAATCCCTCTCTTTTGTAAAGAGGGAACTACCTGATATTCTAGATACCAAGGTTGGTCAGAATGGAAATAACTTAGATAGTAACATAACCCACATGAGATATTTTTTTCTTATCTGGCGGGAAGAGGGGGTGTGTTACTACTCACTATAGAGGTACTAACATGGTCTAGTAACATATGCACGTTAATGGATCTAAGTTACTCCTTATTGATCAGCCTAATTAAGCTTCGGAAGTAATAAATGATTGTCGCATGCCAAAATGCTCAAGAGGGCAACGATTCCCCCTAGAATCTCATCATCCAATGCCTTTCCAACCACCATCATGATATGTCCTCACACCGTATTTCCTTTCCCTTTTATTTTTTGTTCTTTTATTCTTATGTGTATTCTATCTGTATTCCTCACCGATGAGTCATTAATCTAACTCCCACTGCTCCAATCAATGCCAAACGATAACGTATGCATATTTGCGTTCACTAGCTAATACAAATCTTATGCAAATATATTTTTAGATTAAAAAAAGATTGTTTGATGTAAAAAAAAAATGCAAATGCCAAATAGGATTTTTTGGCTCTTGGTTGCCAGTGCACCATAATGTTGCAAATAATTTAGTTGTTTAAAAAATAACTCAAAGAATTACATTGTTTTATGATTCAAAGATGATCAGGTATATATATTAGTTTCTCGTGAATCTTTAAATCAAAGGTATAATGCAAGTAATCCTATGCCTATTTTTCTATACTAATACAATATTTGATCTTTCCAACAAAAGATTCAATTTTTTGCATGCATACAGTGCGCTGCTGGTACATGAGTATTTTCCATGCACTAGCGCACCCTTTTAATGCAATAGATAAATAAAAAAAAATTCTAACCTTGGGTATAGCTACAACTACGTCTTATATATTGTTGTACAAAGGTCTGTGTCATATTTTATCGGTTCAAGTATGTTCATATAGTATATCTAAGACACTCCAAAAACATCACGTGAAAACAATAAAAATGAGCATATAGTTTATCTATATAGTCAAAATACCGTTATATTTGTACATATAAAAGGATTATGTAAAAACAATTATGTATACTACCAATAAAATAGTATATATACTACCGTAATAGTAATATATACTTCATACGACATGTACATACTCTTAGGTATGCTAGATACTACCTACATCATACTCAACACATATGGGTGTAAGAAGTGTGTACATGTAGTACGAGGAATGTATGATTATTTCGGAGTATATATACCACTTTTTATGTAGTATGTATAATTTTTTACATACTTTGTTTTTAATGTACAAATATGACGGTGTTTCAAATATATAGTGTAACCTATATGCCCACTTCCATTTTTTTCCACATAATTTGTTTTGAATTATCTTAGATATATTATATGAGAATACTCAAACCGAAAAGGTATGATACATACCTACGTACGACAATATATAAGACATGGGTGTAGCTACAACCAGGGGTATGGACCATGATGTAGTCAATACTTTGCTCTACCTCTATATGAGATACTATGTATTCTAGCCTCGGCAAATATGAAGATATAGGACATGGCAAGTTCAATTTTTTTTTCTAAAAATTGTTCGATTTGATATTTTCTTCTGAGCTAAAAATACGAGGAATTTCATATTCATTTTTAACAGTTAGTAGTGTGCATAGTTTACTATATGCAGATATTTTCATTGTTCTTCTCTCAATTTGTTTTGAAAAAAAATCAAATTAGGCTATCACTTTATGATTAATTAATATCAAAAAAATTAAGTTCAAATTAAATCTTAAAAATATCACGATATAGTCAATACTTTTCTCTATCACTTTATGACCAAAAAGCATCCTTCCGCTTGGCATTGCCACCGTCGCCGAGTTTCCGCTCGAGTAACCACAACCTTCGGCCGTGCAGACACTATCATTGCCGCTAAATGGTTTGTTGCAATGCATGGACACTTTTTGCACTTTTTTTTATCGGATGAGCATGTTCAAAATGCCGCAACATATTACGGATTTACTAAAACAATTGGCTCGCGGGGACAGTCTAGTACAACTCCTTGCAAAATGCTTGTTCGGAATAACAAACGTGGCTTTCGGGAGCATTGCGGTCCAAAACTAGGATTAACCATGTGACGTGGCTTGAGGACTCCAATTTCGCAAGATCTTGGATGATGAAATAGGCCGTAGTCCAGCTATATTAATATAGCAACCATCCGATGCAACAGACTAACAACGGCCGGGGCAGCAGCAAAAACACACCGAACAAAAGATAGAAAACAAAATGTGACATAGGTGGATTGACTAAAACACCAGTGACCCGCAACCTCGGCGCGCTTCGACAAAGTACTACCACGCTTCTAGAATCGAATCTTCAAGTACCAAGCAGCATCTTTAGGAAGGAAAACCATGCTGCTGCCCGGACCAACGCAGTAGTCCTAGGGTTAGCCCCGACACACATAGGGTAGCGGATGCAGCATAGCCACAACGCCCTTCAGGAAGGAAAGTGCCACCCGGAGGCGGCACCGCGCCGGTGCCGGATGAATCGACGAGGATTTCTCCCAAAAAAACTCTATCCACACCCCAGGGTGATCAGACGCAAAGGAGCCCGCAAAGACGAGTCTCGACACCACCAGACCAGCCGCCCACGAACATGCGCCGCCCCGGTCACGAAGCCACCATTGTCGTCTCCCTGAAACAGACGACACGAGGTCTGCAAGGCATAGGAGAGGAGAGACAAGTACCGGGAAACACGGTACCACGGCCGCGCGGGAGGGAACTACCTTCACCGGCTAGGCTGGTAATCGATCGGTCGCGGCCGCAAAGCACACTAGTCCCCGTTAGGTCCGGCCACGCCCAGAGGCCCTGTAAAGCCCCCGAAGAGGCACACCAGTCCTAATAGGGTCTGGCCGGCCCAAAATCGGGCCCGTGAAGCTCGCCGCCACGCTGCAACAAGTTGTTCGCCGTCGCCATTGTCTCCTGTACCCTCACTGTCACCGCACCCACATGCAGATCGCACCCCTGGTCAGATCGACCCGCCCCGACCCAAATGCATCAAGAGCCATCTTGCAGTGCGCTGACCTCCAAGGACCAAGCTACCCCGCAAACCCGAGGACGTCTCCGCCGTACCGTCGCTACCCAGCCGGAGCTGGGCCACCGCCATCTGAGAGTGCACCGCCACCTAGCCGGACCCGCCCCGTCGGGCCATCCAGATGCGCGGGGAAGGGAGGACCCGCCGCCGCCGGCACTGCCCGAGCTAGACCCGGCGATGCCCGCCGGGGAAGGTGGGAGAGGAGGGGAGGCGCGGGCGAGCGGAGCCGCCGGAGATTGGGATGCTCCGGCCGCCCACGGGAGAGCGACAGGAGCGAGAGGGAGTTGGGGGTTGCGTTCACGAACCGTTTTCTTGAGATGTTAGTACAGAAATCTCACAAAGCTCAAATGCAATATGGGGACGAGACGAGACTTTTTTTCTCAATGAGGCAATCTTCATTATACTGACATAAGCAAGGTTGTACACTTGCAAGACCTTCAAGTTCAACCAACCAAGATGTCCAACACAAGCGACTCCTTCAGTGCACACAGTTCAAAGTATCAGCCAGTTTCTGCTAAATCCACACTGCAGCATAATGCATCGAGAGCTTTGAGGCTCGCTGATAAAAAGTTCCAGATAATTATAGTGCCCGAAATTGATTCGATAACCGGTTGCATCGGCATCTCATATCGTACGACACACTAGTATTGACTATTGGGTACTCATTCAGTTCTCACAAAAATCCATATAATTCGCTTTTCGAAAATCAACCGATGTAAAGTTTAAGTTTCTAGAAAAAACGCCGTGAATCGCCGCGCCTCTGCTGCAACCAGTCTTCCAAGAACTCCTTGATCTCCTCAAACTCCTTGGCGTCCTGCGACGCCAGGTCGAACACCTGGCGCCCCAGAGCCTCCATCTCGCCGAGCCTCTCATACCTGGTGTCGCCTCGCCGATGCAGCCGCCTCAGCTTGCAGCACTCCGGTATCGACGACGCCCCCTGGTGCCGCAGCACGCAGAGGATGTGCCGGCACGGCAGGCCCTCGCGCTCCATCTTGCGGCAGCTGCACTTGAAGGCCTCCTTCCGCATGTCGTCGTGGCACCGCAGCACGCTGAAGTGCTCGCCACGGTAACTCATCGTGTAGACCTTGTCGCCCAATCCGCCGGAACTGCTGCTCAGGGTGTCGACGATCTCGAAGTCGTCCAGCGCCTCGATCTCCTTGCGCAGGATGGCGAAGTTGGCCGGCGTGAACGATCGCGCTGCGTCCTCCTCGAGATACCGGTGCCGCGTGGTCAGCTCCTCCCGGGACTCGTCGGCCTTGAAGTCCAGCGCGTACTCGCCCTTGCGCATGTACTTGTCCCAGTAGTCCGCGTGCCGGAATAGGGCGAGCAGGGACATGCCCTCGCCGAGGCCCGTGTGCAGACCCGTGGCGAGGCACTCCGTCCTCTGGTCGCTAGCCATGCCGAGGAAGAACTTGTCGTGGACGAACGCGGCGGCCCAGAGCTCCCTCTTCACGTACATCCTGCATAGCCACTCCTCGCTCTTCGCCGTCCTGTGTCTGGCAAGGAACCTATGCCACCGTTCCTCGAATTCCACCGGCGAGCAGGCGTCGTCGCACATCAGCGACCTGAACTCGTCCTGCGCCGAGCAGCCGCCGAGGTGCTCCCTGATGCCCTGCTCCACCTGCCACGAGCAGATCCGGTGGTTGGAGCGCGGAAGCACGGCCTTCACGGCGTGGACCACCGCGTCGCTGCCGTCGGTGATCACGGACTTGGGACTCTCCTGGCCGGTGGAGAGCATGTAGGCGCGCATCAGCCAGACCAAGGAGTCGGGGGACGGGTCCGTGACGACACCGCAGCCGAGGACCACGGGACGCCGGTGGCGGTTGAGGCCGACGAAGGGGACGAAGGGCACGCCGTACTTGTTCGTCCGGAACGTGGTGTCGACGACGACCACGTCGTCGCTGTGGTCGATGGCGCTGCTGAGGCGCGCGTCGACGTCGGCCCAGAAGAGCCGCTTCAAGTGGCCCCCGGCGTCAAGCTCGTACTTGTGGAAATGCTCGGGGTCGTCTTCGTCCTCCCTGCGGCGCAGTTCGTCAAGAACCGCCGCCGTGTCGTCGTCGTCGATCAGCGCCATGGTCGATGCTGTGCGGCCTACGACAGAATCTAATCTGCTGAAAATCAAAGGGAAACACGATTACACGACAAGTCCAATTATGCAAGATCGAACGTGTAAAGCTAACCAAGTAAGGCGATCGGCGTAGTAACGGAAGGAGGCCGGATGCGGCGGATGGCTTTCGAACTAGGGCTAGAGTTTAGGGCGTGGCAACAGATCAGATTGGATGCTGCGGCTGTTGCGGTAGGATTTTATATAGACAAATATTTTTAGGTAAATACTATGTATCTGAGTCCGACGCGAAGCATATTGCCGGACCTCACCAGCACCGTCCATCTTGTTTCAGCCAATGGCCTTGTTTTGCAATAAAAAAAAATTCCCATTAACCACATGAGGTTGACCGCCTTAAATCACTAAATTTCCGCCTCCCCAAAACACTTTTCAAACCTCTCTCTGGCCTCATCTCTATTATCTTGCATCTGCGGCAGTAAGCAACCGGTCGATCCGGCTGGCACAGCCTAGCATCACCGTCCAGCTATGGAGGAGGGGATGTGGATGTTAGGGTTGCAGGTGATCGGCGTCGTGGGTAGCAGTTGGGCACGGACGAGCACGTCTATGACGATCCCAGCGATACCTCGTCTGGGCGCTGCTCGACTCTCCCTTCGGCACCGACAAGTTTGACGCGCTCAAGCGCCTCCTGGAACCCCTACCCGCAGGCCTTGTTCGATTCCTCTGGGAAATTCACTCCCCCATCTTGCTCCATGCTCCATGGATCCCAATTGGATATTGGCTACTGGATTTACTACTAGGTGGTCAAGAACGTGGCATTGGAGGTCAATAAGATCGTATACTTCTATCTCCACGACTATGCCCAAAAGAAGCAGTTCTTTGTAGGCGTGGATGTTTGAACCTGCCCTCCCGTTGTGCGCATGGTTCTGTTGGACACTTGCTTCATACTAGATTGAAGCAAAAACCTTTCGCATGCATGGAAGCAATTTTCTAGAAGCAGCCTCGCCATGCTGGCTTCTCGCCTATGTCAAATTCAGATTATTATTTTTTGAAACAAATTTAATGTATGATGTAAGCAAATCTTTGTTTCGCTGGAAGCAAATTAATCTACATCTGAATTCTCCAAATTCATCTTTCCTTCAAAAAAAAATGGTTTTGCTGGACATATGTTTTTTACTAGATTGAAGCAACTTCCGTCTGCATGGAAGCAATTTCTATGCCTGAAGAAAATCTTGCACCGGGAGCAAAGTTCATTACTATTTGGAAATGTATTGTTTTAGGACAGAAGCAAATTGCATGGCATGAAAACAGATTGTATGACAACGCGTAATATTTCTCGTGATATATTGAATTATTAGTCATGAAACAAAATAAATAGTGTGAAATCTCTGCATGCAAAGGATCTTGCATGCACAATGTTCTCCCAATTTATAGAACGAAGCCGAATCTTGGAAGCATTTTTACGGTCGAGGGAAACAAAAATGTCATATCTAGGAAGCAGACTGAAGTTTCCGAACAAGTTTTTGTCCTATGGATCGAAAACATATTGGATATCGTGATTTTTTTTAATTAGATTTTCCGTTATTTGTGGAAGCAATCTTCGGAAAACCGATCTATTGGTTTATGTTCCCCGTGATCCGTGGAAGCAGTTATAGGAAACATTAGTTGCTGCAAAATTCCTGCATGCAAATTAGTAGGCACCATTTAAGGGGCCAATCGCACGCTCCAGGTCAAACTAATCGTGTGGCTGAGGAGTAGTCCGATAGGAAGCAAACAAACGGCATCCGATCCCTAGTACCGCCCATATTTTTAAAATAAAAAACGTGTTCAGTCTTTTCGGAAAACAACACCGGGTCAACTACAGCTCTAAATTATTATTATTTTTGGCCGGAAGAATCCATGTTTATTATAAATCTACTTTAAAAGTTCACCGTAAGTAAAACATAATTAAAAGTAGCGAAAGTAAACGTTTTCATGCACATACTAGTTACATGTTTACATGTACATGCAATTAAGACAAAAAAAAAGGCGATGTCATCCAAGATTCTAACTTATTTTGCGCATTCAGAATCTTTTATAGGTCAAAACCATCGGACCGGTTTAAAATGTGTTTTCACCACCAAATCGGTCGCAATGAGATATTCAAAATTAGATCACATGTTAATATGTTTCGATAACTTTTTTCCAACTAAAAGTTATCAACCCGAAGCATGTAAATTACCACATAGTTACCAATATGCAACATGTACGTTAGTTATCATACTATTTGCATGTTTCTTACCGGCTCTAAGAACGATCCTACTAGTGGTAAGTTCTCACATTGGTAAGTAACACCACCACCATAGTAATAAGTTTTCACTTAACTACCTAGTAAGTATATCATCACCACGTGATAATTTTTTATTCGACATCGTGATAAATACATCACCACCACATGGTAACTTTTCAATTGACACGCTCGTAACACATTAGCAACATATCGTTACTTTTCACTCTACATCCGGGCAAGTACATCGTCATCATGTGGTATTTATTCACTCGACACGCTAGTACACATTAGCACCATGTTGGTAATTTTTCACTTGACACTCTGATAACAACACCAGCACTATGTGATAAATTTTCACTCGGCACAATGGTAACTACTAGCTAAACACCCTAATAACTACTGGACTACATCAACATCACCTTGGTAACATTTTCTCAACATGCTGGTAACTATATTAGCACCATGTTGATGAATACATGATTAGCACCTTGATAACTATACCAGCACCACGTTGCTAATTTAGCACTAGACAACATGCTAACTATATCAACACCATGGTATTAACTATTACTCAATATCTTGGTAACTTTATCACAATCATACTGGTAAATTTTCACTCAACGGTCTTATAATTACATCACTATGACGATTGTAGCTTTTTACTCCACACCCTGATAACTATATCGGCGTGATGGTGCTAACAACTTACTCCAGACAGTGATAACTACTCTTGTCAAAAGTTATCAGGCCGTGGACTAGAAATACATCATCACTATGTGATATACTTTTACTCAACTCCCCGATAACTATGTCACCACCTTGTTTGTAGCTTTTCACTTGACATTTCGATAACACAAGCACCATGTTGGTAAATTTACGCTCGACAGTCTAGTAACTGCGTCAACACATTGGTAAGTACATCACCACCAAAGTGAGAACTTTTCACTTGGCACTCTGGAGTACATCATCAGCATGATACTAACTTTTCTCTCGATACTCTAATAACTACATCATCTTCGAGTTTCTTACTTGACTCCGTGAGTGACGTGGTCATGATTAATCGGGTGCCTACTTTTGGAATCTCGGGTGCGGTTGGATCACAAAGGCCCATCAGGTTGCCTGCCAAGACTAAAGAAATTAAGTCCACGGCGGATCCGGGGAAAGGAATTCTAGCCAGCTGCTTGGAGTACCTTGCAAGAAAGGAGCATAGTCAGAATACCTCCCTACGTTGTAATCTACTGGAATACGGCACCCGAGACCCATCCTACTATATAAAGGACGGGAGGGGCCACGAGTAAACCCTAGGCAAAAACTCATGCTCGCACACCTTTGTTGTAGATCGAATTTGTGCCGCAATCCCGATTGTAGCTCCCGTGTGAACTCGCCAAAACACAAAGTCAGACAAGCAGGAGTAGAAGTGTTACCTCCATGAGGGCTCTGGACCTGGGTAAATTTCTCCTTCTCCTTCTTGGTGACCGCACGACAATTTTTGTCGTATGCGGGAATCCGACATGCTGGAATCATGAATTCTTTGGCTTCAACCTCTCGGGGCGACAACTCACCAATCTAGAAGGGATCGGTCCGTTCGGGTCCCTGGACTTCACCGAGTATTCGACGAAACTACACCCGACATTCGATGCCCTCGATGAGAGTGTCGATCTGAACTTTTAGTGACATGAACTTCTGCGTGAATTGTGTAGGTGTCCTTCGCCTGTAGGACTCGTCGCCTCCCTATGAGACGGAACCAACTTCTCCACCAACTAAAGCCGCGGCTCCGTGATGCTGACGCATTCACATGCTCGTTGGGAGACCCCAAGCGGAAGGTATGATGTAGTCTAGAGAAACTTTCCCACAATTAAGGAACCATGAATTATCGAACCAGTAGGACTTCGTAGTCTTAGGAAAGGTTGCTTGTTGTCTGACGCGTTAACAAGCGTGGAACCTACACACAAACACAAACTATTTTTTTCCCAACTTTTTGGAAGGTTTTCAATCTTCCGGTCTTGCTAAAAACAAGAGAATTAAATGCATAGAGTCATGAAAAGTAACAAAAGTAGAAATGGAACAACAAGGAAACAATTATGAAAGTACTTGAAAGAAGGTTGCAATTATAAGTAAAATAGGACCGGGGGCCATAGGTTCACTAGTGGTGTCTCTCCAAAGAAAACAAACATGTTGGATGAACAAATTACAGCTAGGAAATTGACAAATCATTAACGTATAATAATACTATTATGATGAGATATAGTTCACAGGTTCTAACATCGTAGGCATTATGTCAAGACATATGGACCGCTATCCATCATGCATCCATATCTAAAAGTCCACCTCAAAAAATCTATCGAGCAAATCTATCTGGTATTAAGTTGCAGCAATGAAGTGTTGATTTGTGTGCAACGGATAATTGCATGAAGTAAAGTACATAATGTAAGCAATGGTTCTCATCCGTAGACAAGAGCACTGATGTTTTCTACCTAGTGCCAACGACACATCACACACCCGTCACGTTTCTGTCACTCGAGCACATATGTAAGGGAGGCATGGACCAATTATCTAGCATATAAACCCTCTCTTCGGAGGTGAAAACAACTGGGTGGCCAAGATAATCATAAACACCGGAGAGCATTGCAGGACAACATTAAAACTTTCTATAGATATAAGTGAAGCATATCAGTTTGACATGAACAAAATAATCATAATCTCATGGTTCATCGGATCCCAGCAAACAAAACATGCACAGTCACATGACGGTGGTCTCGATCATGTCAGGCAGCTCACGAGACTCTAAACATGGAGGCATACCAGAGTGAACTACCAACTAGCTACTTCTATGGACCTGTAGTTCCGTGATGAACTACTCACACATCATCATTGAGGCACTCATGGCGATGAAGAGGCCTCCAGTGGCGATCTCCCCCCCCCCCTCCGAGAGGGTGCCGAAACAGGGCCGCAGAAGCCCTAGATTGGACTTTCGACCTATATGTTTCGTGGAAAATAACTCTGTCCCAAACTTGGAGAAGGTTTCTTTTTGTTTTGCCGCGTCGACATGCGTGGAACATGCACACAACACACAAACTCTCTCTTGTCCCCAACTTTCCGAGAAGGATGTCAGTCTTCTCGTCTTGCTGAAAACTAGAGAATTAAACGTCTAGAGTACTGAAAAGTAATAAAAGTAAAAATGGTACAGGCAGCAAAGAAACAATGGTGAAAGAAGGTTTTATTAATGAAGAAAATAGGACCGGGGGCCATTATTTCAATAGTGGAGTCTCTACAAAGAAAACAAACATGTTGGGTGAACAAATTACAGCTGGGCAATTGACAAAGCATGAACGTATAACAATACTATTATGAAGAGATATAGTTCATAGTTTCTAACATCATAGGCATTAGGTCAAGACATATGGACAGCTATCCAACAAGCATCCATATCTAAAATTCCACCTCAATAAAGCTATCCAGCAAATCTCTCTGGTATTAAGTTCCAACAATGAAGTGATTGCTTTGTGTGCCATAGACAAATGCATTAAGAACACGTACGTAATTAAGCAGTGGTTCTCGTACGTACACAAGAGCACCGATCTTTTCTCCCAAGTAGCAACAGCACATCCCCCATCTGTCAGTTTCTGTCACTCGAGCACATATGTAAGGGAGGCATGAACCCACTAGCTAGCATATAAACCTTCTCTGGGAGGTGAAAAACAACTATGTGGCCAAGCTAATCATAAACACCAAAGATAATTGCAAGACTATATTAAAACTCTCTACCAATATAAGTGAAGCATCTCAGATTGACATGCACAAAATAATCATAATCTCATGGTTCATCGAATCCCAGCAAACACAACATGCACAATTCATAACGGTGGTCTCGATCATGTGAGGCAGCTCATGAGACTCTAAACATGCAGGAATAACGGAGAGAACACACATCTCGCTACTGCTATGGACCCGTAGTCCCGAGATAAACTACCCACGCATCTGTTTGGAGGCGATCATGGCAATGTAGAGGCCTCTGATAATGATTCCCCTCTCTGGTCGGGTGCCGGAGCAGGACTACAAAAGCGCTAGATTGGACTTTTGAGTTGACGACGCCTTTTTGTATGTTCCATGGAAAATAACTCCGCCGGTGGTGATTTTAGGGTTAAGGGAAATTTATGGGCAAAAAGGCGTCGAGAGGCGGTGGCCACGAGCGTGAGACGTCATAAATGTATCCTTAATTTTTTATGTTCCATGTTGCTTTCATGCCATATGCTACATGTTCTCCTTACACTTTATGTCATTTTTATTGATTTCTCGGGACTAATCTATTGAGAAGATGCCACACAGCCAGTTCATGTTTACTTCTGTTTTTAGTTTCAGAAAAGTTGTTCTGGATATATTCTCGGAATTGGATGATTTAAAAGCCAGAAGTCTTAGAAGTCCCGGAGGGACAAGGAAGTCCAAAGGAGACCCCGAGGGGGGCCCCGGAGCCCCCACACCATGCCTGGGCGCGGGTGGACCCATGGCCGCGCCGGGGACTGGTGTGGGCCCCTCGGTCGCCCACCGCCATCGCCATTTCGCATATATATGCCCCTCGATGCATAAACCCTAAAGATATCAAGCTTTTTCCACGAAAAGTTCCGTAGCTCCGTGCCGCCGCCGACAAGTTTCGGGGGACAGAATTCTCTGTTCCGGCACCTTGACGGGGCGGGGAAGTGCCCCCGGAGCCATCTCCGTCGACTCCACCGCCATCTTCATCGCCGTTGCTGTCTCCTATGATGAGGAGGGAGGAGTTCTCCCTCGGGGCTGAGGGCTCTACCGGTAGCTATGTGTTTCATCTCTCTCTCCCATGGTGTGTTTTTTATGTGATCATGAGCTTTGTAATCTAGTTGAATAAATAGATGTTACTCTTCATATGTTATGCTACTCAAGTGGTTTTGTTATGAGATCTTCGTAGACACTTTGATCACGGTGTAAAGGTGATAGTGTGTGCACCGTGTGGTTTAGCATGATATTTATATCTTGTGTTGGACGAACCTATGAAATTGTGGCGTTTGTTTAGTACTAATTTGGGGCGCTCATATTGACAGTGTGGGGTGCCTTACAGAGGGAATACACACTTGAGGAGTGTTTTTACAGCCCTACGCATGGATTGGTGTTCGTTATCGGACCGGAGAGAGGTTCGGAGTAGCAAAGTGAAGAGATTTATTTATGCATTCAATTATGTTATCATTGTTGAGAGTGTCCACTCGTGAAAGTAGGATCCCTAGGACTTGTTTCTAAGCACTGAAACACCATTTTCAACTAGTTCTGCTACATGTTAGCTTGCTTCTATTTTATTTCAGATTGCTATTATCACTTATAACCATTCATATTACTTGTATTTCACTCTCTCTTCGTCGAACTAGTGCACCTATACAACTGACAATTGTATTAGGTGTGTTGGGGACACAAGAGACTTCTTGTATCGTAATTGCAGGGTTGCTTGAGAGGGATACCTTTGACCTCTTCCTCCCTGAGTTCGATGAACCTTGGGTAATCCACTTAAAGGAAACTTGCTGTTGTTCTACAAACCTTTGCACTTGGAGGCCCAACACTGTCTACAAGAATAGAAGCGTGCGTAGACATCAGAGCACCAGGGGCCCACCAAACGTGGCCTAGGGTGCGGTCACGCCTGGCACTCCCCTGGGGGATCCTGCCCCCTGTGGCTCTTCTTTGGATCCGTCTCCATTCCGGCTAAATAAAGATCTCCATGGATTTTCAGTCCTTTCCGAGAATATTTCTTCAAGAAATTTTTTTAAATAGAAAAATAGCATAAAACATTAACTAGCCTAGGGCATCTTGTTAATAGGTATTGACAAGATGCCGTGGGCCCTATTAATATGACGTAATTGCAGGGTATATTGTTAGTAGGGCCTAGGGCATCTTGTCAATACCCTGCAATGCGACACAAACCACCTGCGGAGTCACATTGACTGACGCCACACTCGATACCCTGCAGGCGTTGAAGGGTTCATTTCATAGAAAACAAATAAATTCCTACGCGATATACACCCGAAGGGCCAAGATCTAGTCTAGGATATGTAAGAAATGGGGAGAAAGAGAGTCTTAAGGAGAACATACCCTCAAAGACACAAAGCGTTACGAGGTCGAATAGCGTTGTTGATGTAGTCGAACTCACATCGATCTCAAGATCGCGAAGATGTGTGCTGCAATCCGGCAACGCTTCCGCACTCGATCACACGTACAGCTCAATGGCGACCTCTGTTCCCTCAATCCAGCGGGGCAGCGGAAGTAGAGGATCCACCGGAAACTCCAACAACACGATGGTGTGGTGAATAAAAGATTGCCCAGGGATTCCCCAAGCGCACAAACAAGTGGTGGAGCAGCGGGAGCCAGGAGGAAAAGATGACACGTGTGTGGGGGTGAGGGAGTCCCACCGCTCCTTATATAGGAGGGGAAGGCAGCCACGAATATTTGGGTGTATCCACCCCTCCCTCATCATGTGAGTGGATTATCCACTCAACCCACTAATTCTTCCATTAATTCCCACTCAAAATCTCAAGGGTTTTCTTTAATAAATAAATAAATAAAATTATTCTTTATTTTAATATTTGTTTAATTCCATTAACACATAATCCCTTGACTTAGTTGTTAAATCTATTAACAACCATTTGACAAGAATCCCCTTGAACTATTTCAAAATTACCCGAAACAATTTCGGTGTTGTCCAAAATTTTCTCCAGTATTCCGTATCCACTCAAACGTGTCATCGAACCTTAAGTGTGTCACCCTACGGTTCGTGAATAATGTAGACATGATTGAGACACCTCTCCGGTCAATAATTAACAGCGGGACCTGGAGATTCCTAATGACTTCTACACATTCAACCATGAATCTAGTGATCGCGTGAACCATAAACTTCGTAACCAATTCTCTTTGTCTCGCGATATTTTACTTGTCCGAGATCCGATCATTGGTATCAACCATACCTATTTCAATTTCGTTACCGACAAGTACGCTTTTAATCGTTCTGTGATATGACATCCATGTGACCTAGTCACATGCGTGCAAGCGGTGCCTACGTGATATCACCGAGAGGGACAAGAGCATATCTCTCCGTCATTTGGATGGACAAATCCCACTTTTGATCCAAGAGCCTCAACTAATACTTTCCGAATACCCAAGGACACCTTTATAGTCACCCTGTTACTGTGTGACGTTTCATGACATAAAAGCACTCTTTCGGTGTTAGTGATTGACATGATCTCATGGTCTAAGGATTAGAGTTACTTCGTATGTGTGATATAACAATGTAACTTAATGACTTGATCGCATTGCTATATTCACTTTGGGTCTATGTTCATCACATAATTCTACCAATGCCATGACCCCGTTATTAGTAACATCTAACGTTCATGATCAGAAAACCTTGATCATCGGTTAATCAACAAGCTAGTTAAACGAGAGGCGATACTAGGAATTCTTGTTTGTTTGTTAGACACACATGTATCAACGTTTCTAGTTAATATAATTCTAGCATGATAAATAAACATTTATCATAAACAAGGAATAAGATAATAACCACGTTATTATTTCCTCTCGGGCATATTCCTTTCAGTCTCCCACTTGTTATTACCATGCTTCGCATGTGGTTAACTTCATCAAAAGATCTGACATGTTCAGGTCCTATTGTATTTGCATGTCTTTGCGTCTACACGCATCACTCATTCTCTAATGAGATGACTTTGTACATGTTTGGTCAACCAGTGAGACCTTAATTCCTCAGCTTAAACTAATGTTACTAACATTGTGAAAATGTAGCTTCATAGTGTCAGCATTCTTGAAAATTCACCAAGTTCCGTAAAGAACTCTTTAACACATAATACACCTATTATTTTTTGTCAATACAACGATATACTTAGCATTTGGTGTAGTATATGTCATAATATTTTAATTTTGAAACTCATTCAAATCCAGAGTGGAACATTCTTCCAGCCTATTTTTGCCACCCTTCATCACACATTTTAATTGAGATAAAATTATTTGAATAGATGACAAGACTATTAATGTAACATATTGCAGCAAATATTTTGTCATTACTACATAGGAAAACATATCCTTAGCATTTCTAAAAAAAATGTCATAAGGATCTCTCCCACTGTTGTCTAATCACCATTTGAATTTTCCTGCTATAATATTCTATAGCGCAAGACTCACCTGGTTGTATACATAGCATGGAACACATGATTTAGAAATCTCAATTTCAGTTACGCTCATCATGTGTCAAAAACATGTGAATATCGCTCAATTCTTTTCCATGTGGCAAGAACCCCTTCTTGTCATTTCGATATTGACTTATTTCAATACTCCATCTATGTAATTTGGCTCAACCATATCAGGCGCTTCAATCCATCTCTTATAGATATCTATGCCCAATATCTTCTAAGCCTTTCATCAATATGAAAGTCTTAACCATGTTAATTTAAAATACATCTTTTCCAAAAACTATATGTCTTCTACATAAAGCATTAGAAATATGTCTTAGCGCTCCCACTTAATTTCTTATAATTCTACAAACATATTTATAGTTCATGATGGAATCAAGCTCTTTTGATAACTTCATTAAGGTAAAGATTCCAACTTCGTTATGCTCACTTCAACCATTAAACTATGCATACCTTTCCAGCAACGTTTTGAATTTTACAAAACTCTCAGACCGTGTCAAGTACACATCCTCGATCAAACTTCTTTGAGAGGAAAGTTGTTTTTTTATTCAACTGCCATATCATAATATGTAACTTTTGCTAGAACTATCCGCAAAGACTAAAACATCACTATAGAAGATCAAAATCTTGTAGTAGTCAACTCTTTGAACTTCGTCGAAAACATCTTTTCGACAAGCACACCTTTCATAGGATGTAAATATCCATGTCTTTGTTGCTATATAGACCCGTTTGCTATCGTTAGGCATTATGCCTTTCGAAAAGAATACCAAGTCACATACTTGATATTCATACTGGGATACTATAACGGATATAATGACTCATAGCCAATTTTACAAAGTCAGGGCCCATCATTTGCTTCCTTTATAAGGTCCAGGTCCTTTGTTGTCAAAACAACACTTCACTCTCAAACCACAAGTTTGTCTAAGTACAAAGTTTTAGGACTTGTGTGGTTCAGTTCGCAAACTCATTCGAAGTATCTACAACACATGTAGTATCTTCTAGTTTTTCAAAATAGGAAACCCTAAAACAACTTCTAGTGCTGCGCTACTCTTTACATGGCAACGAAGATTATCTAATCTCATTGAGTTTGTACTGTCCTCCCACTCACTTGTTTCTCGAGAAATCAACCCTTTCAGACAAACAAACATTTTTCTTTGGTTCTGTGATAGGAGAAATACCCAATGGATTCGTTGGGATAACCTTATAAACATATATGTATCCTATTTTGGTTGTAAACATTTTACACATGCTAGCATACCAAAACTTAATAAGAAGACAATTCGGGTCACTACCAAAACCATGGTGTCAATTTCAACGGATCATGATGGCGCTCTTTTCAGTATAAAGGCGGTTTTCTCTAATGTATAAACTAAAAAATTATAATGGCATTTTTATTTATCTTACTATGTCAAACAAGGTTTGATTTTTTCTCTCGAACACTCTGATGCTGGCAATGCGTGTTGGGAACACCAAGAGGAGGGTGTGATGAGCACAGCGGTAGGAATTTTCCCTTAGTTAAGAACCAATGTTATCAATCCAGTAGGAGAAAGAGGATCTTCGGAAGGTTGATGCCACTGACGGTGGTGATGGCGCCTCACCGGTGTCAGAAACAACGCGAACATGCACACAACACAACCAAAATACTTTGTCCGAACGGTAAAGTAAGGTTGTCAATCTCACCGGTCTTTCTGAAAACAAAGACTAGATGTATAGTGTGGAAAATGGTGTATGCTTGCAGTAAGTAAAGAAAAGCAAGGAAATTGTAGAGGTTTGTCTAACAGTGTAGGAAAATGGACCGGGGTTCATAGGTTCACTAGTGGTGTCTCTCCATAAAAGATAGCATGCTAGGTGAACAAATTACAGCTGGGCAATTGACAAATAGAGGTTGCACCGTAGTGCACATTCATGACATGATGACTTCTATGATATTTAGTGCGGGCATTACAACAATATACATAGATCGTAATCCAACCGCATCTATGACTAATAATCCACCCTCAGGTTATCATCCCAACACCCTTAGGTAGTAAGTTGCAAGCAACAGATAATTTCATTAAGCAATGTGTCTAATGTAAGCAATGCTTGTACACGCGGGGACTCACACCGCTGTTTTCTCCCTAGTGGCAACAACACATCCTCCCCCGTCACGTTTCTGTCACTCGAGCACACGCGAAAAGGAGGCATGGACCCACTATCGAGCATAAATACTCCCTCTTGGAGTCCCTAGCAACTACTTGGCCAGAGAAACCACTAGCAACGGAAAGCATGCAAGATCATAAATAACATATGCAATAAAGACTATAATCAACTTAGCATAAGTTCAATATTCATCGGATCCCAGCCAACATAGCACATAGAATTACATAAGAACAATCTCGATCATGTTAGGCAGCTCACGAGATCTAAACATTGAGGCATAGGAGGAGAAGACAACCATCTAGCTACTGCTATGGACCCGTAGTCCTAGGATGAACTACTCACGCATCACTCCGGAGGCAGACATGGTGATGAAGAGTCCTCCGGTGATGATCTCCTCTCCGGCAGGGTGCCGGGAGACAACTTCAGAACCCCCTGATCTAGGGTTGACGACGACGGCGGCTGCGGAACTTTTCGGGCATTTTTGATCAGGTGCCTAGGATTTCCTTCGGAGGGGAATAAATAGGCGAAAGGGAAAAGGCGGTGGAGCCCTGGGGGGGCCACACCACCCCCCGGGGCGGCCAAGGGGGGCGCCGCCCTATGGTGTGGGCCCCCTGAGGCCCCCCTCCGGGTCTCTTCGGGACTTCGTGGAACTTTCGGGAATTCTAAGACTTCCGGGCTTCGAATTTTCCACTTCCGAGAATATTTTCAGACCAACTTTTCTGAAACTAAAAACAACAGAAAACAGGGAACTCGCTATGTGGCATCTTGCCAATAGGTTGGTCCGGAAAATCGATAAAAATGACATAAAGAAGGGAGAAAACATGTAGCAATTGGCATAATATCATCATGGAACATCAGAAATTATATATACCTTGGAGACGTATCACACTCCAAACTAATGTGGGACTATTCGAGTAGTATAAGTTGTATAACAATTCTGCAACTCTTCAGATGTTTTGCTAAACTTGTAACTCAAACTTTATCCTTTATGATCCAATCATAAATACTTTATTATCTTGTTACGATGATTTTTAGTTCATACTAATAATAGTTTGAACCAATTCAAAAAATTCAAACTCCGTTCTACTTAAATAGATATAATCATATATCTACTCAAATCATCGACATAATTTTATGAAAAATAAATAAATACACCACACGTGACTACACATAATGAACTAAATACATCAATATGTTTAATCTCCACTAAATTAGTCATTCATTCTACTTTGGCCTATGAACGGAATTTTAGTTATCTTTTGGAAGAGGTCTCACAAGCGTCAATTTATTCAAAACAAAATGACTCTGGAAGTCCATTAACATGGAGTATCTTCATACTTTCCTTTCTAATATGACTACAATGGTGGTGTCACACTTTAAGTGAAATTCTTTTACGTCTTTCAGCGTTTAGCATTTAGTCTTATAGATGTTTAATTTACCAACACGATTTATGTTAAAACATCCATCAATTATGGAATATGGTCATAGTTTGAACAATCTCATTTGTTCTCACAAAATACCGGAACAAAATAACAACTTATTAAGTTCTTAAAATAAACCTTGAATGTTTGGCGATACAACAGTGAACACAATAACACTTTATTTATGTTCTTGTCATGATCGATCCCACATCTATTACTAGTTACTTTTAGACCCTTGTATTTCTTGCATGGCATTGCTTTGTATCACAACTCATACCAACCAATCTGGTATCAAAATACCAAAAAAAATACTTTGTTAACTAGTAATACATCTATAACTTGTATATCAAGCATATACACCTGAGCTGGACTTTTCCACTTATCTTTTTTTTCTGCCATATACCTTTTTGTAATTCTATTTTCAATATTCTCTTTTCGTTACAGAGGAATCATTCAACATCAAACAATGCTAGTCATACTAGCACATTTTCCTTGGCGTGTTAGTCATATACTATCACCCATTGAGTCATACTTTGAGTTTGATTGTTCTACTAATATCACCATATTAATAGCATTCTTCCGGATTCCACTCTTAGCAATCCTCAAGCAAGGTAAACGGTTTTGCCCATACTTTTAATCCATACCATCATAACAATTTTGTGATGAAGCTAATATAGCTTGAAGGAAGTAATTTAGAGGATACTATTAGCGCCCAACTTATTGGAAGATTCAAACGCCTAATATTTCCAATCATTTCATATATTCAAATAATATAAGCATGCATTGTCACACTAAATTATACTCAATCATGTTGCCACAATAAGTTTCTAGATATCAATATATCTTTCACTTGATTGTTTCTGAAAACAATTCTTTTTAGTTCCTAAATCACCTTGATCAACAAAACATTCTTTTGAAGATAAAGTATTATGGAAGCAATCATGACACTGGATTCTAAGTAGGAATTATTTCCTCTCTAGATCAATCAATCATTAATCATATGGAGCTAGATAGGTTATACCGAAAATCTACAATAGGACTCAATTTTAAATTTCACTAATACGGTACCAATCTTAAATGTTTTTACCAGATCATAACATTTCTATCTCGATTAACAATCTAAGTGTAAGGTAGTTTGTGGATGCCAATGAATACTACTATTTATGCAAATTCACTTTGATTGGTTGTTCATGATAAAATAAGTTCAAGTTAATTCAAAATTACTACATGAACTCCCACTCAAAAACAACATCCCTCTAGTCGATTTAGTGATTACACAAACCAAATTCACTACAACAAAACCGATCATCACGTGAGGTGATATAGATGCAAAGGCGAACATCGACATGTTCATCATATCATCCATATGACTCATGTTTTACCTTTTGGTTACGTGTTCCAAGGCCATGTCTGTACATGCTAGGATTGCCAAGTAGAACTGTAGTGTTGCGTGTGTTCCGAGACCATGTATGTACATGCTAAGCTCGTCGGCACCCGTTGTATGTGAATGTTGAGTCTGTCACACCCGATCGTCACGTGGTGTCTCGAAACGATGAACTTTCTTAACGGTGCATAATAAGGAAGACCATATTATTATCTTGATATTAAGTGAGAGGGATCATCTTATAATGCTATCGTCGTGATCTAAGCAAAATAAGATGTATAAAAGGATTAACATCACATGCATGGATAATGTGATATGATATGTTCCTTCTTGCACTTGATCCCTATCTTGTGCATCATGGTATGATCTCCATCATTCCACCGGCGTGGCACCAAGGTCCATGGCACCTCCATCTTTATTGTCCATCAAAATTACAACATATCACATCCCTATGATATACAGCACGCTGGCCATAAATAATAAGACAATCATATGGCTCTTGCCGGTATATAAATAATTTATAAAAGAGATCATCTCATAATTAAATTTTTAACATTAACCATATCACATCACATGCTCTGTAAATACTAGTTAGACGTCTCTAATTTATTTTTGCATATTTTACATGGCTTAGGGCTTTCGAGGATAGAACCGTTCGTAGCTATGAGCATTAACCACAATGTTGATAAACATATTTTTAACAACCCTTCGTAGATTAGATCTTAACTATAGTAGGAAAAATGGACACCCCCTCAGCCACAAGTGAGACAGGTCTCGCGTACAAAGTACACGTAATTTTTTTCTAGGGCAGCTTCATCCTACTTTACCACTAAGATAATAAAATATTCAAGGAGGCAATAACATGATCATCAACACCCACATACAACTATGTGTTCTACCCGTACAAATCATCTACGCATAAACTTGGCTCTGATACCACTGAAGGGTTCGTTGCATAGAAAACAAAAAAAATCCTACGCGATAGACAACCGAAGGGCCAAGATCTAATCTAGGAGATGTAAGTAACGGGGAGAAAGAGAGTCTTAAGGATAACATACCCTCGAATACACAAAGCGTTCCGAGATCGAATCTCGTTGTTGATGTAGTCGAACTCACATCGATCTCAAGATCGCGAAGATGAGCGGGCTGCAATCCGGCAGCGCTTCCGCACTCGGTCACACGTACAACTCGATGACGACCTGCGTTCCCTCGATCCAGTGGGGCAGCAGAAGTAGAGGATCCACCGGAAACTCCAACAACACGACAGTGTGGTGTGGTGAAGAAAACATTGCTCAGGTCTTTGCCAAGCGCACGAACAAGTGGTGGAGCAGCGGGAGGAGGGAGGAAGAGATGACACAAGTGTGTGTGGGGGGGGGGAGAGAGAGGGAGCTCCCACCCCTCCTTATATAGGAGGGGAAGGCAGCCACAAATTTTTGGGTGTCTCCACCTCTCCCTCATCATGTGAGTGGATTCTTCACTCAACCCACTCATTCTTCCATTAATTCCCACTCAAAATCCCAAGGGTTTTCTTTAATAAATAAATAAAACAATTTTATTTCTTTATCTTTGTATTTGTTAATTCCATTATAAAACATTAACACATAACCCCTTGACTCAGTTGTTAAATCTATTAACAACCATTTGATAAGAATCCCCTTGAACTATTTCAAACTTACCTAAAACAATTTTGGTGTTGTCCAAACTTTTCTCCGATATTCCGTATCCACTCAAACGCGTCATCGAACCTTAAGTGTGTCACCATACGGTTCGTGAATAATGTAGACATGATTGAGACACCTCTCCGGTCAATAGTCAACAGCGGGACCTGAAGATCCGTAATGACTCCTACACATTCAACGATGAATCTAGTGATCATGTGTGATCGTGTGAACCATAAACTTCGTAACCAATTCTCTTTGTATCGCGATATTTTACTTGTCCAAGATCCGATCATTGGTATCAAACATACCAAGTTCAATCTCGTTACCGACAAGTACTCTTTTACTCGTTCCATGATATGACATCCTTGTGACCTAGTCACATGCTTGCAAGCGGTGCCGATGTGATATCACCGAGCGGGCCCAGAGTATATCTCTCCGTCATTTGGATGGACAAATCTCACTCTTGATCCATGAGCCTCAACTAATAATTTCCGAATACCCAACGGCACCTTTATAGTCACCCTGTTACGGTGTGACGTTTAATGACATCAAAGCACTCTTTCGGTGTTAGTAATTGACATGATCTCATGGTCTAAGGATTAGAGTTACTTCGTATGTGTGATATAACAATGTAACTTAATGACTTGATCGCATTGCTATATTCACTTTGGGTCTGTGTTCATCACATCATTCTACCAATGGCATGACCCTGTTATCAACAACATCCAATGTTCATGATCAGAAAACCTTGATCATCGGTTAATCAACAAGCTAGTTAAACTAGAGGCGTTAATAGGAACTCTTTTTTGTTTATTAGACACACATGTATCAACGTTTCCGGTTAATACAATTCTAGCATAAGAAATAAACATTTATCATGAATAAGGAATAAGATAATAACCACTTTATTATTGCCTCGGGCATATTCCTTTCAGGCGCCTACGGTTACGCTTACTCACGCTCCACGAGGAGTTGACAAAATGCCGCCATAACACGAACGTACACCCTAGAGTAACACATCATCGAGATGGACATATAGTTGTGTGACACGCGGAAACACATCATGAAGATGAAGATCGATCGCAAGCGGCTCGAATGGGAGGAGGCACTCAATGACTCCACTCAGTATCTTGTCGACAAGGTCCGTGTCGAGCGAGCCACAGATAGAACGAACGACTATGACGAAGATGATGGAGACAATCTTTGCGGAGCAGCATGCTTCACTGATGCATCAGCGATACTAGGACACCGAAGAACTTTAAGATGGCCGCCAAAACAACCAAGTTCAACGCCCTCCAAGAGCTGAAAACCTGGCTGCAGGACTATCTAACAGTTGCGCGGTTCCAGAGGGGCATGAGGATTATGGCCCTGCAACATATACAACTGACGCCCATCAGCTCCGCTCGCAGCTGGCTCAATCGCCTTACAGCGGGAACGTACGGTGGTGGGACCATTTCGAGCATGACTTTTGATGTAGCTCAACCCATTCAACCAAGCTCCTCTACTACACCTAATGGACCAATGACGAGAGCACGAGCCAAAGCCATAAAAAAAAGGTGGACTCGCTCTTAGCCTCCATGATTATGATGACTTGGTGAATGGATCACTGCCTCATGGAAAGACCTTATGTGTGCTCAGGTACGACCTCCAAGACGATGCTAAAGACACCCAAGAAGACGCCATGAAAGATGGACAAGAAGCACGAGACGACGCAAAGAAATGTGGAAGTCCCCAAGAAAGTCAGCCCGAGCACCGGTTGCAACCAACCCAGAACGGCCCCAACACCAACCAAACCAATGCCACAGTCGACCGAGGCCGGTCCCTGCACAGCCAGACAGAAGAGAATACTGGCCTATAGCCAAGACCGGCCCCCCTTTAAGGTCTTGTATGGCTTTGCGCGGTTGTGGTGCCCTTTTTAAGGTTAGTTCGTAAAGTTACAACTGTTTTGTTGTCATAAAACTGCAAAACTGCATGCCTATGATAAAAATTTGATGCCCTATCATAAGGCAGCCGTTAGAGATGCTCTTACTAATTAGCAAAGCTGCACACTTGGACGACGACATGTACGATTTTTTGAATTTTATTCTATATCCAATTCGATTAAAAATATACAATTAAACTTATTTTGAATTCGCGTTGAATTGTGGATCAATTGTGTTGCGTGATTGGCGTACATGTGTTTTGCATGAAAGGGACAATTTAAAGGGGACGGCCACAGGATCAGACATTTGGGACAAATAGAGAGCTAAGTTTGCTATGTCCGTTTGGAAACGCTTTTACGGTTCAAAACCATGACTAGGCGACTAGCCATCCGACGTGACTTTAGATAGTGGGGGTTCAATTTTTTCAACACGTTGGACATATATATAAAGCTCATACGCAAGATGAGAATAAGAGTTTTTCCTAAATGCAAGGCAATCTTTACTGACATATATAAATGCAAGGCAATACTACCTTCAAGTTCAACCAATCAAGGTGTCCAATACAAGTGACCTCTTCAGTGCGCAAAATTCAATTCAAAGAGACGCCGAATGAACTAAATTGCGATCACTTTTACATCCATTCCAGCGACTGAAAAGTAGTACTCCCTCCGATCCATATTAATAGGTGTTGATGTGGATGTATCTAGCAATAAAACATGTCTAGATACATCCACTTCACCACCTATTAATATGGATCGGATGGAGTATTAGTATGTATGAGCCGTTTCTGCTAGATCCATACTGCATCATAATGCACCGAGACTCGAGAGTCGTTGATAAAAGTTGCAGATAACCAGTTGCATCTCCCTTTGTTTTTCAAATAAAGGCCGATAATTAATTTCATTTAAAATCAAACAAACTATCAAACGTGTAAGCGAACACGCCATGCATCGCCTCGCCTCTCCTGGAGCCAGTCTTCCAAGAACTCCTTGATCTCTTCAAACTCCTCGGCGTCCTGCGACGCCAGGTCAAACACCTGGCGCCCCAGCGCTTCCATCTCGCCGAGCCTCCGGGCCCTGGTGTGGCCGCACCGCAGCAGCCGTTTCAGCTTGCAGCACCCGGGTATCGACGACGCCCCCCGGTGCTGCAGCACGCAGAGAATGTGCCGGCACGGCAGGCCCTCGCGCTCCATCTTACGGCAGCTGCACTTGAAGATCACGCTCGCCTCCTTCTGTATGTTGTCGCCGCCAGCGGCGAAGTCGTGGCACCGCAGCACAGTGAAGTGCTCGCCACAGTAACTCATCGTGTAGACATTGTCGCCCAAGCCGTCGGAGCTGCTGCTCAGGGTGTCGACGATCTCGAAGTCGTCCAGTGCCTCGATCTCCTCGCGCAGGATGGCGAAGTTGGCCGGCGTGAAGGACCGCGCGGCGTCCTCCTCGAGGCAGTGGTGCCTGGTGGTCAGCTCCTCCCGGGACCTGTCGGCCGTGACGTCGAGCTCGTACTCGTCCTCGCGCAAGCGCTTGTCCCAGTAGTCCGCGTGCCGAAATAGGGCGGACAGCGACATGCCCTCGCCGAGGTCCGTGTGCAGGCCCGTGGCCAGGCACTCCGTCCTCTGGTCGCTCGCCATGCCCAGGAAGAACTTGTCGCGGACGAACGCGGCGGCCCAGAGCTCCCTCTTCACGTACATCCTGCATAGCCACTCCTCGCTCTCCGCCGTCCTGTGCCTGGCCAAGAACATATGCCACCGTTCCTCTAACTCCACCGGTGAGCAGGCGTCATCGGACATCAGCGACCTGAACTCTTCCTGCGCCGACCAGCTGCCGAGGTGCTCCCTGATGCCCTGCTCCACCTGCCATGAGCAGATCCGGTGGTTGGACTGCGGGAGC